>OW386285.2:327996872-328556872 GCA_936432065.2 Rutpela maculata
AAATATAAATATTATATATTTTTTTGAATAATCGAAAATAAAGAAGCTTTTCCGTTTGTTGTGTCGATCAGTGAACACACTGTATATTGCGGCCGAGGCAATAAATGCATGTTTTACTGAAAAAAAAAATAAGAATAAAAGTTTTGCATTATAATTTGAAGTTTATTATATACAATATGCGCAATGTATACATATATGATATGATATATCGTATACGTTTTTAACATTACGTTTTGGCACTAAATTGTTTATGTAAAAGATATTATAAACAATAAAAAAACCGCTGCCCAAGGAATCGCTACTTCCACATCCAGATTCTCTATCCAAGTCACTCACAACGAAAAAACTTTGTATGTGAAAATTATTGTTTATGGAACTTTAATAATATAATATTTGAAATCCTTTACCCCAAAAACCCATAAAACGATACCCCACATCGGTAGTGGGGTGGAGGGTGGTGATAGGGGGGTGATAGTGGGGGGGGTGGATGAAGTAAAAGAATATTTTGAGGTTTATGGTTACTGTACATACACTAAATCACAATTTGTTTTCATCCCCTTTAATAAGGGGGTGGGGGTGGTAATGGGGGTGGCTAATGCCAAAAATTTTTTTGAGACCTTAGCTTCTCTTGTATATACTAAATACCAATTTTATGGACTCTTACCTGCTTGATTGACCTATTTACCCCAAATTTACCCCCCAACCCTTCGACGGAACAAGATGAAAATAATCTAGTTCTAGATCTCGTTAAAGTACATATGTGTACCAAATTTCAAGTCAATATCCTAAACGGTTCCAGAGTAAACGTGCGCACAAAAAAAAGTTACAGACAGACAGACCGACAGACAGACAGAAATTTTTTTTCGCTCAAACTTAAAATCTCGACGTTTCATGACATTTTAAGCCTATTTGGACAATAAAAATTTTAAAAAATTTTTTTGTCGTTACTATGCTTTCACTGGACGTGGAAGTAATAATTAATATTAAATTCACAGAATTTTTAGTTTAGTATGCGAATGATATATCAGTTAGAAAAATTTATATATTTAAGCCACAAGCCGTTTTTTTTTTGCGGCTTCGCCAGCAGCTCCCACTGGACCGATTTTTATAAGTCTTTTTTTAACAGCTCTTTATCCACAGATGTGTTACCACTAATTTTTATTTTCTTAAATTGTTATTTCCATACATAAAACGAAATAGAAATTGAAATAAATAAATGAACTTCAGCGCTCGAACTATAACGTACCGATGGCCTCTGCTACATCAAACTGCGCATGTAGAGGCCGTACTTGACTGAAGAGATCCGAGTAAAGCGGGGCACAGACCTAGCTTGATGGTGGGGGATACGGGAGCGGTAAAAATAACAGCGGATTTGAATTCAGTGACCTCAGAAACATAGACATAAATTTTTGACCTTCAAATGACCAAGAACCTGACGTGATGAAGCTTAACCAACCTCGGATTCGGAATCGGCGACCCAAAAAACCTATGCATACTCTGGTAAAGTCTGGTGATTGTTCTTAGATCAAATGTTGACCTGTGTAATTAATAATAAAACTCATTTATATATTAATAATAAAAGAAAATAAATTATTGTGATTTAAATAAATATTTTAGGGCAACTAGGGCATTTAAAGAGTCATTCCCCAATGACGAGCGTATTTTCGTAGCTAAAGAGCCTGCCACTGAGCAGGCCCTCTCTGACTCCACGCTAGTTGGAGGAATCGTAGCCAAATATTCATAGGCTAATTGCAAAAAATGGCCACGAATACCACCATTTTCAAATAGGGCAATTTCTTTCTCCACAATTTTCCTCGAGCTTTCCGGTGGATTATTTACAGGTTTCGATTGCAGTTTTGCGTTTTTTAATGCTATGTCTAATTTTTCTTTCAAAGGCACTTGCCTCTGTACTCTTCCTCGGAGTTGGGCAATAGACATTGGCATTTCATCATCTGACTCATCTGCTTCCTCTGCTGCTAGTGAGGATAATCTTTTTACCATTTTTTTTTTGAGAAGTAAGAAATAGTTTTGGAATCTGCACGCGCAAATAAACCACTCGAAATCGCTGGATCGCCTTTGGGGTTGTTGAGGTAACTAAATACTGCTGAGGCCGTGGTTCTTCTTTGGTTTATTCGATCTTTGAGGGAAAGCTCTAGACGAATACTGAGGGGACTATTAATTTGTTTCAATTCCTCAAACATGAAATTGAAACTGACATCGGCAGTGTAAAGATTCGCATCCGTACGACACAAAGCTAGTACAGTAAGCAGGTTCCAAACAATTTACAATCTCTGTCAGAACTTGAAAATCGGCATAACTCAATGCATTTGGAATCGAAAGGTCAATCAAGGTCTTCATGATACAATCTTTCAAAAGGATAAAACGATTCAACATTTGTAGCAAACTGTTCCAACGAGTCGTGCACTCCAATATAACTGACAACTCCTTGTTATGCTTTTACTTGACATATTTTTGCAGAGCTATGCTTTTCAAGAGTGATTTTCGAAATAGTTTGACAATTCTGCGTACTTCTTTTACAAGAGAATTGATATTATAATCTGCCGTGAGTTCTATTAATAACACTCCTCCAGAAACCCATGAATATTAATATTGATGTACCGCTTATTACGGTTTGACGTTCATTCATCAAAGGTAAGGGTAAAACGCCTGCCATCCTGCTGTAATTTTTTAAAATTTTACCCAAAATTTCCGCATACTTTATTGCAGTAAGATATAACCTTATTCTTTACGGTAGATACTGACAGGGGTAAATTTTGGTACCCCCTGGCTTCTAACCCTTTCCTTAAATCAATGGAAGTTATAAAAATTCTGAACGGCAAGCTATCAAGAGCAGCCATTCGTGCGATCACAGCATCCAAAGAATTATCTTCTATCCCGTATCCGTGATCTACCACAAAAAAGTCATTTATTTTTCGCTGTTTCCACCTTTAGTCATAATAACCTTGGCACAATATTTGCATTTTGCAGTTTGTCGGTCAGTAGCTGGCAAAAATCGACACCAAATTTGAGGTTTTATCTTTATCTTTAGTCGGATGATGAACGTATGAGAATAAGCTTGGCTGCGGCTGAACCGATTTTTCACGCAATTTGCAGTCCCACTATTTATAACAGTAATGGAGAAAGCAGAAATCAGTGAATAAAAATGAATTTCTACATAGTATAGGAAATAGCGTGCAAATTCGACGACGAATGGTTACCGTCTTCCAGTCTGTAATCGAAGAGACCATATAAGCACAGAAGACCTATACCAGAAACGACTCTTTGGCCTTCCCGCCAATATTGAATTTTATGCGCATATGTCATATGTCGGTGGTATTATTGTCAACCTATAAATCCGCAGGTTTCTAAATTCACCGGTGGAGCGTACCGGTAAGTAATAACATTATATGATTGGCTATTTTGAAAACCAAAGCCAAAATCAGCTTCGAATTTTATCTACCAATGCGTCCAGCGGTGAATTTAGAAAGGTGCGGATTTATAGGTTGACAATACCACCGACAAGATGGCCGAAGGTCACCCCAATTTACCAATGAAAGGGTGCGTTTGCACGCACTCAGTAATTCAGTCGAGTCGCTTAGTAATTTAGTACTCGACCAATGCGGACAGCGTGTTTTAGTCAAGTAATTTAGTGGAAAGCAATTACTAAATTACTGGACCGTCTCTCTACTCGACTAAATTACTGGATACGTGCAAACGCACCCAAACATCGAACGTGCCTCCGACAGTGACGCTTCTGGTATAGGTCTTCTGTGATATAAGTACAAAACTTTTTCTCTTTGGAACTTTTAATTTTAATTTTTTAATAGAATGATTATCGATATCTGTCCGCTTAGGTAGTTAGTATATGTACTTCACATACCCCAATTACGCTGGCAGACGAAACTTCCGATCGGCTGGCAGACAGTAACCATTCGTCGTCGAATGAAAAATGGTTTCGTTAGGATCGAGCAATAAAACGCAGTTTAATTCCTCACGGCACGGCACGGTTGTTTTGTGGGGTTCACAGGGTAACGTATTCGGTGGGAGTAGGTAGAGGACTAGAGTAGAGACTCGAGGAATTGTTATGCGCATTGCGAGCTCAGCTGTGACTGCTGTGCTACGTCGCGTGTGATTGCCACGCCATCATGCATGCGACACGCGAAACTTTGAAAATTTCGGGACTTCGGCGGTCCGGGGACCTCAGCAATGGTCCCTGGACAAAGACATTTATAGCAAAATCCCGGGAGTCCCGGGTCCGGGTCCGGGACTCCCGGGACTGGAAACCCAAGTATTCACACTAACCCGGCGCGGCGGTCAGACCGATATGGTCATGTTCTACCGCGCGGCAACTTTGCAGTGGGGGCAAACATAGCAGGTTATATTTGGCCGCAGATCGTTGACAGTAACGTTCAAAAAAAACCGCTGCCCAAGGAATCACTACTTCCCTCCGATTAAAGAACTTATATCTAGATACATAACAGGCTATCTTTTCACTATATACCTTGTTTGCTCCTAACATAGTCACATTATATGTCCATTAAAATGGATAGATGAACATCACATCCCATAGGCAACAGTGGCGTTGTGTGTGTAGAAAATGTGTAGAATGATAAATATTTTCATTAAAATGAATTATTGCAATTCCTGCATTACCGGCTCTTTATATAACGTGATGTAGGCATACGATATTACAGTAAGATAAAACAGTAAGATAAATATGTATTGACAAGATATTAAAATTTAATTGCTATTTACTTTATAACTGCAAACTGAACTTCATCATGTTACGACTATGGAACGATCGATTTTCTTCTTTTCTAAACTGCTTTCTGCAAACGGCACAGCACCTCACCATTAATTTGCACTAAATATATTGTCACTAAACTGTGTAAATATGAATAGAGCATATTATTTAGGTATTAAGCAAATCACAACTTAAAATAAAATTACTTTTTCACCAGTTTTTGATCGGAGAACACGAAAAACATTTATTGACATTAATGGTCGAACTGTCAACTGAGATTATGATAATCGAACTGGAGCCGATCGTGCACGAGCGGCCGCGAATACGCCGATGGGCCAATCAGCAACTTATGGGAAGAAGTGCCTTAGATTGTGAGTCTTTCAGCGACAAATAAATCAATGCCATTATCTATCTAAATATAAGTTCTTTATCGGAGCTACTTCCACATCCAGGTTTTCTGTCCAAGTCACTCACAACGAAAAAATTTTGTATGTGGAAATAATTATGTATGGATATTTAATAATATAATATTTGAAATCATCTACCCCAAAAATCCATAAAACGATACCCCACATCGGTAGTGGGATGGAGGTGGTGATAGGGAGGTGGTAGTGGGGGTGGATGAAGTTAAAAAATATATTGAGGTTTCTGGTTTTTTACACACACTAAATCATAATTGTTTTCATCCCCTTTAATAGTGGGGTGGGGGTGGTAGTGGGGGTGGCTAATGCCAAACATTTTTTTGAGACCTTAGCTTCTCTTGTATATACTAAATACAAATTTTATGGACTCTTACCTGCTTGATTTACCTTTTTACCCCAAATTTACCTCCCATCCCTTCAACGGAACAAGATGAAAATATAATCTAGTTCCAGATCTCGTTAAAGTACATATGTGTATCAAATTTCAGGTCAATATCTTAAACGGTTCCAGAGTAAACATGCGCACAAAAAAGTTAGACAGGCCGACAGACAGAAAAATTTGTTTCGCTCAAACTTAAAATCTCGACGTTTCAGGACATTCTAAGCCTATTTGAAAAATAAAAATTTTAAAAAATTTTTTTTGTCGTTACTATACCACAGGATGTGGAAGTAAATGACAGTTAGACGGGTTCCCAGTATACCACACCATACATTCACTTTTTGGGAGTACTGACTTTTGCATGTGATTACCCAATTTGGATAATCCGCAGACCAATATCTACAATTTTGTGACGAAACCACGCCATTAGTGGTAAATGTGGCTTCGTCTGAGAACAGTATTTTATCAATAAAACGACGGTCCTCTAGAAAAATGCCTTGCAGCCAATAACAATATTCTAATCTTCGTTCTGGGTCCCCTTCTTGCAACGTGTGAAGAAATTTTGGCTTGAAGGGTTTTAATTTGTGCCTGCAAAGGCAACGCCAAATCTTGTTTTTTGATAAATTTAATTCCCGCGCAATTTCTATTACACTGGTTCGTTTCCATTAACAAAACCTAGTATAATATCATCATCTGGATGCCTTTTGGTAAGTTTCAATATTGACTTTACAATAGTGCCGGTTTGATCAAATTTCTTATTAAGGGCAGCTACGATGCAATGATGTAGTGGAGGACGATCGGGATGTCTACGATTAAATATTTTAGCAGCCTTTCTGAAGGAACGAACATTATCTCCAACGAGACGAATAATTTCCATTTTTTTTGGAATTGTTAGTTTCAAAGGCATTTTGACGTAAAAATTGACAACTATGGTGTTTACAATAATTGATGTAAGTAGATCGACATTCATAGCAATCTGGATGCTCTAAACTAACCCAAACCTCGAATTTTTGTGACTTGCAATATTTTTCAAAAAAAAAATCAATATTTTTAAATAAAAATTCATATTTGAACTTACTTAATTTATCTGAACGACTTTTCCAAATACATTTTTCCTCTATCTCAATCGCTAATGTTAGTTTTGCAAAATTCCCATTTTAAAAACATCACAGTTTGCTTTGAAATAGAGATTGAGTAACAGTTCTACCTTCCAAAGGTAGTTCATTATGGGTATTATGTGCTATAAAAAATATATACAAATCCAAATACAAATAGCCAAGTTATAGGGGGTGGCTTAGTACGAAGTGGGACACACTGTAGTATTCAATAATTATTTTATATTTTAGTGAAGAACTAGTATTATTGTCACTCATTTTCAATACACTCGCCCAGTGAATTAAAACTTGAATTCTTTTTTAAAAAAATTCGGCAAGTCCTGAAAATTTTTTGATATGACTCCACTATAATATGCATATTAAATACTGTTATAAATAATTCATAATAAGTTAAACATTTTAGCATTTTAAATCATAAAATTTAGGAAAGGATTACAAAAACCCAATAAATATATCCATTCTTTAAGAGGTAATGACATCATCTGAACTCTCGACATGATCTCATGCACATAGCTGTTAAAAAAAACCGTAACGAAATTATCACATCTATACTACCTAAATCCGTATACAGGGTGTTTCGAAAAGATTGGGACAACGATTAGCCGTACATTCTTGACATCAAAACAAGTCGATTTAACCCAAAAAGTAGCGGTCTAACTCTATTCGTTTTCAAGATACAGGGTATCTAGTAAAGTAAAAAAATTGTATTCATATTTTGTCTCTATCTTGGAGATATTATACGTATCTACTTCAAAGTTGGCAATGACATGTTTTTCAGGTCGCTAATTACAATGATGATATTGCCACTGTCGCATTTTATAGATGGCGCTAATTACAATACTTTTATACGACACTTTAAGAAATAACTTTTTGAGGTTCGGTTTTGGACGTTGTCTTCTATTATAATCGAAATGCAATTTAATTTCCTAAAGAAAAAGTGTACTTGTTTAAACGCGATAAAATGCACCCTTTTAGAGAAATACGAGATTTACAACATTGTCACACACCAGTTCGAAGAAATTCAATAGGGTATTTTCCATTTTTTTAATATACAGTTATACAGTTTTGATGATATATATATATATATATATATATATATATATATATATATATATATATATATATATATATATATATATATACATATATATATATATATATATATATATATATATATATATATATATAGATATATATATATATATATATATATATATATATATATATATATATATCAAATAATATTATTTTAACAATTACTGCATGCATAATAAATTTAATCCAAAACAATAATTTCTTAAATAAAAATAAGAAGTAAGGATAAGTCCGTCTAGACACAGATTTCAAATGATTTTATTTGGAGGAAACTAATTTAACCAATAACAGACAACTTGAGGTTAGACTGTAACTATCTTATATGAATGCCAAATTGTGTATTATTATTTTACCTATAACACTTCTATTTTGCTCAATATCTTGAAAATCAATAAATATTATAAACATGTATTTAGAAGGAATTAAAAGGTATTTATGTTTGTTATTATTTAGAAGTTATCTTAAAAATGTAAACGAAAATCACGGCGAGGATTATGTGGTAACATTGTATAAAGACGGCTCTCCCCTTTTCCAACTTTGCTTGCGTGCTGTTAGTTGTCACTTCTTGTTTCTTGTCACTATACAAGTGAAAGAGACATATTGGTTAGATTTATTTGTTGTTTGTTTATGTGGCGTTTGATTTTGTTATTTTAAATTTTATCAATAAACTTAAAATGGAGTTGAAATTTGTGAAAGGAGATTCAGCAAATTTGCCCAAAGTTGATTATGACATGATAGATTCTTTCTATAAACAAAATTTGGATTTTTGAAGGGATGGGATCAGAAATATTGGAAGCTTGCCACCAAGTTCTTCGAATATCTATATTTTTCGGGACAGTTACAAAAAGTTTTTCGGGAGCACTTATATTTGTGTTTCCACACCTTTTTATAAAACACCTTTTAAACGACATCTATTATTTGTAAATTACAGCAAATACCTCGATAAAAGAAATTGAAGTGCTTCAAATCAACACGACGTTAGAACACATATGTCATTTGACTAGCCGTTGACATTGTTGCCACATATTGGTGACTATGTTTTTAAAAATCTAATCTAAACCATTCTATCAACAAATCAACACAGACTACCTACGTCATCGGCATATTACTTATGTCACCAATTTAAAACGCCGTTCGCGCCACTTATTTTAACTTTTGTTTTCTCAAAAAATTGATATTTATTTTCGCGGAAATCTGTATTGGAAGACTGGTTTATACATATTCTATGATATTATTCAATAAAAGAAAAATAGGAAAATACCCCATTGTACCTAAAAGCGATTTTTTATCTAGTAGGTGTACGTTAATTATGATGTCTTGAAATCGTCAATAGTGCTTGTTGTAGATACGTATAATAGTCTCCAAGATAGATACAAAATACGAATACAATTTTTTTTACTATACCACCCTGTATCTTGAAAACGAAAAGTATTAGACCGTTACTTTTTGGGTTAAATCGACTTGTTTTGATGTCAAGAATCTACGGCTAAGCGTTGTTCCAAACTTTTCGGAACACCCTGTATAAGAGGACAATAATGATCAACTGGAGCGTCAAGAGTATAAAACGGCACATCTAATAGAGCGACGTTGATTTGATAAGCTTTGTAAAACTTTGATTCACACCCCCTCCAAATTCAAACGCCAATAGGATTCGTTGCACGCGCTGATCACGTGCATTTATTACTAACCTCCTTTACGGGCTTACTATAGTCATTATAATGACTATAATTTACATGACACAAGTAACAACTCTAGTTTTGTCATACATTTTAGTCTAAAAATACCGATGAACTGAAAGATCGAGATCGAATGCACTTCACTATGCTTTCATCGATACATGCGACTTAAACTAGTCACTGAATAATAAGTGTTTTTCAGTAAAGTCTATTATGTGAATAACCTAGTGGGTAAGTTATTTCCAAATTTACAAATATTTTGGGGTATCCACCAAGCGTAAATGTCATTATACGTTTTTCGTTCGATGGGTTCATTTAACTTCCTACACAAACTGCACAAAGTAAGTTTATTGTCTGTTTCTACAATGTAGTCCTTTTTCCACTCGAAGTACGTGATATATTCTTCTGGGTTTTCATCTAATGACTTTATATGCTCAGCAAGTTCCTTGGTCGTGTTGAAGTTCGTTACGTCTATGACCGACTTCGGAGGAGCAATTTTCTTGTAATCTGCTCCTCCGTATACGATGGGTATTAGATTTTTCTTCAATATGTTGTACAATTTTTCAGATACATAATCCTGACAAATGGAGTTTTCAAATGACAAATAAAACTTGTAGTTTTCTTCTAGGAAGTTGTAACACCTTTCAGAATCTTCCTTGGAACACGATTTATTACCGCAACTGCCGAAAACGTCGACTTCGATGTATTTGTTGAGTTGTTCGTACAGCAGCTTTCTAAGGCTTGAAGTGTCGCAGTTTGATACAAACCAGGCTATTTTCTTGGATTTGTGTTTTATTTCTTCTACCGATGGTAATTGGTAGCCGGTCGTGGTTTTTTCGTAATATCCGTATGGGCGGACGATATCGGAATCCAACCTATAAATAAAAAACATATTTTTATATTTACAATTAATTATTTTTTATTTATTTGCTTTCATTATGATTAGAGAATATTATTTTTCTGAAATCGATCGGCAATGTCTACATTTTCGGCGCGATTTCAGATCGAAAAATGCACAATTCCAGTGTTTTAGTCCGTTGCTAAGAAACTATCACAAAGCAGACCGGAAAAGATCCGTTGCCAAGCAACGATCAACATTCCCGTACGTTTTTTTATGTATATTTTAGACAGTAAATAAATACACGCAGACAAACCAACTCACATTAAAATTGCATTTATTAGTAAGCAGTTAGATTGTAATGAAGAAATGTTTTGCATTAATACAAATTCCTTAATTTATAACAATATTGATTATGATTTCAGAAAAAATAGTATGTGTACTTCGGTGTGAAAGCACATTCCCGGACTTCGATGCTTGTTGGCCTCGGCTAGCGCCTCGGCCAACAATTTGCATCGTCGTCCGGGAATGTATTGCTTTCACACCTAAATACACAATATACTATTAGGTATTATGCAAATCACAACTTACACATTTTTTTATTTATTATGAATATACCTACTTTCTGTATATTGTTGCCCTGATCTAGGCACGGTAATATACTAGTTAGGTAAATACTTTAAAACAACTACTCTTCTAGCTAATACTGACGAAGTATTGAATTACATGATAGGATTCTTAGCATTTTAAAGGAAAAAATATATATTAAAAATACTTAAATCATTTATTTAAATTCACTCATTCACACATTTTTATTCAATATGAAATTATCTACTTTCTGTATATTGGTACCTTAATCAGGTCACGCTAATATACTACTTAGGAAAACACTTTAAAACACTCATTATTGGAAAACCAACCAAAACAACTACTCTTCTAGCTAATACTGACGAAGTATTGAATTACATGATTCCTGGCATTTTAAGGCAAAAAATATATTGAAAATATTTAAATCATTTATTGAAATTCACATTCACAACAATTATTGAAGTCAGAAAATTTGAATTTCAACAAAATTCTACAAAGTGACACTTTCCGCAGTCACTTTGAAGTTAGAAAATTTGACTTTCAACACAATCGTAGAAAAAATAATGTGCTGATTTAGATAATGCTATATATTAAGGATAAATATGCGTTTATTTTTTATTTATTATAAATAAGTATTTAAAAAACCAAACATAGTATAATCTTTAAAACTGTTTTAGATACTTGCTATTCTGACGAATACATATATTTTTTATTGTAAATTTATGTTGTACTTGAATATTGTCAATGAAAATAGTTCCTAATTTCATTACTAGAGCATGGCATTTAACTAAATACAAAATGTATGATAAAAACTGTATATGATTGTATTTCTTAGAGGAATGGGAAGTACCTGAAACTTTGATTTTTTAAATACTTATAATAAACCGAAAATAAATGCATATTTCCCTCTCACTGCAAAATCCTATCCTTAACAAAAAACAGTATTTGAGAATTTCTAACTTACATAAAGTCGGTTCGAACCTGAGAGACAACCTGTATATTGCGGCTTAGATATCTTGTACATCTTGTACATATTTTCGCACGTGTATCAAAAACTTCAGTAATAGGCCAGACGACAGGTCGAAAAAAAAGCCTCAATAAGGAAATAATTAGTGGAAAGCTGGAAATTGTTTTAATCGCTTTATTTGGACCCAGATATTACTCTCCCAAGTTTTCCCCCTCGACCGAACTCGGCGTTGGCCCTTCTGGCAATTTTTCGTTTTTTTGCAAATATCTCCCAAACCATCAACTTTATCAACAAAATACCTATTATAAAAAATAATCTAGAGTAAATTTGCCACAAAAGTTCTTTACCGTTTGTCTCTAAAGTGAACCGTTACGATGCTACGACCATTCAAAGTGATTGATTCTTGCGGAAAAGTTATCGAAATCATATTTCTACATGTTATAAATATTTGTCAGCATTCCAGGTGCACAAGCTGTTAACTGGTTACAAGTATAACATCCTTTCAATGTAAACAGCTGTGGCAAAGTACCTACGATTAGTATTATTATTGACTAGTATTGACATAAAATCACTCTTTTCCACACCACCTGGCGATAGAGTAAATGGCGCGTTTTTTTGTAAGTGGTGTCCCCAGGAGGTCTAATCCACTGTTCAAATGTCAAAGTTAGTCGATTTTCAACCGTTTTGATGAAGGCTGACATTCTTGATCGTCTGCCTCAATTTCTCCGTCATCGCTTTCATCGTGTGCATCGGTACATTTGTCCGACGTCACAGGGCGCTCAAGATTAACATCGATGTCTCCGTCACAATCATCTATATCATCTTCCTCGGCAGCATTTGTACATGACCGTCCCATACAATTCATGCAGATTCTGGAGCATCGGAGGCCCGTTTTCGTGCAACCACACGCTGCGTTACATCCTTTCGAACATTTGCAGGACACTGTGTTTAGAAGCGTTCGTGGCGCCGGATCCCTCGTCGTAGGTATGGGAGCCAAACCACATTGAGAATTTTTCCAGCCCCAATCCAGTGGATCTGTATCATTTCCATACCATGTTTAGACTTGATGGTATGTTCTTAAAGAGTGCTCACGTGCCGCTGATTCGGTGGGAGGTAGGCTTGCGAGATTAAATCGATGTTTGCTTAGAGATTTTGCAAACAGTTGGAACCGCAACTCATTCAGGGTGTTTCCCGTAGTTTTGTTGTCATAAAGCCTAGCCACAACCAACTGGCCCGCTTTGTCAATTTCATCGGGGTTTGCGTTCACGTCTCGGAAAACCCTAACAGCTGTCTGCAGTTCCTCATTACTCTTCAGCAGTGTTACGAATTTCATTTTGCCCTGCCTGAAAAACGAAGACGTATCGCTCCCACTAAACGCATGCAACAAGAGGATGTTTTCTTGCACTCACGGCGGGAGATTGAAACTTGTTGTGCAAAATAGTTCTTGTTTGGTTGAACCTTTGCTGGGTTTCATAAAATACATTTTCGTGGAGGGTGGCACACGAGCCGCCAAGATGACTAGGATATCTATATCTTCAGCCACTATAATGACCGAATTGTCGGGCCGAGATAACTCGAGTGCGGTGGTAACGATGAGCACATCGGCATCTTCTGGAGCTTGTCTGGTTTCGATTCCATTAAAAACACCTGGAATGCTGACAAATATTTATAACATGTAGAAACTTTGATATGGCATATGATTTCGATAACTTTTCCGCAAGAATCAAAAAGAGCTCCACTTTGAATGGTCGTAGCATCGTAACGGTTCACTTTAGAGACAAACGGTAAAGAACTTTTTTGTAGCAAATTTACTCTAGATTATTTTTCTAGGTATTTTGTTGATAAAGTTGATGGTTTGGGAGATATTTGCAAAAAACCGAAAAATGGTACCTTCTTAGGGCCAAAAGGGCCAACGCCGACTTCGCTCGAGGGGGAAAACTTGGGAGAGTAATATCTGGGTCCAAATAAAGCGATTAAAGCAATTTCCAGCTTTCCACTAATAATTTCCTTATTGAGCTACCTGTCGCCTGGCCTATAACTTGATTTATTTCATAATAGTCTTACTAAAAATACCATATACCACATTTTAGGGTAAAATTGATATATCATCTAATCTGCATAAATTGGTTTGAACCTGAGAGACACCCTGTAAATTTGCGGTTTAGAAACTTTGCGTTTTCATACTTTTGTGTGGTTAATCAAAAACCCTAGGTATAGCTTTTTCTTCTTTTTATTTCTATCTGACATTTAAAATAACCCTCTGGAAAAAATGGATTATGTAATTGTCGGATAACTTTCATTAAAAGCTTGAATTGTTACACCCGGATTAGACATAAAGCTTGGCATTTAAAAAGTAGCATTAAGTTAACTCTGCTGTGCTGATGAAAACATAAATGTGTTTGTTGTAAATTTCTCTGATTGTGATGACTGGAAACTACTTGAGTTTCCTTTGCATTTTACAATCAGTTCTATAATTAAAAAACAACCTGCAAAAACAATAAGCTTACGTAGTTATACGCGTGTAAATTACAGTAGGTATATAGAATTTTCATGTTTTAATCTTGGATTTAATACTTTGACGGGGATATTAGCAGCTATTTCCGAAAGTTTTTCAATAAGAGTTTTGTTGATTAGGAAGACAAACTTTACGTAAAAAAAGTTTTAGCCAATTTTACTGAATATATTTTTTCACTTGTTTTTTTTTTGTAGAATTTCCGGCGCCTTCGCCAACATTTTTCTAACTTTATTTTTTTTTCTACTCTATTTTTTATTAAATCAACAAATCTTTTTAGTGCAAAATATTATTAGGGCTATTAGAAAGTATCACAGTATAAAATGTATGAAAAATGTCATGAATTTGGAAATTTTTTAAATTGACCCCTTGTACATTTCTTGAGCTATATCTCGGAAACTAGACGTAGGATCGAGTTGGGCCCATGAGAGCTTTTGATCAGAAAGTCGAAATTAAAAATTCAGCCAATTTGACCAAAATTCAATTTCCATAAGAAAACATCGGGGTCCTAATTTTTGAAAAATAGGACATTTTAAAGAGAAAATTATGCGTCATAATTTAACCATACGCACTTTTGCATTGCAAGAAAGGTTTTTTTGTTTAGCGATTCTTCCTTCGCTGTTAATGGTACTTGTATGCATATATACAATAGCGTCTTTTGTATATATTAATTATCTTAAGTTTTCTTTATATTTTATTAATCTTATACACATTTCAATTCACACTGTTGCAATAGGAGCGTGTGTTTACCATTTTAACTGTTTTTAATCCGAACTGGCCTCGTCTCGTCCAGCCTTTCAATTGCCACGGCGCCGTGCACCGTGGATGTCTGACTGGCTTCGTGCGCATGCTTGTGGATGAAAATGTTCTTCATTATTTAACTTAAAATAAAATTGATTGATTGATTGCCACAAAACCTATTTTTTACGCTAATATTTTCTGATAGTTCTCCTGGCAATGAGGTCATTGTCTTTCTTCCTTCTCCTACTGTTTTAAGGATACCGATTCTCCTTGAAATTCTGCAATATGCTACTTCGTGATTCTAAATAGTTGTGGAATTGTTATCAATTTCTTTGAAAGATATTAAAGGCCATGGCAGGTTAAGGTAACTGTCCGTGCCTTTGCAACCTTCTTGCGTGTGGTTCCTTCCAGTGATGTATCTTTGCGTAAGATACTATCACAAAAAGTTTTGACCTCAACAACTTCATAATATCTGGGAATGTTTTTTTCTAAAATCCGAAAATAATTTTTTTTTCTTAATCAATTGAACCAATTTGTTTGTATTTCACATATATTGTAAATCTCCTCAAGACAATTTAATAATGATATTTTCATTAAATCTTCTACCGAAGAAAACAAAAATTGATGCTTTTGAATTTTTTGAAAAATTTAAATACGTACACACGTTAGCGACCACCACCATTTTTTTTACTAATTAAACCTTAGTAAACACCCTGTATCGTGGGTTCAAAAATTATAACACCAGGGTAACACTAAACAATAATGTATTTACTTACGTACTAATTACAACAAATCAAGAAAGAGTATAAATTGGTTAGAAACTCGATATATTATTAAATATATAAATTAACAACTGCTTGGATTACACGTATTGAAAACTTTTGGAGTTATTTCTTTGAAATAACGAGATGTATTTTTCACAATACATACCTATATTTTCTACAAAACTCCATCGAAACGGTAATACATAAAAAAATTATGTGTTTTTTAATAAGAATACATAATAGAAAAACATGTTATGTTAATGATTATATGATATTAGTTGTCTTTATCACTGTACTTATTTATTGTAACACTGATATCTTCTGCGAATAATTCAGACAGTTTTACTGATGGTTTCAGAATATCGTCAAGAAACCTTTTATATGATGAATTCATGTATAAGTAACAGAAAACTAAGTTAGTTTTCTGTTACTTATAGATGGATTTATCATATGCAAGGTTTCTCGACAATATTCCGAAACCACCAGTAAAACTGTCTGAATTATTTGCAGATATCAGTGTTTTACATTAAATGAGGACAGTGATGAAGACGACTAATATTATCATATATCGTTAGCATAACATGTTTTTCTGTTATATATTCTTATTGATAAACACATAATTTTTTTATGTATTACGGTTTCGATGGAGTTTTGTAGAAAATATATGTATTGTGAAAATTTCTAGTTATTTCAAAAAAATATCCTGGTGTGACAATTTCTGAACTCACGATACAGGTTGTTTAGGTACTAAGGAGGGGGGGATGTAAGCACGTAACATTATCTTTGCCAATTTGACTACTTTACCGCTTCGATAGAGTTTTGTGAAAAATATATGTGGTAGCTTATTGTATGGTGTATAATTAGTTAAAAAATGGTGGTGGTCGCTAACGTGTAAGTACATATTTAAATTTTTCAAAAAAGCCAAAAAGCATCAATTTTTGTGTTCTTCATGAAAATATTTCCTAAAAATATCTTTAATAAATTGTCTTGAGTAGATTTACAAGATATGTGAAATACAAACAAATTGGTTCACTTTATTAAGAGAAAAAAAATTTCGGATTTTCGAAAAAAAAAATTTCCCAGATATTATGGAATTTTTGAGGTCAAAACTTTTTGTGGTAGTATCTTACGCAAAGATACATCACTGGGAGCAACCACACGCAAAAAGGTTGCAAAGGCACGGACACTTACCTTAACCGGCCATGGCCTTTACAGAATGTCAAATAACTAAAATATTATTAAAAAAACATTAAATTATCAAATCAATAGTTTAAAATTGGGCTCTATTTACTTCTTGGCATAAGGCTAATCGTTAGATGAATACCTGCCCTAACATTTTGAAAGTTATCTAGGATTTCATGTCGGGATTCCTTCTTTTAAAGCCTCATTAAAATTCAATCTGATAAGTAGACCTTACTCTTAAGATAACCCCACAGAAATAAGCTAAAGTCGTTATGCCCCTCTTCTCCCATTTTAAAAAACAGTATAGATACTTTACTTCATGTTCAGAATCTTTACTAACCTGTACGTCATTGTCCAATTAAAAAAGCCCTCGAAATCTGCAAACTGCGGTGTGTTCACGGGAGACTCCTGATTGGAATAAACGTAATATTGATGGGGTGATCTGTTTTCTGGTTTTCCAGACGAGTCTATTGTGTACTCTATCCCATGGAATAAAATGGCATCAAATTGATCGACAGGCAGGTAGCTTTTGTTGTTGGTGGCGAAGCAATTACTAATCGGACAATTTTCAAAAATTTCGCTACCCAATCCTAAGTTAAAATCCTTCTGACCAAACATCTTCGTCCAGTACAAAATATTCTTGAATCGAATTTCATCTGGAGGGGTTGGTTTATAAGCGACGATATAGTAGAAAAACTGCGTTACCGCCAAGCACGTGGCCACGATAACGAAGAACAAAAACAATGCCAAGTTTCTTTTAATCCTCGGCAATTTGTACGCAGTCATCGCGCCGTTTTTTGTCACACCATCCCATTCACTACGGTGCGATGTGCTAATTGTTCTAAATTTTATTCACTGGTTTATTGTTATTAACTATAAGTGTGGTTATAACGCTTTTGTTAGTCTATTATCTATTTACTGGGACATGTATACAACGGGAGATTTAATTATTTACAAATTCACGCTTGGTGGTTTCAGTTAAGTGTTTATTACTATGTACGAGGATTGATCTGTGGAATTTTTAGTTATTCGTCGATTACCTGGAAAAAGAAATTATATAAATTTTCTAATTAAAAAGTAATTGATCATTTTAATGGTGACTGGGTAATATGGTTGCAGCTTTATTTTTATCCTTGAAAAAACAATTTGAATAGAGAAAAACCAATCATTATTCGACGCGGAAATAAAATTAACATTATTTAACACAGCCGATAACTCAGGTGTGTAAACTTGTCACCACAACTATCGATCAATGCTAATTGTGAAATGTATATGTCATCATTTATCACCCATTTAGTACCCTTGAAATATATTAGAAAACAGAGATCTCATTGATTTAACAGTTATTCATAATTTTATGACTAATGCCAATTTTACACCTGCACCAGCATGTGTAAAGACCGTTTCTTGTAGGCACGATAAGTTCTGTTAGACTTAAAATGTTTATTTAAGGAAGAAGACAAAACAA
Source organism: Rutpela maculata (assembly GCA_936432065.2). Taxonomy (NCBI): domain Eukaryota; kingdom Metazoa; phylum Arthropoda; class Insecta; order Coleoptera; family Cerambycidae; genus Rutpela; species Rutpela maculata. The sequence goes on from OW386285.2 coordinate 328,015,364, forward strand.
ATATTTTGACCATCTACATACAAATTTTAATACAAAACGTCGTGTGATTAATTTTTCCCTTTCGATATTGACATCGTACGGTCTTCCAGCTTCGAGAAAATCCAGCTGAACCCTACTGGTGCTCGATATATCGGGAAGGTACATTTATAGGGCATTCTACCTTACCGCTCGCTCGCCTTATCCAGTCTCAGTTAATCTTATTATATCGGTTTGTATGCAGGTCTACCAAAAATTATCAATAAAATACGAAAAAGAGCAGTAGATCTCAAACTGGCTTGATCTAACACCAATGTCCTTAAATACAGCGATCTGCATGCAGACATGCCAAAAATTATCGATAAAACTTCATAGAAACAAAAACTGACCAGATTTGACCCGAATCAATCTATTTTTATCACTCCTTATGTGAAATCACCATAACTTAAAAAGTTACCAATAAAACACCAGTAGAAAGCAGTGGAACACAACTTGATACGACCTAACTCCAATGAGCGTAATTATAATTATCTGTATGCAGACGTACCAAAAATTGTCGGTAATATACCTTTGAAAACAGTGGGATATAAAAATGCTCGATTAGATACCAATCAATCTCTTTTCGTATCAGTTTATGAAATACCATAATTTAAAAAATTATCGAAAAAACGTCATAGGAAGCAAAGAAACACAAGCTGGCCCGTTTTGATCTCAATCGATCTATGTTCATCAGCTTTAATACGAAATCACTGTAATTTGAAAAAATATCGATGAAATACCTTAAAAAGCAGTAGAACACAAACGGACTCGATCTAACTTCAGTGGATTTAATTGCATCTGGGTTCATAGGTAGCAAAAATTGGCGATAGTTGCTTTAGAAAGCAATGGAACACGAACTGAGCCGATTTGTCTCCAATCGATCTAATTTTTCACTAAAGGTATTTTAAGTTTTCTTCCTTGGCAAGCTGTCATGTACGCATGATACATGTTAAGGTTGGCACCAGTGTATTACTCTCTACTAAAAGGAGGAAACCAGTTATATTTCCAACCTTAGTCTAATTCCTAAAGTTTAAATATTAGATGGCGCAGTTGATAGGACTACGTACCAAATATTATTTTCCTCCCTCGATTTTTATTCGTTCTTTTTTTAGTAAGAACACTAAAAGCCCTAAGGCCAGATTCTGATTGTCCTACGCTCAAAATGTAAATGATCGTGGTTTTCTGTATAGAGGCGTGTAGTAACTTTGTAAAATCCATCAGTTTTTTTAATGAGAAGTTCAGACGTATTGATTTTGGTGTCAGTTGAATTAATGGTTTTGGAGATATACGCAATTTTGCGTACATACATAGAAATCATGTATGGTTATCCATACCCATTTATTTTGGTGCTAATTTAATTTAGGGTCGATGTATATACCTAGATTTTTTACTTAATTGATTTCAGAACTTTAAAAAATATTTTTTTCGGAATTCATTTTTAATTTGTTAGTCTCAAATTATCAAGTAGCATCGTTTAAACTCTGTTGTTTGGTTAAGGACTTTAACACTTTTTTCTATGTTTATGAAAATTGTATATACTACAGTTGTGTTTGACCTCACATTTACAGGTTAGTCATTTACGTAAACTAAGAAATAAATAGGTCCAAGTATTGGACTCTGTGGTTTTAATTTGCAGCATTTGTTATGTATATAGGCTTTGAATAAATTTAGATCAAGGTCATAAAATTATAACTTCTTTAGAAGATAATCATGTTTTACACAGTCATAAGCACTACTTAAATGTACTAAAGTTGCATATGATATTTTATTATTATATTTTGCATCTGGAACAGCCTCTCGTATACTAATTATTGCTTTTGTTGATTTATTTTTTCTATAACTGAACTGTCTCAAAATATTTAACTATCCTAATTTTCATAATAATTTCAAATATATTTGGTAAAATAGGTAATATTAAGATTGGCCTGTAATTGTTGACGACATTCGTGTCACCTTTTTTATATATGGATACAACTTTAGCCAGTTTCAACAAGTCTGGAAAATTAATTGTTCTATATATGCATTTATTTATTACGTAATTCAATATTTTCAGGAAATTATTTTTTACCATAAATATCTGCACTGTTCGTGTTTTTAACTTCATTATAACTTCTTCAGCCTCATGTATATTAGTAGGAAGGAACCAAGCAACCACGACAGATGGCTATTGGCGTCGAAGCGAACGAAGACCAACTAGAACAAGTTCATAGATCAGAATAGGTCTGGGAAGAAGTTATTAATAAGAAGAGGATCTTGTATGGTGCCTACCACTTGCCTGATTACGTTTATGAAAAAATTATTAAAATTATCTGCTGGTATAATAATTTTGTGATTTTAATTTGATTTTACTTCCACTTTCGAAGCATCGTAGCATCCTTGTGGACCCTTGCCTAAACTTTTTTCGTATCTTTGCAAGTAGTAAGTAGAATCAGTCTTTGAAGTTTGTCACTCTAATCTGTAAATACCCTGTAATTCTTAAAGTATAATGTGACCAGGTTTATGTTATAATTCATACAGAAGTCTATGCGGCGCTTAGTTTATCGTATTTTAAGTGCAATTAGACACTTAATTTGTTGACTTGTTAATTTGATATTAACCCATTTGAAAAGTCACCGTGTCAATTTCCTGTGTAGGAATTTGTTTACTTGGTAATCAGATCTATAAACTAAAATAGTGCGTCTTACTGAATTTAATTAAAATTGAACACTCACCTGATTCGTTAAGTGTTAATTTTTCTACTAATTATGTATTTATTTTTCTTCAAAAAATGTGAAACACCAGATACTTTTATGATGATAAGAAGGTTAACTTTATTTACTGTTAAAGGTCAAATGAACAAACACGTGGTTTAGTGTAGATCGAATTTGTTTACAATAATCGATATTTATGCAGTGATTATTAAATCAGGACCGGACTATGTGGTTGAGAATATCGATTAACGCCATGCAGAGTAATAGTGTGGACACTAGGGTGGTCCAAAAATGACTTAATTTTTTACGAGATTTTTTATAGAGGGTCTCGATTCCCCCAATTTGTTTTCAAATCCGAAAAAAGTAAGTACCTACATATTTTTTGGTTTTTCAAAATTTTGATTTTAAATAGTATTTTAAATACCTGAAGTTTCCCATTTAAATTACAAGGGGAAAAATTACCTTTTAGGATTTTTGAAATAATCGTTAAGGGTTAGAGAATATCTTGCATTAAACTTATAGGACTTGGAGAGAACTATCCAACGAAGAATTTGATGCATATACATGTTAGTTTGACGCCCATAACATACCTCCACGGTGCCGGTGCCCCGAAAACTACCCTTAAATCAAAAAATGTAAATTCTTCAGGAAACTGACCCTTTTGAGCACTTTATTCTCGATTTTTCTTCAAAAATTATTACTGTTGGTCTAGTGGAATATTTATCAACATTTTTTACTCAATTTTCATTTAGAATTTGTTTAAATATTTTTTTTTCTCTAAAATTCGTCTAAAATCCTGTTTTCTGAGATCAGACTGGCAGTTTAGTATTTTAAAATGACATCAATTTATTTTCAACTTTTTTTCAAATTAAGCTAGAGAGGTCAGTTTTCTTTGTAAAATTTTGTTTTAAATATCTTACCTATATTATCTATAAACCCACATTTATTTAAACAAATCCTATTTGATGGGCTTTAAATTCTCTACAAAAAAGGCTGTTACAATTTTTTATGACTATCCATTTTTACGCTACGTTGGATTTTTACAAAATACATTTTATCTGTTGTAAGAAAATACTACACAATGGCTTGGAATTTGTGCGTAATATGAAGAGTACAGAAGAATATTTAAGATGTCCACGAAATGAAAAAAATAAGGAACTATCTTGAAATTATAGGAGATATTTTTAAAGAATACTTTAGCATTTTGTTTCTTAGTAGCGATGCCTGTACATTTCGTTAATAAGTCACCAAATTGATTCTTTTAGTAAGTAAAGAGGGAAGTAGGAAGCACTTCTCTATTTTCTCGAATTTCGGAAACATATCTGCCTCCGTTGTTCCAACGTCATTAATTAATACTCTTTATTCATTCTGCTATAAAATAAAATTGATTTAAAGTAGTGAAGTGTTATTTATTTAAAACAATGATTTTTATCCACATTTTTCGAGTTCTCACTAATCTGTCGACAAAATAATTTTCCTCTACTGCTAATATTTTACTATTTATACTTGCCCAATCTCTGCCCCCCTTGAACCTACGTTAGTTATTATCAATATTTGGCTTAAGCCCCCCCCCCCCTCTTCTAACCCCCACCCCATTATTAAAGGGGGTAAAAAAATAAAATTCTAATTTAGTGTGTACACCGAGGGGTAGACCGCTGGGATATTTTGGTGTACCGCTTCCGGGCTTTACTAGGTATTATTGGGTATTTCAGAGGCATTACTAGGCATTATGAGGAATTTTTAAAAGAATACTCGGTATTACTAGGTACTACTAAGAAATACCTAGGTATTGTTATAAAATTTAATACTGCTATATTATTAGTTACTATTGGGTATTATTAGGTATTGTTAGATTTTGTAGCCTGGATATTTTACTCTCATATTATTAGGTATTATCATAAAATACTCTTATTGGTTACTACTATCCAAGGTGGGTATTAGTATACAGATATTTTTTCTGCGATTTACCCCTCGATGTACACTTCTGTGCAATAAAATTGGGGACAAGTCGTATGATAATTTTTGCATTATTTTAACTGTGTAAATCGGGCTTAATTATATTGAATAGCAACCTAAAATTTTGACGCAACACAAAGGAGACACAATAAACTTAAAAATAAAAAACAAAACAGAAAATACTGAAATTAACTTTAAACATTACAATATATATTTTTTAATACTTTAATACTAGTCATGCTACCATCGCGAAAAATTACTTCATTTAACCGCTGAATGAATTAATTTTCTTACAAACTGTTCATAATTGGCCAATTCCTCCCAAGCGTTTGAAATTGTATCCCATAATTCCTCTGAATTTTCTGGTCGAAAATTTCTTTTGTAAATAGTTTTAGTTATAATACCCCATACATTTTCTACGGGATTGATGTCTGGACTATTTGCAATACATGGTAATGTTTCTATATTATTGTTCTGAAACCAGTTTTTTACAATATTAGCAGTATGGACAGGACAATTGTCTTGTTGGAAAATAAAATTGTTATTTGGATATAATTGTTCCACCGATGGCATCATTGTATTTTCCAGTATTCGTATATAATTTTGCGCAACAAACCTTCCATCAATTTTCCAACAAGTTCCCATTCCATTGTAACTAATCCATGCCCAAACATTTACGCTGAATCGTCCAGATCTTTGGGTTCCGTTCACATATGGTTCTTCGAACCTTGAATTTCGGGGTCTACAAACACGAATGTGCCCATCATAGGTTGACTGAAATACCTTTTCATCAGTAAATACTACTCTATTTCAAAATGCTATATATCTGTAAATGTAATCTAATGCTAATAAGACACGTCATTGCTTCTTTTCTTCAGTTAATAACTGTTTTTTAGCCGCTACTTGATTCAGCAAATCTGAGGATTTAATTCTTCGGCACGCTGTTGATCGAGAGCCTGGAAAATTTGTGGCAACTTTAGCGAGTCTTACGCAATCAAAAGGGTTTTCTCTTAAATATTCCACAAGAGCTGCATCCTCTTCATTACTTGAAACTCTCGGGCGAGAAGATCCTGCCTTTCTGCTAATACTTCCTTCTTGTTCCCAGCGTTTCTTTCCTCCCGAAACAGTATTTTTACCAATATTCAAATGCCCTGCAATCTGTCTTATAGACGAACCATCTTCTATTTTGCAAATTATTCGAATTTTTGTGCGATCATCTAAATGACGAGGCATTTTTAAAATAAGTAAATTAACCAATATTTATTCTGACAAATTCACTTTTGTTACTATGGAAATGATATATGTCATCTTTAAACTATACAATATCTCATGTCTCCAATTTTATTGCACAGAAGTGTACACGAACCAAAGGCCTCAAATTTTGTATGTCATTAGCCACCCTCTCTACTACTCCCAACCCGTTATTAAAAGTGGTAAAAAAATAAAATTGTGATTTAATGTGATACAAGAAGCTATGGCCTCAATTTTTTTTTTGCATTAGCCATTCCCTCTACCAACTCTACCCCAATATTAAAGAGGTTAAAGAATAATAAAGTGAAAGAATAATACAGGTAAAGAATAGTATTGTGATTTAGTATGTATACAAGTACCAAGGCCTCACAAATTTTTTTGGCCACTCTCACCTCATTATTAAAAGGGGTGGCAAAATAAAATTGTGATTTAGTATTTGTACATTAGTGTACAACAACCAAGGACCTCAAGCATTTTTTTTGCGACAGCCCTCTACTGTGTGGCATATCGTATTATGGGTTTTTGGGGTTGACGATTTCGAATATTATTAAAATTATATGAACAATTATGTCCACATAGTGGACTGCAAATATAGTATCTACATTTTCTTCGTTGTAAGAGACTCGAATGAAAACTGGATGTGGAAGTAGTGATTCCTTAGGCAGCGGTTTTTTACTTCTACTGTAGGCCATGCTTTTATAAAATTATATCTTACACATAATTTGCACATAATTTAAATAACGTTGACTTTTCCCTGTTAATTTTTTTGGTAAAATAAACCGCAATGAGGACATTTCGAAGAATTAAAAAATATATCTTTCGGGGTATTTTCGGATGAAAAGATTTAAAAACACTGCACATTTCCGCCAAATTCAGCTTTAAATGTCTTTGTTTCAGTTTCAATAATAATTGCACTGAAGTACTAGGTAAACAGTTTATCAAATTTTCTTCTATTATAGCAAAATAATGCTTGTCATCTTCATTAGACACATTTAATTTAAAATTTATTTTATTGGTCTTATTTTGGTCGAAAATATAATTCTCCAAGTGTCTGTTAATTATATCATGAAACAATAGTGCGTTTTATTTTTTCCTAACCACCCCACGTTTTTGCCTCTGAACCTGGTCTATATTAGGACTATATTAGTCCTAATATAATATGTGGTTGGAATGTTATTATTGAGTTCTGAGATACACGGGTGGGTTTACTTTAAAATGTTTACAACCGTAATTCATTCAAAACGAATCGAAAACATTTTAGGTAGACTTCAATAGTCCCCCTTCATTCCGCATTTTGATGTATTTTCTTTGCTTTATATTGAATGAAATCATCAAAAGTATGTAAGTGTGGGTATTACAACGGTCAAGTAGGCATTCCGTAAAGTAAACATGTCCTCTTTGACGAAAACATATCGTAGAGTAACAATAACAATAACTACTGGTCAAATATTTACTATATATCCAAATATGTTAAAATATAATATCACTTATAGTCTAGAGAAATTATGATTTTTGTGCGGAAAAATTCCCAGCAAGCTTTTGTGTATGGACTTTTACTTCTTCGTTTTAAACAATATATCAAAATTAATCTGACAGCTGGTAAAAATTTTACAGTCAAAGGTCAGAAAAAACAGTTTTTTGTGAATATATCGATATTTATTGGTTCTCTACTGCTAACTGTTTTTTATGTGAAGTTGCTATTAAGCCGAGTTTCCATTTGTACCTCCACGCATGTCTTTGTGCACTCAGAGCACGCATAAGTTGCATGCTTGTGTGCATGCAATTTGCTTCTTGCGTGTACCTTGTTTCCATTTCTGCGTACTTCTTGATGTGATTCATCAATAATTTTATTATTTACAGCCTTCCTAGTTCCAAGTTCGTACTTTCAGCCAAATACTGTTGTGCTCTTTTGTTTCTGTCCTTATAATTTGGATCAGTAGCCCTCCACAGACACGAAAAGTTTCTGTACTCTCCTACAAATTCAATTAACTTATCATTTGACCATTCCATCGATGTATAAATGAACAAAAAAGTCACAGAAGACTGAAAGAAATACGGACTGACCACCGTGCACCGATTCTAAATTGGAATAGAGGCAGACAGCCGCATATGTCTTCCGGTCGTAGATCGGAAGCGCACTTATTATACTCTTCACAAAAACGAAGAGTATATTGTATTTGATCTGCACATTTCTAAAACAGTTAATATTGCTCGTAGAGAAAACATTTTCATATCATTATGTTAGTGAATGAATTTTGAATAAAGTGTCCGTCCGTCTGTCTGTCCGTCACGTTTCTTGTAAGCACGATAACCTAAGAAAGAAAAGTCCGATTGTACTGAAATTTGGAAAGTCAACTAGCGTTAGCTAGAGGAAGAACCCTATAGTTTTTGAAAAAGTAAACAAGAAAAGTTAATAATCATTTAAATACATTAAAAAAAATCTTATTATTGTCACTTGTACTTAAATAGAAATCTTGCGAAATGTTATTCTCTATAATTTTTTTTTATTTATATATTTTAATATTCATATTTCACTAATATTCATATTTCACAATAATATATCTAATCCGTTGAAATATAATTCTCGAATGATATACATTACAGACAATTTTTGGAGTAATGTGTGATAGTCCAATGGCTAAAGTTTTGCCTTGCAATCCAAAGGTCATGTGTGCGGTTTTGTGGTGTTTTTCTTTTCATATATTTTTTTTCACAACAAAGTTGGTACCTATTACAAAATTAAGAATATCCAAAAACTAACATTATTTACAAGAAAACTGCGAAGAGTATCTATAGAATGTGTAACAATTATATAAAAAGCTCAGTAAATCGGCGAAGAGTATAATGCTTCCATTAGTTTTAAGTATGCATCTCTTCCTCCGCATACTTGCCTCAGCCATGCAAACGATGCATGCAGATATTGTGCATGCACAGTTCCACAAATGGAAACGCCGCTTTAGAAATAAAGAAATATTTATTTAATTGCCAAACAGCATTCTCATTGTAGGGCAAGAGATAATAAATACTTACAAAGGAATGTAGAAACATAAAAATGTAAAATGAAGAGACAAAAATAAAACAAAATTTTGATTAATGCAGATAAATTTTTATTGCAGTTACGTTGCAGTCCAGTGGGAGAATCAAAGTAATATTTCTGGAATAGAGAAGTTGCAGAATTTTTTTTTATAATGAAAATCGATACAGCATCAAAAAAAAGTTATAAAAATGTAAAATTTACGATTTTTTGAATATTAATACAGCCAGAAAATAAATAATTTCATCGGTGAGGAATTTGGATATTTCAAAACGGTAGTTATTTGGCGCCATTCACTGTGACGTTTCCAGTTATGATTTGTCCATTAAAATTAATCACAAACTGGAAGGTACACTCGACTAGAGAAAATGACTCAGAGAGAGAAACTTTCGTGCACTATACTCCATCCTTTTTCTTGGTCTGTGTACAGACGGTTAAGCCAATCGGACGTTTTCTTCAACCAATCAGATCTTGCCAGACAAGGACGGAATAGTGAACGGAAGTTTCTTTTTCCGTAGAAACATGCTTTCGTATATCTAAAGCAATTTCGGTGGGTTTGTCAAATGTCGGTTTACTGTTTATTGTTTACAGTCAGTTTACCAAGTTCTTGTTTGTGGTGTTATTGTGTTGTTATTTGGTTAATGAGCTAGTGAACAACATTATTATGACTTATGAATTGCATTGTGCCTAAATGTAAAACTAAGAGTATCACTACAAATATGGTAATTTTACATTCAAGATTCTCCAAAATTAGTTCGTAGGCAGACGTCAGCGAGAGGTTAGGACACTGCGTCTACTTTGGACAAATTATCCGAATAACGGATGTCGTCATTGACTTCACGCCAATAAGAAACTGTTTGCAGTCACGTGGTTTTGTTTACAAATTACAGCATAATCTAAATATTAATTTTACGGAAAATAAATTTTATTTTGAATTTCTTTTGTTATAATCATTTTCTGCGTAATGGAAATTAAGAGCAAATCACTTTTTCAAGCATTTTAAAATTTCATGCATCTTCCCTATTGCTAGGAAAATGGTATAATAAGTTTTGCTCTCAAACAAACAAAGAGATATAGATAAGTAACCTACCCCTACAAATTCTAATATTTACCAATCTGAAGAATGTTTATGTAGTCGTTCGATCTTATTGGTCTGTGTTTTTGGTCGGGTTGAGTCGTGCAAACTCAGAAATGTTGTCAGTCGCCAATTTTTTCATTTTGTAAATGTGCATTTAGCTGTGGTTTTTAGTGCTTATAGTGTTGTGTATATGAATTTCTTGGATTTCTATCATTTTAAAACTTCAATATTAGTGGAGTGCAATTGAAATTTGTAGGAAATTGTTTTACAGTAGCAATGAATGATGAAAATCGTGTTTTTTTTGCAGTTTTTCTTAAATATCCCTCTGTTGCATAGCTCGTATCGCAATGAATAAAAAAAAAGAGATAATTTATAATGTAATTCCGCAGAAAATTATAGATCAAAGTGAATTTGTTTAAAAAAAAAATATATAGCAAATCAAGAAAAAATGGTTAAAAAATGTAAAAAAAAAATTATTGCGAATATGACTGAAAAGAAGATAAAATAAGCTACAATCCAAAAAAAAAAAAATTGCTGCACGCCTTGATGCACTTAAACAATCGACTTTGCTTCTGTTTTTTTTTTGTTTTTTTTTATTCGTATTCATATGAATGTTCTGGCGGAGTTTAGCCGTAGGCCATTCTACCACTCAACCCGGACGGACACAAATACACATCGACAACATCACAACACCCATTACCTGCGATATTGCCCTCTGCCGCAGCTGAGACTCGAACTCAGGAGAGGAGAGCGACTAGGCCGTGTTGTCTCTCACACGACCGCAGTCTAGCCCAATGCTACCATCTCGTCAACACGTGAAAAATGCTACTACACATCCATACCCTAGCCAGGATTCGAACCCGGGACCCCGTGGTCGCAAGCCTAACAGATTACAAATGACCAAATTTCAATTATTTTATTTTGTTTAACTGTGGTGCACATATCAAGGTCTATCATTATTTCAGTTTACAATCTAATAATAAGTTACGTCACATAATCGCGTCTAAGCGCGCAGAGCGACGCAACGGGTGTTGTGGCGAATGATTTTCAGATGACGTATTTAATGAGAAAACGGTCTCTTTGCAGTGAAACCGTGTTGATTGTATTATATCATTACGATTTCACATTTGAATATAGTTTGTTTGTGATCAATAGTAAGTAATATTTAAATTATGCAGGGAAAATAGCACAAGAACCCTGCTGCAGATTTCAAGAGAGATAAAAATAATTATTTGCCTTAAGCAAATTATTAGATGGGGTATATATTTGAGCGAGGGGTGGAGGGTAGTTGGTTTTGAGGAGGGTGTGTTTTTGACGAGGGGCAACTTAAGTACTGCGCCACCGAGTCGGTTTTGTTGTCAACATACCAACTTGAAACTTGGTATGACTATTTAGTTCCACTAGAAGCCTCGTTTCCTAAAATTTCGTCAAAATAGTTACATTATGGTTTAAGTTATCATCAATTGTTTAAAAATGACTGCTTTTTATTGTTTTTATTTATTGCAACATAACAAATTAACCAAAAAGGTTTGGATAAATATAGTTTTCTTCGGAATTATATTATGAACAATCTCTTTTTTTATTTTTTTATTAATTGCGATACTAGCTAAACAACCAGGGATATTTAAGAAAAACTTCTAAAAAACATAATTTTCAACATTCTTTTGTGTAAGCAAATGACTTGCCGGACACAAATTTATTTCAAAATTTTTTGCTAAACTCCTTGTAATGTTTCCGACAAAATATGCTATCGTACAACAATTCCTTATTATGAGATTTGGACCATTAGTTTGACTCCACTATATGACTAGAGAGTGCTTTATATGTGGGAAAAAGTACATTGTTGGACATGCTCTGTCATTACATCAGTAAATAAACAAATCACATAAGAGCAACTTAAGTTTTTTTTGAAGAACTATTTAAGACAATTGTGTTGCGTTCAGCAGGGTTCCCAAGGATCTCAAAACGAAACGAAAGTGGTTGACTATTATTCGGATCAGTGATTTGCAAATTAAAAGAAAATGAGCGTGTATTATTTATATAATTTTCCGTATAAGCGCCCCTTCTTCCTCCAATGCCACTGGTTCAAGGAGAAACCACAGCAATATCCTCTCTTCCCTTCCACTTCTCCCCTAATATATCTTTGTCATGTAAATTACAAACAAGTACATGGTCATTGGTATTGGATTACTTATCTATATGTCTTTATTTATCTGAGGTTTTTCCTGAAACCTACTCTAGATGTTCCAAAATTGAGTGCACTTAAGATAGCACCACAATAAGTCAAATATTATGTATTACTTTAAAAATAAATATTTGTTGTGAGTCTTCAGACTCGAAAACAAAAATCTGTTTAAAAGTCTGAGGGAAACCAATAGCAGCATAGGTACCTTCTTCCCTATGACTTAGAGTTTTTAAGAAATATCTATGAATTCTCTCTGACCAAATATTCCAATTTTGATCAAGAAATTGGTAGCACTTTCAGTGTGTTAATGTCCTTAAAGTCGTAAGAACATAGTATTTTAAATCCCAGTGTTCTAAATTTTTTATTGGTGACGATGGTGTTTATATGGCAACTAATTTATGCCCGCGACTTCGTTCTCGTGGAAGACTTCTTGTTCGTGGAATTAAGAACATTGACATACTTACTTATGCCTATAAAGAAGTACTATGTACTCATTGAGTACTCCCATAGTACTCTGGAAGTACACTTGAGGGAACCCACTGCGAATCCATGGTACCCGGGGAAAGCCACTGCACATTCATTGCACTCAAGGAAAACTTCTGCGCATCTATAATACTTGGGGAAAGCCACTGCGCATCCATTGTACTCGAGGAAATTCACTGCGCATCCATACTACTCAGGGAAATCTACTACACATCCATTGTACTCGAGAAAACCCACTGCGCATCCATAGTACTCGGGGAAACTTACTGCGCATCCATTGTACTCGAGGAAACCCACTGCGCATCCATAGTACTCGGGGAAACCTACTACGCATCCATTGTACTCGAGGAAATCCACTGCTCATCCCAATTTGATAACAGTTCATTATTCTATTTTTGTGTTAGAGCGAGTTAAACGAAATAATAATTATTTTAATCGACAATAAAGCACGTGGGCGGGAATGTGTCATCCCTCTTTCTTTTTGGCCGTCCGGGAGGTCTCTTTTTGAAAACCGTCGAATACGTTTCTGACTTCGATTTCAGAGATACGGGTACTCTTTAGACCATCTACCACCTCCTTTTTCGCCCCTTCAAAAAGTGAAAATCGAAATTTCGCCTTAGACGTATCTAATATAAATATAAGTATATAAAAATATTTCTGCCAAATTTCACGCATCTAGATCTAACCGTTTCCGAAAAAGCCTAAAATTTCAACCTCCTTTTTTCACCCTCTTGGGGGTAGAATTTCGAAAAATTCCTTCTTAGTGGTTGCCTACGTCATTCGAGGAACCTCTATGCAAAATTTGAAGTTTCTAGACTCAGTGGTTTGAGCTGTGCGTTGATAGATCAGTCAGTCAGTGAGTCAGTCAGGGTATTCTTTTATATATATAGACTAAAGGATAGTTTACTCTTAAATGTTACAATAAGATGACAGAATGTTGATGGCCGTGTAAGCATTGAATCTTCTAAACAATAATAAAATTCGACATTTGATTTTTATTAGTAAAAGTTAGAACATTACACTTCTTTCTGTAATTTGTCATTGATTTTATCAAGGACAGTTTATAATCCCACACAATCATTTACGTCATTTACTTTATTGTATAACTTCATATCATCTGCGTCTTCCAATTCAACTGTAATGTGATTACTGTTAATAAAAATATTGCAGAATAATAGGCCTAATATAGGACCCTGGAGTACACCCGAAGTAGATGCAAATTCCGCTTATCGTTGACCGCAGCATTCAATGTGGCACTGTCTATTTTCAAGGTTATTTTATCAACAAATTTCCTGAGAAGGCGTAATTTCTTGTAATTATTATTTGCTTTGTACAAAAATATTGCTTACTTTGTTAACTTGACGACTTTTTATCTTCAGTTCTATTTATCGCAGCGACCTCTTTTTGATCGTATGTTCTTCGTTTTACAATGTAGTTTCATTTATGCTATGTTAATTCCTGGTATTCGGATCATGCAAAGATGGACGAGATAACTTGCAAAATTATTCAATTTTATTCAATTTTCGCAATTTTCCTTTAACTTCAATATCTTTGAAAGTATTTAAACGTAGGGAGGTCGGATAACGCACACTTTTTCGTAGGAATGTAGAGAAAAAGAGCGTTTTACAACGTTTTTACAATATTTTGAATAGTTTTCCAGCTACAGCGCCAAATGTGAAAGAGTAGGTACCTTAATTGCTTTTCTCTTCTGTTACCCTACGAATTCGTTTCTGTAGAACTAAGTGCACTTTTTTGACGTCCAAACCCACGGGAAAATGCAAAAAATAGCGGTTGCTATTTAAATCCTCTGAAGGCTGCTGTCATAGAATACGTGTGTTGCGCAAATTAATCTTTATTCATGACATGATTATATTACTTTATTTTTTTGTCCTCATGTCAGATATTAAAAATTACCTCGAATTAAAGGAACAACAATCTTAATGCAGTTTTTATTCAGGAAGTCCATGTAATGTTACCTATTCATGTCATATTAAGAGTCTATTGGGACAAATTACCGAAGTTATATATAGGGCGATCTAGTGAAACGGTCCACCTTGATTAGTTTGTTTTAGTTTAACATTAAACAATGATTTTCCAAAAAAATTACCCACAATCAGACTCCCTGGAGAATTTTTTTGCGAGTTTAAAATGTTTTGCTGCTTACTCAGTACGTGATCAATGCAACATAGATTTACAAATTTCTGTTTTTATTTTTTGCGAATTTTTGGACGCTTAATTTCGTACGCTTAATTTTGATCGTGGAATGACAAAAGCTTCTTTGGCTGTTTTTGGTTCTTTAAAGCGTAAATATTACGATTCCGATCGATGCCACTTTGGCACTCTTAGGCATTTTGATATATTCAAGATGGCGACTGGCTTAGAGTGAAAAAACAAGTTTTTCCAAATATTTCATTATATGGGTGTGTGACACGTCGTTTTATATGTTTTTAAGATCTGTGAATTAGTATTTGAGGTTAAAAATGATGTAGGACGTAATCTTTAAGTGTTGCTAATTACTTTATTAAGAGGGCGGCTTATTCCGAGAATAAATTAATTTTTGAAGCAGAAAAAGTAGCACCTAGTTTTGTTTTATAATCAAGTTAGGCTTTAAGAATACGGATAACACCATCCTTAAAAGTGGTATGCTTGAGCAAGTTGAATGACCTTTTAAAAACATTGGTTAAAAGGTCCTATTAGCTTAAAATAAGTAAGGTTTTAAAAAAATTAAACAAACGTAAACTTAGTATTCTCTACTTTTTAGGGTGGAGAGGCTTGATCATCCTTTTTTTATTTTATATTTTTTTATAATTTACTTACTTTTTTTCTTTTTCTTGTTGTAAAAACTGTAAATAACGAAATGTCAAAATAAACATTTAATCTTCTTCGAAATCTTCACTGTCAGAAGTTATATTTTCAGAAATTCTCAAATGAATATTCTGGCAAGATGTTCTGTGCTTAGTTGCAGACAATTGCACATTAAACTGCATGGACAAGCCATTAGCCACACAGCTGCATCATGTTGTGTTACAAGGATTTATTGATTTGCATGAACACATTAAAAAACAACCCTTATTTGAATGCCATAAAGTGAAGATTTTTCTTTTCCCAACCGAAAGTCATTTAAGTAATTAAAGAATTTTTTAATGTAAAAAACAAATAATATTTTCTGGATAGTGGTATGCACACCGTATATCATATCCCAACCCCAAATGTGTGAGAAATATTCATCTGAATTGACTAAATCACCTTATTATGATAAAAAAATCAAACTGAGTGATCAGGGATTTTTTTTGGAATTAAAACCAATAAAAACTCTAGAAAGATAAAATCCACCACCTTAATTGGTCGGGATGGGTGTAAGAGCATTCAGAGGTAATCACATTATAACCTGATAATAACCATTTAACGAGGAGTTTTTTTTAAAAATAAATAAATAATCGTATATTAGATATTGTAACCTACACCGTTCTTATGGGTGGTGAACGGTGGGGGAAACAAGGGGAAGGGGGGGGGGCGAATTTAGAACTTTTGCTTCTCCTTCTACTAACCTAACGAAACTGAGTATTTTAAAAGAACTAAAGAATAACTTTTTGTTGCTAATTCTAATATCAATTTCAATGCCACCCCCAAATAAGGGTTTTCTTTTACTGTCTTCCCGATGTTTTTAGCCAATTCGAATGACAGATTCGTATCCAGAACCAAAGATGGTCTCCACACTTTGCCACCCTTTTTTTAACATTGTTCTTTGAAATTATTTCTTGGGGGTATCTCGTTTTGGTCTTATTCCTTAGGGGAGTTGTTACAAAATCATTTGTTTTTGAAATTGTGCGCTAAATGCTCTACGTTTAGTCTGTCTGTAGATAGATTTATAGATTTTCTTGTATTTTGAAGGTAAATATGGGGAAATGGCGCGTCCAAGTGGAGTTGCTAGAGAAGAAGGCCGCGAACGGGTATATTATTTTATGTTAATGACAAATAGAACTTATTTTTTTGTTTATTACCATGCTAAAGCATTAATGTGTGTATTGCATTTTTTAAAAATAAAACATGGAAAATAATACAAATGATAAATCTTTGGTCCTTATTTGGTCCTTTTTTCTTTTTAATCCAGGGCTCCCAGTAGCTATTGCCCCTCAAATTAAGAACCTAGGCCTTAATTTGACGGTCAATAGCCACTGGGAGGTCTGGCTCTCGGTTTCGCTGACAAGTCATTTTTAATTAGTTAGTTTTGTAAGGAATCGATTTTAATTATAGCTTTTTGAAAAGGGAAGATGCTAGTTTAAAAATTGGTACTATTTTCAGATTGATTTGAAGTTTTATTAAGCACTAAAATTGCTATTGAAAATTGGCGTACATCTCCATCAGTTAGTCTGTATTTACGAATGGAGACATTCTACAGGCAACAATCTTCAACGAATCCAATTGAATTTTTGTTATCGTTTCGTGTACTATCAGAATATAACCCTATTGAATGTCATAATGATCCGTCGAGTGGTTTAATGATTGTAAAACATTATTTATCAACGTCACGAGGTTTCGCAGACCATTTCTCTCGTTCTCGGTGTCTATTGGATAAATGATTAAAAATACATTAAAACAATAAATTTTTCGCTTAACTCGTTGTTAATATGTAGTGATAACGCGGTAAAAAATTGAGACCAAACCATCGTTTTGTTTTTGATATTAACAAAATATGTCAATATGAAGGGACAAATTTTATTAAGTGTAGAAAACATTTTTTCTGAGGATATAACGATAAAATGTGAGAATATGCAAAGATAAGTAAAGCAAGCAAGAAACTTATTTTATTTTTCGAAGTAGATACCATCGAAGATACCAAATACATTGAGAACAAATAAAGATAAAAGATGAAAGCAAAACTTTTTCATTTGAATTTTTTTTCTAGAATTAGTAGTTTTTGGCACAAGGAAGGTCCAAGGGGGGGCAATTGCACCCATTGCTCCCCCCTTGGATCCGCGCCTGGGTGTAAAGTTGGTAGACATTCAACGTAAACTTGTACTCGCTTTGAAATCGAAACGCGGCGTTGAGCAACACTGTAATCGTATAATGATTTAGTGTATTAGTAGATCATTCATTCATGTTTAAATTAGTTTTACATACTATTGTATTTTTATATGATACATTAAAATTAACATTAATTTGTTGAATGAATTTCATTTTTTTTTATATATAATTTTCTAATAACTACAATCTACAATAGTGCCAGTCCTTTACTGTTGGTAAATTGTTTATAATAAAAAATTAATCACAAATTTAAAAAACAATAATAATTTGACCATTGAACTAATGTTATATTCATAGCACTTATTGGATTAAGCTAGATGAAACGGCTTGCGGGGCGCGTACACTTTTGGTTTTGCCAACGATTTTTATACTACATCAAAAAATCAAATTGTGGAGAATTTCATAAGCTTTAAAAAACGTAATGCAAATTTCTCTCTAAAACCGATATTTTTAGTTATTAAATATGGATTTTTCTCAAGCATTTCTAGACGTGGGAATAAGATATGTGTTATTGTTTTTAAATTTTAAAAATAATACGTTATCTCCCAAAATATATTTTTATTACTTATCTGAGTTAATTAACAATATTGTCGCGTATAAATCTGACATAAATTACTATTAACAGAGCCGTTCTTATTTTAAGAAAAATATTAAGTACATACCGTTCTCCTAAAATCGATACAAAATTTCCTTCGGACACGTTTAAATTATAACAAAAAAAAAAAACACGGCTGTTGTGTTGTTAGACATAGAATTTGCTAAAAATACTTTTTAAATATTTTTCCCGACGATTTTTATGCTGATGTAATAAAGATAGAGTAGAACGTACATATGAATTAAAAATAGACGACAACAAAACCGGGATCATTGTAAAGAATTGCGCTTAATTAGGTACATCTACCTTTAAAGGCGAAAAAGCCACCTGTATTTATGGGAATGATGTTTTATTTATTTCTGATGTGGACACAACAAAATTGTAATTAAAATGATCACCCTCGAATGTAAATTATAGCGTAGATTTTGAAACAAATAATTTTTTTTAATGAGGTTTATATTCAAAACCAATTTATTATACTTTCTCTTGAAATTGAGCCGCATTCGTCATACAGGGTGATAGCCGGAGACGTGTAAACTATCTTATTTTATATAAAATATGTTTTATTATACTTTTAGGGCAAAATGTTGCACACGGGTCTATTCAAGGAAAAAGATGTTTGGCTGAAATGGAGACAAAATCGGGTTGCGCCGAAAGTTTAGTAATTGCTTCAAGGGTCCAAAAAAAAACAAACATGACCGAAAATCGGGACAGATCTTCTGCTAGTATTGTCGCATTTTTATGCAGGAATTAAAAAAATCCCTAATTATAGGCATTTATTTTTCTCTATATATAATATAAAATAAGCATTATTAGCATACCACTTTCAGCTGTACCCCGAGCAAACGATCGTGGACGTGGTTTTTGAGATAAATGAAACGTAAAGGTGAAACATGTAACGCGTAAACATGTAATAAATCCTGACAAGTTTTGCATATTGCGTCCTACCTATTGGTTTTTCGAAAAAACTATCAGCACTGCTGAAAAAGACACTGCCTTCTTAACAGATTGTGAAAAAATCTGTAGTTTTCGAAAAAAAATATATATATATATATATATAAAAAAATAGGAGTTGTTAATGCGGAACAAAGCTTTATGGCAAACAGAAAAAAATCGTGGGTAAGACCGCAGAGAAAAAGAGCAACCGTGGTCACCGTTTGTGTCATTTCCTAAGTTGTGCCTATCCTTTCAACTTAGCTACACCGTTCTGATGAGGACCAATGAGTCCGAAACACGTGTCCACGGTTGCTCTTTTTCTCTGCGGTCTTATCCACGATTTTTTTCTGTTTGCTATATATATATATATATATATATATACTCTGCCAGCCCCTTGTACGCTATTTTGACAAATTTTGCATATTATACCACCCCTACAGATTTTTCATAAACCTACCAGCACAGCTGAAAAAGACACTGCCTTCTTAATAGATTGTGAAAAAATCAGAGTGGCATACTCGTAGTTTTCGAAAAAAAAAATATAGTCTGCCAGTGCCGTGTAACGTACGTAGGAGTGACAATAGCCAAAATTTCTCAAGATAACGTATCTTGAGAAATTTTGGATATTATGTCACTCCTACGGAACTACCAGCACAGCTGAAATGACACGGCATTCTTAATATATTGTGAAGAAATTAAAGTGGCACAATCTATATTTTTCGAGAAAAAAATATCTGTAATTTGCCATCTACAGGGTTATTCATTATATTTAGGCCACCCTTTATTATCGTTATTATTGGAGATAGAAAAAAAGGAGATAGAAAAAAAAGTTTCGGACGGCATGGTAGCTCAGTTGGTTAAGGCGTATTAAGTGGCGAATATGCTGATCGACTGTCTACCGCGCTCTGGGTTCGACCCCCAGCCCCGGTATTGACAACACCGGTGGGTGTGGATGTATGTCTGCGTTTATCCAAATGTGTAACCAGCCTTGGCTATGGATTTGTCTACTATCTGTGGTGTGTTTATGTTTAAAAGTTGTAGGGCTGTAACTGAACCCCTTTAATAAGTTAATGGAAGCACAGTGGCGTGCAGAAATTGAGAGGTACAAGAAGCAATCATATATTTTTTAATGGAACACCCTATGTATTGTTGAATTTTTGAATTACTTTTTTTTTCCGATTTCAAAAATATGACATATGATAGTCCTGTCTTTAACCGTTTTCGAGTTATTGAACATTGAAAATCATATTTAAGGTATTTATTATACGAACGGAAATTACAAATATTAAAGTAGTCTATGGAAATGACAAGTATTCTGTTATTAAATCTGTCAGCGTTTCATATAATAACAGAATACTTGTCATTTTCATAGACTACTTTAATGACACAGGCCCACAAAAAAAAAGTTATTTGAACTGGATCTCTGAATATACTTTTATTTAGTATTTTTCCCGCTGATTACGAATCTGAAGTCAGAATGGGGGGTTCATGGACATATTACAGAGAAAAACCCGAAAAACTGTCAGAAAATGCGTTTTTTATGGTTTTTTGGGTGGTAAAATATGCATGTGGCGTGTTCAGCTAGGCTGCATGTATTTTTCTTATGTTTTTTTGCCCCACTGACCTCGAATTTATTATTAGAACCCAGGGCTAATTGTCAAAATGTTGAGGAAAATAAAAAAAAACGTAAAAAATC
Source organism: Rutpela maculata (assembly GCA_936432065.2). NCBI lineage: Eukaryota > Metazoa > Arthropoda > Insecta > Coleoptera > Cerambycidae > Rutpela > Rutpela maculata. The sequence continues at coordinate 328,036,308 of OW386285.2, forward strand.
GCGTTTTTCACGGATACTATGTTTTTTTATTGATATCACGTTTTATTTTCATGAATACATAGCGTGTTACGATGGCCTGCGTACACATTTTTTGAGTAATTTTTCCCGCTGATCACAAATGTTGAGTCAAATTTGAAGGTCAGTGATGAAAATACTGAGAAAAATAAAAAAAACTGTCAAAAATCGGTTTTTTCATGGATGTCGCGTTTTTTCATGAACGCATAGCGTGTTCCAATGGTCTGCATATACCTTTATCGAGTAATTTTTTCCGCTGATCACGAATCTGGTGTCAAATTTTGGGGTCAGTAATGAAAACACTGAGAAAAATCAAAAAAACTGTCAAAAATCTGTTTTTTTTTTCAGGATACCCAATCACTGTGCGTGATATATAGTATTTCAATTTATATGGGTTTTCGTTTTCGAACGCGCTTATCTTCAAACGATCTTCGTCGTTTCGTTCCTTTTGGTTTCACTTCTCTTTGTAGCATCCAGCAGTAAACTGCTAACATGTTGACATCCCATTTACCCTGAAATCGACATTCAAAGTCTTTTAAATCTCGGTGGAATATTTCTCCTTGTTCTTTGCTGAAGTCGCCGTTATTTTCTGAAAACTTATCCAGGCGTAAATCGAGAAAGTACAATTTCAAACTCATCATACAACCTAACTTTTCGTAATTCTTTATCATTTTTGATACAATGTTTCTGTAGTCTGGATCTTTGATATTACCGAGAAATTTTGTGGACACGCCTTTAAAACTTAACCATGCCGCCTTTTCTACTTGATTCATAGAATCAACGAATTCTTGGTCACTAAATAAAGTTCGAATCTCAGGCCCAACGAAGATACCTTCCTTCAATTTAGCATCAGATTTGTGACTTCATCAAATGACTGAAATATATATTTGAGTCATTTGATGAGTATCTTCGTTGGGCCTGAGATTCGAACTTTATTTAGGGACCAAGAATTCGTTGATTCTATGAATGAAGTAGAAAAGGCGGCATGGTTAAATTTTAAAGACGTGTCTACAAAATTTCTCGGTAATAAAAAAGATCCAGACTACAGAAACATTGTATAAAAAATGATAAAGAATTACGAAAAGTTAGGTTGTATGATGAGTTTGAAATTGAACTTTCTCGATTCACACCGGAGTTTCCAGAAAATAACGGCGACTTCAGTGAAGAGCAAGGAGAAAGATTCCACCTATTTAAAAGACTTTGAACGTCGATTTCAGGGTAAATAGGATGTCAACATGTTAGCAGTTTACTGCTGGATGCTGCAAACCAAAAGGAACGAAACGACGGATCGTTTGAAGATACGCACGTTCGAAAACGAAAACCTATATAAAATTGAAATACTATATATCACGCACAGTGATTGGGTATCTTGAAAAAATCGGATTTTTGACATTTTTTTAATTTTTCTCAGTGTTTTCTTCTCTGACCCCAAAATTTGACTCCAGATTCGTGATCAGCGGAAAAAATTACTCGATAAAGGTATATGCAGACCATTGGAACATGCTATGCGTTCATGAAAAAACGCGACATCCATGAAAAAACACGATTTATTACAGTTTTCTTGATTTTTCTCAGTGTTTTCATCACCGACCCAAAAATTTGACTCCAGATTCGTGATCAGCGGAAAAAATTACTCGATAAAGGTATATGCAGACCATTGGAACATGCTATGCGTTCATGAAAAAACGCGACATCCATGAAAAAACCCGATTTATTACAGTTTTCTTGATTTTTCTCACTGTTTTCATCACCGACCCAAAAATTTGACTCCAGATTCGTGATCAGCGGAAAAAATTACTCGATAAAGGTATATGCAGACCATTGGAACATGCTATGCGTTCATGAAAAAACGCGACATCCATGAAAAAACCCGATTTATTACAGTTTTCTTGATTTTTCTCAGTGTTTTCATCACCGACCCAAAAATTTGACTCCAGATTCGTGATCAGCGGAAAAAATTACTCGATAAAGGTATATGCAGATCATTGAAACACGTTATGCGTTCATGAAAAAACGCAACATCCATGAAAAAAACCGATTTTTGACAGTTTTTTTATTTTTCTCAGTATTTTCATCACTGACCTTGAAATTTTACTCAACATTTGTGATCAGCGGGAAAAATTACTCAAAAAAGGTGTAGATAGGCCATCGAAACACGCTATGTATTCATGAAAAAAACGTGATATCCGTGAAAAAAACATAGTATCCGTGAAAAACGCGATTTTATACGGTTTTTGTAATTTTCCTCAACATTTTGACAATTAACCCTGGGTTCTAATGTTCTAACAATAGATTTGAGATTAGTGGGGCAAAGAACATAAAAAAGATACATGCAGTCTAGCCGAACACGCCACATGCATATTTTACTACCCAAAAATCATAAAAAACGCATTTTTCTACAGTTTTTCGGGTTTCTCACTATAATATGCGCATTAGCCCCCAATTCTGACTTCAGATTCGTACTCAGCGTGAAAAAATACTAACGAAAAGTGTATTCAGAGGTCCAGTTCAAATAACTTTTTTTTTTGTGGGCCTGTGTAATTGTAATTTTACTTCGTATAATAAATAGCTTAATGTTCAGTAACTCGAAAACGGTTAAAGATAGCACTATCATATATCATATTTTTGAAGTCAGAAAAAAAAAGAATAATTCAAAAATTCAACAATAAAAAAAATACCATTGCTTCTTCTCAATTTCTGTACGCCACTGTGCTTCCATTAACTTATTTAAGGGGTTCAGTTACAGCCCTACAACTTTCGTTCGAAACTTTTTATTCTACCTCCATTAATAACGATAATAAAGGGTGGCCTAAATATAATGAAAAACCCTGTACCTAAAAGCGGTTTTATCTAGTAGGTGTACGTCTAGTATGATGACTTGAAATCGTCAATAGTGCTTGTTTTAGATACGTATAATAGTCTCCAAGATAGAGACAAAATACGAATACATTTTTTTACTTTATCACCCTGTATCTTGAGAACGAAAAGAGTTAAATCAGTACTTTTTGGGTTAAATCGACTTGTTTTGATGTCAACAATCTACGGCCAAGCGTTGTCCCATTTCTAAACACCCTGTATAGTATCAATTTTTTTGTTGTTGTAAGAGACTTGGAAATGAAATTTGGATGTGTAAGTAGTAGTTCATTAGGCAGAGGTTTTTTAGAATGGAGTAGTATAATTTGTAGAATATTTCTAGAACCTCAAATCGTGCACACTTAAAGTCTGATATCATTGTAATTGTTGATAATAGAAAAATTATAGAATCATCCATTTAAAGAAACTGCCCGTGACATGGTATGATAGCTGTTAATATATATTAATTAAATAATTTTGACACTCGACATAATCTACTAACCTTTTGCAATATCGACTCGTATAGTTTTCCAAGAAATTTAATTATTTTGAAGCTATTTTGAGAAGTAGGTTAAATAGTGTGATACCATTTCTGTTTTAGAAAATTGCCGAGTAACGCGCCTTAAAAGAAAATCAGGAAAATCACACGTTCCAGACTCTGAACAGGATTTCCAGGCATATCTGAACAACCTAAAATATACGCACCAATTAGCGTACGATGATGCATTTGCAACGGAAAAACTAGAGATAGATGATGAAAGATTTATAAAGAAAATGCATGAAAAATGGAAGGAACACAAAGGGAATTGTTACTTGGTGGAAGTGTTAACAGGCTTCCAAGCCGCAATACAAAGCATATGTGAGAATCTCATTTTACTCGATAGGGTTGAATTTTTAAAGGAAAAGGGTTTTCAGTGTTACATTCAGAAAGTGACTAACGACCGCATATCACCTAGATGTTATGCTCTGATTGCTGTTAAACAGCAGTGACGTTTTTATACCAAGATATATGATTTTTGTATGAATATGGTGATAAAATAAATTGTTGTTTTAATAATTCTATATTTAATTACCTTATGCCCTTAGATTCTCGAAATACTTTAAGTTAGGAAAATAAATAGATTTACAATAATGAGTGATACTGTGATTGGCTATTTATGTAACAAGAAGTAAAAATTGTACTTTTTATGACTATACAATTAGGCGTGAATATTGTCCATTGAGGCGTAACTGAGGTGGATACGCCATGTAAAAAAGACACTTTTACTTCGTGTTTAAATATATAGACATATATAGCTTTTTTCTACTCCCTTATGTAAATTTGCTGTTTTCTGTACAGTCTGTAGAATGGATATGAAATGAAACTGACCAATCACAGTTCCTGTATTAAGTACATAGACAACTATTCGTTTTAAAATCAAATTAGTGTCAGAGTAACTGTCAGTGTGTACTGTCAGTGTGTATTTGTGTAAAATATTAATGTTTAACAAATGTAGTTTTTTTTTGCTGGTCGTAGAAAAAGTATACTGTACAACTCGAGTGAATTATCCATATCGCACTCAAAAGATTTGAAGCACTCCGCCTTCGGCGTCGTGCTCAAACCTCTTTATCGTGCGATATGGATATCATATCGGCTTTTGTTACACAATAGTAGTTTGTGCAACAAGAGTGGATATGGATAATCCACTCGAGTTGTACAGTATACTTTTTCTACGACCAGCTTAAAAAAACTACAAAATTTATTAAACATTAGGTAATATATTGCACAAATACACACTGACAGTTACTTTGACAGCTTACGCACTAATTTGATTTTAAAACGAATAGTTGTCTATGTACTTAATACACGAACTGTGATTGGTCGGTTTCATTTTATATCCATCCTAGAACTGATATGAAATATATCCGTTCAGTTAACTGGAATTGCCTACTTATCCATTCTACAAACTGTACAGAAAACAGCAAATTTACATAAGGGAGTAGAAAAACTACTATTTCTCTTCAGTCTCTGCTGTACAAGGACAATACAATACTTACCATAATATAAAACTGAAAATGTATGGTAATCAGTTTACAGACCAATAGAATAGGGTGGTTTCGCATCACTTGCATTAATTCCCCGGTACTCGAAAAAACTATTTTTTCGTGCCGTTTGTGTCAGTTCGATAGGAATAGTATTCTAGAGTACAGTTCCGTCACAGATATAAAGACGGCCTCAGGCTGTACCCGAAAGGAATATGGCAATAAAAACTTCAGATATCTATAATTATTTTAAACGAACGTATAGAACTGTACTTAAATACTCCAGGCCACAGAGAATATTACCTGGAAAAAATAGGAGGATTTAGTTTTATAAGCTTACCTGATGTTTTTTGGGTCGCTGATTCCGAATTTTTCACTTCCCACCAAAAATTCCCACCGGAACCCCCTCAAATTTAGAAAAAAAAAAAAACAAAAATATTGTTTTTTTATTTTTTTAATCTTTTTTTTCGTTTTAGATAAAAAAATACCCAGATATTCAGAAAGCAAACAAAATTTACAATAAAAATGTCTTTGACATTTTGACGTACGACGAACGGCAGAGGAGCGAGTGGGTTCCGAAACATGCTCCGAGGCTCATGTTTCGAGGCATGCTAGCGCTTCCCCGTTCGTTCAGCGTTAAAATGTCTTTTTTGTTGTAAATTTTGTTTGCTTTCTGAATATCTGGGTATTCTTTACCTAAAACGAAAAAAAAGTAAATAAATAAAAAACCAATTTTTTTGTTTTTTTTTTTCTAAATTTGAGGGGGTTTTGGTGGGATTTTTTGGTGGAAAGTTGAAAATTTGGATTCAGCTAGCCAAAAAAAAAAAAATCCTATTGGAACCCTCTCAAATTTAGGAAAAAAAAAACAAAAAATTGGTTTTTTATTTATTTATTTATTTATTTATTTTTTTTAGGTAAAGAATACCCAGATATTCAGAAAGCAAACAAAATTTACAACAAAAAAGGTCCTTTGACATTTTAACGTTGAACGAACGGGGAAGCGCTAGCACGCCTCGAAACATGAGCCTCGGCGCATGTTTCGGGACCCACTCGCTCCCCTCCCGTTCGTCGTACGTCAAAATGTCATAGGACCTTTTTTGTTGTAAATTTTGTTTGCTTTCTGCATATCTAGGTATTTTTTATCTAAAACGACCAAAAAAACATAAGGTAAGCTTATAAAACTAAATCCTCCTATTTTTTCCAGGTGAGCCTTTTATTTAGTCTATATTGCCTGGAGTAAAAATCATGTCGCATTTTTTAAATCATTTTATTTACTTCTCTCTCAGATCCTCATATCTCTAAAATTAAATGTAAATAAATAGTTATTTACGATTCTTAATATGAGTCAATTATAAGATTTAACTAAACGCATATTTAATGGAAGGCTTATTCCAATTATATTTAATCTAGCCAGATAAGATAAAAGTGCATAAGCTTTTTTTTTTTCCGTCTTCCTTAAACAAACAATTTTTTTGTGCTCGTTATTCCATTGCGATTTTATGGATGTTTTTTCGCCAGTCCTCGTAAATCCGACGCTACTATACTTTTAAGGCATCTCAGTCTGTTGAAACAATTAGAGAAAAATTGCTGAAATTTCGAGCATGTGTTTTTGATCCTACTACGCAGCGAAAGCGGTAATAGGTGTGATAAAAATGCGCTGAATCTTTTTTATAGAGCATGGAATTTCTCCAAAAAATATGAAAAAATCTCGGAATTTAAGCAATTTCTCACATTTCTCTCAGATGGCGATACTAAACGCAAAACTTTTAACACCCTCAATTTTTAAATTTTTCAGTTAAACATTAGCTATTCTAGCGAATGAAAACCATCCAAACATATTAAGAATAGATGATTGCGAGGTAGTAAACAACCTTAGAACCGTTGTGGAGCGCGGTAACTGCGAATATGAAAGAGTGGCTCAAAAAAAAACCCTGTTTTTCTTCCTTTTTGGGACTTCATGAATTTTATTTAAAAGTGGTCTAAATGATAGTTTTTAAAGTAGGCGGAATTTCAAGTTGAGCATAGTTTTTGTTTTGGAGATATGACGAATTAAACTCGTAATTTGATTTATCCACACCAAGGCGAATCCGACATTCTCGTTGACCTCTTGCGTTATCTTAAAATTCTCAACAGATACAAGCAGTGCCATTTTTAACGTAAAATGTTCCGTTCTTTTCTAATCTTTCATTATAGTCGGGGAGCCCTCCCTAGCTGTACGTGCACCCCCCGCCCGATCCTTGGGGACAATATTTTTCATAAAGATTGAAGCCTAAGGAACAATTTAAGACATATTCTAAAAAAAAAACTGGCTGTACTTTCAAAATGGCGGCCATACGTTAAAAAAAAACTGTTGCCAATGTTGTTTTTGTCATTTAACACAAAAACTAAAAAAGATGGACAAAAACTTTCTTCACAAAAAACAACGTGCATAAAATTTTCTACAATTTTGTACCTATACAGTATTTCGATAGGAGTTACCATTTTCCAGATAAATGAGTCCAAAATTAAGAAAACATGAAAATTCATATATCGGTAAATCACTTAAAAGAAATAACTGTGACAATTATTGTAAGGCGTATAATGTAACTTCATATTATTAACATAAAAATTAAATAAAATAAACTGAAAAAAATTAATAATAATAATATTATAATTTGCAGACATTTATCTCGAAAACGGTAACAGTGATATCTGGAAAACGGTAACTCCTATCCAAAACTAGGAAAAATTGTTCCTCTACACAAAAAAGACAATCCCCAACTATTAGAGAATTTTAGACCAATCATAATTCTTAGTTATATTTCAAAAATAATTGAAAAAGCAGTTTCCACTAGACTTTGTGATTATCTAGAAACCAATCAGCTACTTACCAACTGTCAGTATGGTTATCGGACTCTTAGATCTACAGAATTGGCCAGCCAAGAATTTATACAAAAAATCTATAACCACCTCGACATGGGTAATCAAGTTGCAGGTTTATTTTTTGATTTGACCGCAGCATTTGATTGTGTGAATTCAAACTTCCTTAAATTAAAGTTGGGCAATCTGGGTATTAGGGGCCATATACTGAACTGGATAATGTCTTATCTAGAAAATAGAAAAATTCTCGTTTCCATAGACTCGGAAATATCTGACATATATGACATGGATATTGGTGTAGGCCAAGGGTCGATTATTGGTCCCTTACTTTTTTTAATATTTATAAATGACCTCCCGTCATTTTTGACGGAAGGAGATATCTTTATGTACGCGGATGATACTTCGGTAGTCATAAATGCTAAAACTGTGCAGGAATTAGAAACTAAGGCACATACAACAATTAGACAGTTTGAAAACTGGTGTCACAAAAATTCACTTATAGTCAACACTAGCAAGACAGTTTTTGTCCACTTTTATAGTTCATTACCCAAATCAGCTCCTATTCTAAACTGTGTAGAAACCAGTAATGAGACAAAATTTCTAGGAACTATACTAGACTCAACTCTTGGGTTCTCTGGTCATATAGACAAGTTATGTTCGAAATTAGCTAAGAGTACGTACGCATTAATAAATCTTAAAAAGGAAATAAATGAACATGGCTTACTCACAGCCTATTATTCCTTAGTTTATTCTAGACTCAGCTACAATATTATTATATGGGGTCAGTCACCAGAAGTTAATAGAATTTTTGTCATGCAAAAACGCATAATCAGAATAATTTTCAACCTTTCTTACAGACAGTCCTGTCGTGACACTTTCAGATTGAAAAAAATTATGACCACACCTTGTATATATATATTTAAAATTTTATGTTATATGTACAACAATCATGAAAATTTTTGTCTCAACGCAGATGTACATAAATATGAAACTCGTGGCGCAAATAAAATTCACTTAGAGAAATATAGGCTCAGCAAATATAAAAAATCTCCTCATTATGCAGGTGTTCATCTTTACAATGCACTTCCCGATAAATTCAAAACTGCACCAACTTTCAAATTATTTCGAAATGAACTAAAAAATTACTTATTAAATAATTCGTTTTACACTACAGATGAATTCTGTACAAAAAGTTCTACTTGACTCATACTACAACTGTATCATATCTGACTCATATCTACAACTGTGAGTTAATCGTTCCCGTGTTTTTTATATACTTATTTAAGATGTTTTTATATTGCATTGTATATAAATACACCTATATTTTCATTAGTTTGTTCTTAATATGTCTTGTTTCTTATTATATGTTTTTTGTAGCCTTGTTTGTTTTACTTTTTTATGACATATTCATACTGTTTACTTACTATTTCTTTATCTTATTATATATATATTTTGCATTTTTACATTGTACTACATTTTTGACAAAACCAATACTGTTCCTTTATGTAACAAATTTATGGTGAATAAAATGTATTCTATTCTATTCTATTCTATTGTATAGGAACAAAATTGTACAAAATTGTATGCACTTTGTTTTTTGTGCAGACAGTTTTTCTCCATCTTTTTTAGTTTTTGTGTTAAATGACAAAAACAATATTTGCATTTTTTTTTTAAAGGACGCCATTTTGAAAGTACAGCCAGCTTTTTTTTTTAGGACATGTCTTAAATTGTTCCTTAGGCTTTAATCTTTATGAAAAACATTGTCGCCAAGGATCGGGGGGGTGTACGGACAGTTAGGGTGGGCCTCCATAGTGTTACGTTTTATATTGAATCTTATATTTTGTCTTAAGAGCTGAATCATTTATCTGGAAAATGGTAACTCTAATGCAAATATTGTGTAGGAACAAAATTGTAGAAAATTTTATGCACTTTATTTTTTGTACAGAAAGTTTTTCTCCATCTTTTTTTAGTTTTTGTGTTAAATGACAAAAACAATATTTGCAATTTTTGTTTTTTTTAACGGACGCCATTTTGAAAGTGCAGCCAATTTTTTAGGACATGTCTTAAATTGTTCCTTAGGCTTTATAAAAAACTTTGTCCTAAAGGATCGGGGGGGGGGGGGAGGGGGAGGTGCACGGACACTTAGGGTGGGCTCCCGTAGTATTAAGTTTTACCAGAAATATGGTACAAAAATATTTCTGTAGAAAATAAACAGCAAATAAACAGCATTTTTGCTAAACATCTTTGATCAATCGGTATTTTTCTACTGAAAATATAGCAAATCTCGGTGGATTTATATACGAAGCACTTATACTTATCCATAGAGATTTGCTAAGTACAAAAATTCCGATTAATCGAATATTATCAGGAAAACTCCTGATTTTTTCCTGTAAAATCGGCTATACCTCACTTGAACAACGTTTTTGATAAAATGCAATGATAGATTCGAAAAAAACGGAAGATTTTACATAGAACATGATACACTTTGCGTATTTGAGAATCTTAGACATAATGAACGAGATTGCCAAGAATGTTGGATTCATATTGCCGTGAACAGGTCAGGTCAACTAACGGGTTCGACTCGTCATATCTCCAAAATAAAAACTATGCTCATCTTGAAATTTTGCTTACTTTAAAGTATCGCCATAAGCTATCATTTAGACCCCTTTTGAATCGAATTTATGAGGTCCCCAAAAGGGGCGAAATTTTGGGTCACTCTTTGATGAAGAATACAAATGGCAAGATCTGCAACTTACTATTTGAGCAAAATTTGGCATGACAGAAATATGACGAAGCGCACAAAGATCCGAGACTTGCTAACGCCCTAGTTTTCTCTATCTTTCTTTACGCTCTGTGATATGGACCGTCAAGGAGGCAGACAGGCGATGTATCGTACCAACATCTCGATTTTCCAAAGCGTCTCTCCAGTATCGTGTTCTTCCGAATCCTCTAATTTTTTGATCACATCAACAGGAGACAGGACAATATATAGTGTGACCCACTTAAAATGAAAGCACCCTTATAACTTTTTAATTTTTAACACGCTTCTATTGATTGATTTGTAACATTGTAAATCTTACAACTCAATCGATACAACAATTAGAAGTGGGTGAAAACCCACTTCTAATTGTTGTATCGATTTGAAACTTTTCAGACTTATGCAATTCTGAAGGTGAAACAATAATATGGTACCTAAAAGCGTGTTTTTAGTTTTTTAAACTATAATTTTATATTTGCTACCGTTATCCTGGCGCATTCGCCATTTTCTTATAATTGAAGGGTAAATATGTATTGCCACTACTACAGGCCAAGCAGTGGGTACAAAAAAGGGGTTTATTCGCAAAAGGTCGGAAAGAAATGAAATTTGGTGGGATGGTAGACATAGAGGTCCCCTGATAGGACACCTGAGTTTGCGACCTCGGGGGGTTGCCGTTCGAGGGGGGGGGGATGAAAACTCTGCGTCGCGACGCTTTTCGTGAAATAGCGCCATTGTGATAAGTGCTATCGAAAAATAGTTCAAATGAAATAGGTAGAGAACAAAATTGTGCACAATTTTGGTATTTGTATTTTTCGTCTAAAAAGACATTTGAAATAGCTGCATTAAATCGAGTATTTTCCTCCCTTTTCAACGATACATCACCTGCCATATTTATTCATTGAAACTGAGCAAGTAATTATAAAAACATTTTTTAAACCAATAATTTTTTTTAAACTAGCATCATACTTGCCGTGGAGAAGTATAATTAAATAAAACGATTAAAAAGTTCAGTAAGTTCTTCAGATTTTTACTATAATCAAACAACACAATTATAAATAATAAAGTAAATTCAGCTATCAAAAAAAATTAATAATTAGGAAAGCAACATGGAGCAATTATGGGAAGAGTATTCATAGTTATGCCAATGTATAGAGGTCATCCATAAAAACGTCATTCCTTGCTCAGAAAGTTAAAATATCTTTGTCACTTAATTTAAGTAAAATATCCATTTGTCTGTATTTCATGTTATCTACTAAACTGATTGCACTATTATTTCAATTATTTTAAAATGGTTGGGTATGAAAAAACTTGAAAATTCAGTTTTTGACGGATCATCTCAGTTAACAGTTAAACCCTCACTCACAGTCGTATAAGAATTTAGAACTTACAAAAATGATGTTCGTTATATATTGCCAATGCAATTTTAACTCTGGATTAGATGCAGTAGAATATAGAAATAGATTTCCACAAGTACTACAGCCGAGTAAAACTAGCTATGAAACTGAAAAGAAATGGTTCATTTTTAAAGAAGAAGTCAAGAATGAACAGCATTACTGATAAAGTGAATAAGGTAAACCGAGTTATTAATTATGTAAGAAACAAAAATGCAGAAAATCTGGAAACATCATTCAAGTTGCTTGTCGTATAAATAAAACAAGTGTTAAAATTTTTTTAAAGAAAAATGGTTATCGGTGTTATAGAGCTAAAAAAGTTCACAATTTACAACCAGAGGACAAATCAAGGAGCACTTTTTGTAGGTGACTGTTGCAAAAGAAGCGTGCCGATCCATTAATATGTAGTAAAATACTTTGCTCCGACGAGTCCAGATTTTATAATCGTAATATTCATTACAAATGGACTTCTGAAAATATACACTGGCATAAGTCAACTGGGTTTCAAAATCGTTTTTCAATAAATGTGTGGTTAGGTATTTTAGGCACCAATTTAATAGGTCCTTATTTTTATGACGGTCACCTCAGTGGCTAAAGGTACCTAAACTTTTTGATTAACGAATTTAATGAATTCTTAGATGACCTGCCTTTGGAGAATCGACATAACTTCCAATGTTTTCAACAAGATAGAGCTCCTCCCTACAATTTTATTTAGACGAAATTTTGCCTTAACATTGGATAAGTATCAGTGGATTTATTCGATGGCCCCCTCGTTCTCCATGGATTTTTTCTATGGGGGTATAATATTTTTTCGACGACACCGCAAATTGTAGAGGACCTAAAAGCTAGAATTCAACGGGCATGTAATACATGTAACAACATGTAATACAGTTACCCCCGAAATGCTAAGTTATGTTTTGAATGCAGTGCCTCGCCGCGCTCGACTATGCATAAGAAATCGCGGTGGACATTTTGAACACTTTAATGACATTTTAAAAATTATTTTGAGGATTAGATAAATATTAATGTTCTGTGTGCTATATTCATTTTTATTATTAGTTGGTTTTTGTTAGCCGAATTTATTTTTTTAATTATAATTGTTTTAACGTTTGATTACAGTAAAGATTTGAGGAACTTACTGAATTTTTTAATTGTTTTATTTAATCATACTTCTCCACGACAAGTACGATGCTAGTAAAAAAAAATATAGTTTAAAACATTTTTTTTATAATTACTTGCCTAGTTTCAATGAATAAATGTGGCATGTGATATATCGTTTAAAAAAAAATAGACGAAACCTCGTTCAAACACTCTATTTTGCAAAAAATTGTCACCTTAGAATTTTCGTCGCATCTCTTCAAATAACGGAGATATTTTGCTTCGACATATTTCGCATTTTCGATATTTTCCGTCATAACTCTTAAAGTAGGTCATAGATTTCAAATGTCTTTAAACCATTCTGTAGCATATAAAAATCGGCACAATTTTCTTAGAAACAATTTTTTGCACGGCCGATATTAAGTGAGATATTTTCGAGGGCCCTGATAAAATGAACAGCCTGTATATATAAAAAAAAACAAAAGTTCAAACCCAAATGCCAGACACTTATATCTGTATGTATTTTGATACTCTGAATCCGAATTTCATATCAGAATTTATGTTTGACTGTGGAATTTCAATTAAATTGCGATATTAGTCCAAAAATAAGGGTTTTCTATGGCTACCCAGATAGCATTTTTACATTCAGAGCATGTGCTCGGAATGTACTTTATGTACCCATGGAACTAAGAATGAATATTCATTTTGTATTCCATGTAGAAAATCTGAATATCAGAGAGACGTACAGATGACCGCCTCTCGATATACGAGTAAGATTCCTACAACGTACCCATAGACCAAAACGGAACTTGATATGAACCAGAAACGTATATTGATATACTGATAGATACATGAGGTATAAAGGAGGAAGGTCCATCCTACATTCACAATGTACACTGCATGTTCACGGTATATGAGTACAACCTTCGTAGGAATTAAACCGTAGGTGCCTGGTATGTTACACATGGATCATAAATCTATGATGCATGTATATTGTAGGAATGAACATTATGTATCAGTGGCAGCTATAAGTACTTCACTCATGCCAAGTATTTTCTTCAGAGTTTAATTATTATTATAATTTATTACTTATTGTAATCATTGATGAGTCGCTGATTCATTCTGAATATGTTCAGTATGACGCAGCGACTCATCTATGATTACAGCAAATAATAAATTATTATAATAATTAAACTCAAGAGAATACACGATATGAGTGAAGTACTTGCATATAATAAATCCAATATCTAATTTTAAAGTTTAATTGTTACAGTCAATTATTAGGTACTTATTCTAATTTTCCACATTTCACATTCCTTGTGAAGAATATTACGTAAGTAAATGTGGAATATATGCACAGAAAATTTGTTTTTACCATTAGTTTTCAACTAAAGTCAAATGTTTTATTCATCAAATTTTATTGAATGGAGCATACAAATGCTAAATAAACTTAAATAAAACTGTATTTGCTATAACAATACTTTACAAAGGTCCAAGAATATATGTAAAAAAAAATAGTTTTACGTTAATATAATCTGTTAAAAAGCATTTTAAAATGAATCAAGCATTTATCACTCTAAAACATCAGCTTAAAAATCATATTTAGCGTGTCATTTATGAAAAAATCTAATGGTCATATTGCATTACCTTAAAGTTTTATCTATTTCAAATCGTGTTTTAAATTGCCAAGAACAAAACATGATTTTATTTAGGAAGAGGTATAAATAAAATAGTTGTTACTTTAAATATATTTTTATTTTTTGTTACAAAAATGAATTGCAATAATAAAAAACAATTGTGACAAAAATTTCAATTGAGATTTTTTTTAACAAAAAAATTTTTTTTGCAACTTATGAACTGTCATATTTTACTATAACGAATTTTTTTGTCAATAAATAAAAAATAGTAAAAATTGGAGGGCTTACATTTTCAAAACCAGTGTCCAGGTGTTGCCGATGGTGATACTTGTAATTGCGAAAGTCCACTTTTCATTCTCAACACATCGTCTGTGACTGATCCTACTGGCTGAATACTTTCTTTTGGCTTTTCCAATTTTTAGGAGAAGGTATTTCCTTCCTGTCCAGCGGAGGAGATACACGTGCTAGTCCAACTACAAAAGAAAATACATTGTATTATATTTGAATAGGTACTTACTTCTCTTTAAAAACTGGCCATGATAAAGTTGAAAAATATAAAAACATCTTACAAAGATCTTACAGAAAAAATAAAACTGATCAAACATAAATTAAACAAATTGATATTATCATAAAGGACACGGCAGGCACAAAATAAATGGAAAAGAAGGTAAAGTCAAATGGGCTGAAAATGTAGTATGTTGTACTTCATAATATCCTGATCAAAAGTTTTCATGGGCACAATATCTGAAAATCGCCAGTTTTTGAGATATGAAAGGTCAAAGATCAGGAATATCGGTACCCGCTGTCATAGTTGAGAGTATCATATTATGATGAGGATTTGTTTAATGTTGTTATTCTAATGTATTTGCACATATGAACCAGAGTTCTGACTAGAGGAAATAAGCCGTTGATTTGCTGGACGGCGCGAGCATCCTTGTCCTTGTCGCACACCTCGTACCCTCTCCTTTGCTCTCTACTCTGTTTTACAAAGCAACACAGCCCCTCATGTACTGTGCGACAAAGAGAGAACGAACCGTGTGAGAAGGATGAGAATGCTCACACCGTTTGCGCGCTGTCCACTGCTCATACATTACAACTCTTTGATAGGAACACACTTGCACTCTCTCACGCACGCTAACCAACCCCCCCCCCCCACTACACACATGCACACCCTCACTTTAAAGTAAGCATAGGAACTTAAAAAAAATCACCACCTCATTCATGAAACCTGCGGCATTTCCGGTCTTATGAATATGAATAACAACATTAAACAACTCGTCACATAATACTCTCAACTATGACATTAGTGGGTACCGATTTTCCTGATCTTTGACCTTTCAAACTGGCCATTTTCAGAAATTCTGCATTTTCAGCCCATTTGACTGTGCCCTTTTTTTCATTTGTTTTATGCGGTGTCCTTTACCTACAAAACATAGATATTTGTTTGGAATTCGGAAATATTTAATGCTTGCGATTTTAAATGTACCTGAAGTTTCGAACGTTCACTTGAATGAATTTTAGATGAAAAAGAAAAGTTAATAAAAACCACACATCGATTTAGGCATAAACACTTCATTGCCACATTTGCTGACAATAAATATCCACAATACTTAAGTTTTTACACCTAAATCGAAGTGTGGCTTTTATTAATTTTTCTTTTTCATACCTATGAAATTCGTTCAAGTGAACATTCGAAATTTTAGGTAAGTACTTGATTTTAAATGCCTACCAGAGTTATTAAAAGAACATATCTTCTTTCAACTTCTAGTATGGACAAAATTTCTTGGGAAGTCGACGGCTTCCAATATGTTTTTCGATATCATTATGTTCATCTGACAGGAGGAATAACGTGTTTTTTGTACATAGTCCTTTGATTTGTTTTTGTTCACTCTTACATCAGATATGATCTCTGCCCTTTTCAATCAATTGCAGCTCTTCTATAATCCTCTGAAATAGGTATAAAGCAAATTGCTACAAATAAATACCTATCACAACTCGTACGTTGTAATCAAATCCAATGATTGTGATTTAAATAAACAAAAGCTTCTTAATATTGAAATAGATCGAACCTACCTTCTTGAAAATAAGATTTAAACACCCCGTAAAGTGTCCACGTTTCTGGGGGGGGGGGGGGGGGTTTCTCCTGTTTTTCAATGATCAGTCAAATTGTTTCCGTTTGAATGGTGACCACCAAGCTTCCTTTTCGTGGACCGAGACCATTACAAAGACCACCTCAGTTTTTTTTCCAAAAAATCGATACCTACAAACGCCGTAATTATTATAACTAATATAGGTGGTATGCTTAGTATAATATGTACAAAGGGATACACATTAAACATTAAACTTTAGTGTCTAAATATAAAATATCTGCAAATGACAGCAAAACTATGTGGTAGTTATATTGTATACAATAATTGTAAAATACTTACTGCAATGCAATTAATGTATACTTGGACTAATTAATAAATCACGGGAAAACAAAAAACAAAACACAAAATGAAATCCATAGATTACATGAAATCAACATTTGACAGCAAAAGCATGACGTGTCTGCTAGAGTACGATGAGCATGCGCACTAATCTAAGGACCGTGGCGCGCATTTAAAAAATTCTACAAGGGGATTGTAATGACATGGAAAACGGAAATCTAAATATAAAAGATAAAATGTAATTAAATAACCATTCTAAGTCTGAACTACCTGCTTAAGAAATGCCGATAGTTACCGAGATAGTTACTAATTAATTGAACACAGTACATAAATTAAAAATGGATTATTATTTATTATTATTTAATATTTCATTCGCTATTATTTAATATTTCATATTCATTATTATTTAATATTCGATCATAAATCTAAAGTCTGGATTCAAAATTTAAAACATGTTTCATATATACAATATTGACGAACGATTTAAAATTTATAAAACGTCATACACCACACAGGGGATGGTTATAAATGTACTTAAACCAGATCTATATAGATAGAGAAACATCATAATTATTTTTGTAGGTAGGTAGATAGGTACTATAAAACTAGCATTGCTGTCTCATCAGTTGTGATGCAGGTTTATTTTTATTAGTTCAAAAATCGAACCAGCGTTCGAGTTAAAAGTGCTGAACTTTTGATGATATTACTATCGACGCGGCGCTCGGGCGATGCAAATATTTCTACAAAAAATATACCTGTATTATACAGATAAAATCATTGACGAATGTCCATACGATGTACATGAACACATATACGAAGAACGTTCCCTGATACGTGTACACAGTATATGCGACTGTGAACATAAACTTTTCTGTATATTGCATTTATATCGTATGTATAATCATATTGTATATGTGAAAATATTATTTATATGGGAATGTTGAGGGAACATACATGGCAAGTACAGAATGCAATTAGAACATTGGGAATGCAAAATGTACATTCGTGGAATAATAAATGCTATCTGGGTAGTAGGGACATGACATTTAATTTTTTTTTGGTATAAAATGCATAGTCACAACAAAACTGTAATTATTCAACTCATTCAAGCCTTTTTATATCATCTGACACTATAAGACCACACCTAAAGCCGGGGCGGTAAGGGCTGTTATGGGCAAAACTGACACGAAATATGCTCATGTATTCAAGAGAAGACTTTTTCGTATAAAATTGTAAAAATTAGGAAATACGGTTCTTCTTCTGCCTATTTCAGTCTCCATTATATTTTACGCCCTGGACCAACCCCTCATGTAGGCGTTTCAATGCTATTTTGGACAAAAGCGGTGAAAAATGCATTGTTTTGTTCAATTTTTAACTTTTTTAATCACTTTTGCCCAAAATAGCATTGAAACGCCTACATCCTACATTGGGGGTGGTTCCAGGGTGTAAAATATAATAGGAATCGAAATACTCAACAGAAGTGCAGTATTTCCTAATGTTATAAAAAAATTCTCTTGACTCTATGTACATATTTCAAGTTTTGCACTTCTCTTCAGTACTTCGATCCCGATTATATTTTACGCCCTGGAACAAACCTTTATGTAGGCGTTTCAATGCTATTTTGGACAAAAGCGATGAAAAATGGTTATAGTTCTTTTGTTCACTTTCGCCACTAGCAGACTACGTCCAAGATATCTCCCAAAAATTCTATCAATTCAAACTGGGCGATAATCCGCTAACCCGCAACAAAACACGAATCAGACAGCATAATGCGATCCTTTTCGATATCCGACGCCCCCTACCATACCAGGCGTTGCCTATCTTTCGGCAACATCTCTAGCCACACTTTTCTCTACGACAACTTATCCTTTCCCCACTTTTAGTCTTCACCAAAACCTACAACCAACTCCTTTCTACTCCCTCTGTTTGTTTTTACTTTTTTTGTTCCTTGTCCATTTTTTGTCTCCAAATTCAGTATCGACCAATAAACTCTTAATTGATTGATTGATTTACCAGCGTGCGGTAGGCATTTCTGCCACTCCCAAGGATGGCGCATGGTAAAGGAATGTGGGATGGGAGGTGTAGGTATTTGTGACATGCCTTACCGCATTGTGTCGTGAGGGAGCGTTTAAGCTCCCCCTTTTTTTTGTATTTTTGGTTCTGGACTTCTGCCTCTTCTGGGTCTTCTTGTGATATATGTTGCCGCATTGTGTCGCAGCTATTTGTGCTCCTATTTTTGTTTTTCTGCTTCTATAAATCTTCTTCTTCTTCTGAATCTTCTGATTCCTCTGTTTCTGATTCTGGTACTTCAATTTGTTCATTGTTCTTAGGGAGTATTCATCTATTTTGTGTTCCAGTCCGCTGGTCCAACTCTCTTTTGTTGACGGCTCTCAATACATTATTAGGCTTTTTTTGCGTAAGCAGGAATGTGTCTGAGGGGGGACCAAATAAACACATAACACAGCACAGTGGAACTTAAAACCTCACTTTTCTTTTTGGCATATGCGTAAAAACGAATTTAAACTAATATTTGGTATGTAAAAACACATATGAAATGATTGCCACTATCCCAAAAATTCTTAACTGCGCCACGCCTGGGGGGAGGGCAACCAGGGGGAACCAAATAAACACATCACACAGCACAGTGGAACTTAAAAACCTCCCTTTTTTGGCATATGTTTAAAAACAAAGTTAAACTAATATTTGGTATGCAAAAACAGATATAAAATAATTGTCACTATCCCAAACTTCTTAAACCACGCCGGGCCTGGAGGGTAGTTGGCCCCCTTGCCCCCTGCTTACGCACCTGGTCCTGCGGTGATTAGGAGATCATCGGCGTATGTGTATGTTTTCTTAGAAAATACCATTTTTCTGAAAGAAGCCTGCACCACGCATACCTCCGTTGAAGTGCTGTGAGAATCTGAGAATTCAATTTTGACGCCGCCGTATATCAACAATGTCTCATTGATTATTTCGGGTTTAATCCAAATTAAATTCGTTTGAGTACTTTTAATAATTATAAAAAACCTCACTTGAAAATTTACGTAAGAAATTGTTCTGTCTCTACTTTAATATAAATTAAACCCGCAATAATCAAATGCATTACTTTTAAATTCGTTTGAGTATTTTTTATAATTATGAAAAAAAGAGTTATTTGAGAGAAAGAAATATATGACCATATTTTACGATACGTTATTGATTATTTCGGATATAATTTAAATTAAATCATTTGAATATTTTTATAATGATTGAAAACAATTTATTAGGCCATGTTTTTACTGCTCTCATAAATTTTTCAACAGATGTAGATTCTTGTAGTCATTAAGACACAAATAAACTAAGATGTACTTATCTCTTATACGCCTGAGTTTGGGTCGTGTTTATATATTTGTTTCTTTAAGCTCATTTCTTTATGCACCACACTGATTGCCACTAAACAACTCTGTATTAGTTATTTCAAGATATTAATTATATTTTAACTTTATTCTTTTGTTATAACACATCAATTTAATGCGGATTTTTTAAGCTACAATTCACCTAAGCTTTGTCAAATTTAACACAGTTTTACCGGGTTTTTTAACGTTTTTAAGTGGGAGGGTTTCAGACGCACAACCGATCACTCCGACCTATCCCACTGGACCTTTTGTAATTTAGTCTCGACCAATAAACTCTTAATAAACCAACATTTCACATAACATTACACACTTGTAATTATCCACGACATTTTCCTGGCGTCAGGAAGACTACCAGGGTGGAATTGTCTCAAACGGGTTTTGTTTTCCCGTACCAGCAATCAAAATTTTTAAGTGTTCGCGTGTGCGCGAAATCGATAGTTTTTTCAGTTTTAATTTTAATTATTTTTAAGTACCCTCGTGTACTACGTTGCACGATATTGTTAAATTTAAGCCTTTTTCTATTAGTTTTAACTCGCCAAATAATTTTCGTCACCGACAAACCGGACCCTCCCCACCCAGCCTCACACCCACCTCGGCGATGTTCGTCGTGATTGTCTGGCTGGCTCCGGGCTGGACTCCGGAATGGCGCATACTGTATCCTGTAACATTAATAAATGCTTGTTGTTGTTGTTCACTTTCGCAGTTCACAATTTCTAATAATGTTAATTTTTGTTGTATATTCTCTATTAAAATTTTTATAGTATTCATCTAATCTACTATTTTTTAAATTGCTTTTTAGCCAAAACAGGTTCTTTACTTTATTACCTTTATCAATAATGTCGTTAGTGATCCATGATTTACTATTATGTTGTGAAAGTGTCTTTGATAGTGTTGGGCAGTGTATATTTAAAACCTAAAGTAAAATATTCAAAAGTTCATTAGAGTCATTATTGACAATATATATATTGTGTCGGTCATAACTTTTTTATGCTCTAGAAACTAAAAACATTTGAAGAATTAATTAATTATATTTAATTTTGTTCTTTAGTATTTAGATTATGTGCCATAGTTTCTGAGGTATCCAGATATCTGAGCCATCTTTAAACTTTCATATCTCCGAAACTATTAACCGTACTTAAATTAATCTTCAGTTTATAAACTTTTACTTGGTCTCTAGCATTTTTTCACTAAATATGATACTTGTCCAGTTATTTGACGAAAATTGTTTTGAGATATCTGTTTTCCTTAAGCTAAAATCTCAATTTTTAATTCGTTATAACTTCAATTTACGTAGATGAAAAAAATGCATAAAACTTCTTTTTTTAACTTTGATTTTATTTCGGTGTTATTTTGGTTAATTCTTTTGGTTGCCACTCCATGAGAAAGGGTGACATCTATCCCTTATAAAATGGCAAGGCCCTGTATAATTCAGAAACGTTTATTTGATGCACTTACTATCAGATTATCAAAAAAAAAAACGAAGTTGAATGACAATCTTTCTATATTAAAATATCTAGTTACTGTACTAAATAAAGAGTAAGAAATGTAATTTTTAAATATTCATACTAGAAACCACAAAAAATATAATAGTTATTTATGACACAATACAGAAATTAAAACAAATGATACGCACAAAATTCTCCTTTTCAAGTTAAAAGGCGAGCATATAAAATATTTATATGTGACATTGATCTTGATCTCCGTAATGGAATTATTTAGAGGACCATACTTATTGTGAGGTATGTACAGGGTGGAATAAATTAAATAAGATTTGTGGTTTTGTCTAAAACTATGGCAGGTAGATAAAAACCAATATAGGTGTCCTGAGCTCGATTTTTAAGAAACAAACAATGGCCCAAACCGCGATCGTCTATCTTCTTTGACTGCCGAACTACAGAGCGTTTTTGGATGACCTCTATATCTCAATTACCAAGTGTCGTATCGAAAATCGAGTAACACATTCTTAAGGCACTTTTTTGAATAGAATCCGTTGTTGATAAGAAGAAAATCATGCATGCCTCAGTTTTCGAGATATAGACGTAACTTGTGTTTTTTTTAAACGGAACGCCCTGTAAATTATTTCATTATTTGATCACAACTTAAATTAGCTATCCAACGATATATCATATGTCAAATTTACCTCTAGAAAAAGTGGTTAATTTTCGAAAAATTTATTATATTTATGAGGAGGCCATGGAAAACTATTAACAACAACACTTCTATAATAATAATAATAATAATATGTTTATTAGATTTACATAAATTACTTTCACAAAAAAATAATACATTTTACTTAAATACACAATGGTAAACAAACATGGAAAGTTGCTCACTTAGGTAATAACCCTGCATGTGAGATTAGAACTTTAGTAAAATAATAATAATAATAATTTGTTTGTATACTAAATACCTGGAAAATTACAATAAAACTTAAATTCTATATTTGTAGTAAAATAGGATACGTTTAACAGAAAATAATAAAAATATAAGAAATATAAGAGATTATTTTTGAAGGGCTGTAAATTGAGGTTACTAGTAACATATAATCAAGTATTTACCACTTCACTTAATAATAATCCATACATCAGAGCCATAAGAACCGTTATATTTTAGTGAAATTAATTGTGTAACATAATTATTCTTAATTTCACAAATTTGATTCAATAATATTATGTATTGATTGTCTGTTGAGAGATAGGGTGTATTGTTTGAGTTGATTTTTAAACGAATTTTGCGATGTTAAGGATTTTAGTAGTACAGGTAGAGTGTTGTATAGTTTAGGGCCAAGGTAAGTATAACTTTTTTGTCCAATAGTTCTTCTCATGTATGGGACAACGAAATTATTATGTCTTGTGTTGTAATGGTGGTTGGGTTGTGTCAGGTTTTGTTTATTTTTGTGCTGATGTATATTACATTGCATAAAGAACAGTTGTCTAGAATCCATTAATGTTGCCTCTTTATACAATTGATCTGAAGGATAAGTAGCTGGTTTTTTGTACATTATCTTTAGTATAGTCTTTGGCACAATTTCAACTCTTTTGACTATAGATTTTGTTACGCTACCCCATCCTAAAATACCGTAGTTGATATGAGACTCTACTAAAGAGTAATAGAGTATTTTTAATTCTTTTAGGTCTAAGATATCTTTAAGTATTTTAAATTTTGGTATGAACATTTGGATTCTTTTTATAATAAAATCGATATGCTTGTCCCACCTCAAGTGGTTGTCTATGAACACTCCAAGATATTTTATGTTGTTTTTTTGTTCGATTTCAAATTCATCATTTATTTTTAGTTTACCAAAGGTGGGTAATGAGGGTCGAGAGTTTGCAATAGGTAGATAGTAAGTTTTACTAAAGTTTATTGTAAGTAATTTGTGGTCAAACCATAATTTTATCTTTTTTATATCTGTTTCTGCTTTTTGTTTAAGAGATCCCCAAGACTTACATGAGTAGAATATTGCCGTATCGTCGGCGTATGTGATGATAGTCCCTTTGCTTTTTATTGAAAATAGTCCATTTAAATATATGTTGAAAAGTACAGGGCCTAGTACAGTTCCTTGTGGAACGCCATATTCAGTTGTTTTGTAATCACTGAAGGTGTCCATCAACTTGACGCATTGTTTTCTGTTAGTAATATAGCTTTTAAAAAGTTTTAAAGCATTATTTCTGATGCCGATGTCTTCTAGCGATTCCACAAGTAGCGGATGACTCACAGTGTCAAAGGCCTTTGAAAGATCTATAAAAACACATAGTGATGGGCAACTTTCATTTAAGGCAGAGTACATTTTGGTTGTAAGTTGCAAGATAGCGTCCTGAGTGGACTTTCCCTCTTGGAAGCCGTACTGCATTTTTGAAATTATGTTGTATTTCTTCATGTAGCTGTTTAATCTCTGTTTTAGTACTTTTTCAAACACTTTCGCAAAATTTGTGATTAGAGATATTGGTCTATAATTATTTATGTTTGTTCTATCACCGGTTTTATAAATAGGGAGGACTATAGAAGACTTGAAAGCAGAAGGGTAGTGTCCAGCATCCATACACTTATTTATAATGTGAGCTAATGGAAGAGATATTAGATGTGCAACCACTTTCAGAGTTTCTGCCTTCAATTCATCCACGCCTACAGCTTTTTTGTTTTTTAGTGTTTTAATAATATTTTCCACTTCTGTGGGGTTAGTGTTGCCTAAGAAGAAAGAATTTAAATGTTGATTTTTTCCGGTTTAAAATTAGGGTCTCTTTTTATTTTATTTGCCAATTTCTTTCCTGTCATTAGAAAGCTATCATTAAATGCATTTGACATTATCTTAGGATCCTCAATTTTTTCTCCGCTATCAGTAAAAATACTTTTTATATTATTTTCATTGTGGTTTGTTTTAGTTTGTTGATTACAAATTTCTTTTACATTTTTCCATAGATTCTTTGTGCATTGTTTGTTCTGATTTATTTTATTTTTATAGTAGTTTACTTTTGTCATTTTTATTAGGCTATTTACTTTATTTCTATATATTTTGTAGTTGGCTTTTAATTGGATATTGTTAGGTTCTTTGAGTGTCTGTTTATACATTTTATCTCTTGTGTCAATGGATGTAAGTAATCCATTTGTTATCCATGACTTTCTTTTCTTATTTTTTATTTTTTTATATACTGTACATTTTGTAACATTACTATTACTATTACTTTACTATTTCCACAAATATATTTGTTGCCGATTCGAGGTCTTCATTAAGCAGGATTGATTCCCATGTTTCTGTACTAAGGTTTTCTATAAGTTTTTTGTGATTAACGTACTTAACTATATTGTATTTTTCTGTATTATTTGCTGCTTTATTTTTAGATATTATTTGTGCTAATGTCATGAAGTGATCAGTAACATTTGTCTCTATTATTAATGGTAAAATATATTCTATGCCTATATGCCTTATAATATAAAATAATTGTGCCAAAAATAGGAAAAACTAAACTACAATAAATTTTCGAATTGTCTTCCATTAACATCTACGAATATTTATCGAATTTCTAATATTTATTGAGGTCATAGTAAAAAAAAGAAAATCGAAATAATCGTAAATGTCAAAAACTAATTTGTGAGTTAATTATGAGTGAGCATTGTTAAAAATGGTTCAGTTTAGTAATGGTGAAAAATATGATATGATTAAATAAGTTTGGATCATTTGTAAAACCTCGAGCAAAAATATATAATAAAGTAGGTAGAGAAACTGTAGAAAATATTGTTTTAGAAACTGTAACAGAAAATCCTAATATATCGTCTCGCGAAATTTAGGAAAGACAACTGCGTTGCGTTACTTAAAAAAATAAATTAAAACCTTACAAAATTGGGATTAGTCACCATCTAAGCCCAAACGACTTTCAAAGGCGTCTCGATTTTTGCTAGTGGTTTTTACGTCAGTACAATGAAGTGCCAGGACTTGAAGAAACAATTATAATGACAGACGAGGCCCATATAAGCAGTGCACGAATTTTTAATCGGCATAATAACCACCATTGCGCTCATGAAAATCCGCACATAACCGCTACAGTTAATCGTCAAGGACGATTTGGATTTAGTGTATGGTGTGGTTTTATTGGAGACCATGAGACCAAATAATACGTCCTCATTTTTTCACGGTAATTTGAATATCGAAAATTTTATTAACATTCTACAAGAAATAGAGCCCTTCGGAGGCCCCCCCACATCAAATCATGATCCCCGGTACCAAATTCACTGGCGGGCCCCCGCCTCTAATAATTGATGAGCAGGGGGGGTGGGGGAGAAATGTGAAAAAAAAATTTTGAGAAAAGTGAAAAAGAAAATTTTATCCAGGTCTCATAATTAATGAGCGAACGAATATTGGGTTTACTTTTCTAACCAGGCCCCTAAAGTGGCCGGGCCCGGGTACCTCGGTACCTACTGACCCCTCTTGTGGGGACCTTGGCCCTTTGTAGACAATATGCCTGTAAGACAATTTCAAAGATTAATTTACCAACACTATGGCGCCCCAAGTCATAACATCAAATGAAACACGAAATTATTTGAATGATCAATTTGGGGAGGATTGGATAGGTATCTATATACCACTCAGGACTAGTTTATCAATGTCTAGTTAGCTAAGTTAACTAAATTGATAACTAATAATTAATTTAGCTAACTGGACATTAATAAACAACAAGGTAGTTTGGGTATTGTTTAATTTTTAGGAAATAATGGTCCTATTTTATGACCAGCTAGATCTCCCGATATAACCCCTACCGACTTTTGGTTTTGGGGTTATTTAAAAAATATTATATATAGAAAACGTTCTAATAACATAGAAGAAAAAACATTAGCTGTGCTTCGGGCAATAACTCCTGTCATGATTGGGAATGCAACAAATGCTGTAAGGAAAAGGTGTCAAAAATGCATAGATGTCAATGGAAGACAATTCCAACATTTATTGTAGTTTAGTTTTCCTCTTTTTGTTAAAATTATTTTATATTATAAGAAGTGTTGTTGTTAATAGTTTTCCATTGCCTCCTCACAAATATATTAAATTTTTCGAAAATTAACCACTTTTTCTAAAGGTAAACATGACATGATATATCGTTGGATAGCTAATTTAAGTTGTGAAATAATTTACAGGGTGTTCCATTAAAAAAAACACAGGTTATGTCTATATCTCGAAAACTGAGGCATGCATAATTTTCTTCTTATCGGCAACGGATTCTACTCAAAAAAGTGCCTTAAGAATGTGTTACTCGATTTTCGATTAGATACTTGGTAATTGAGTGATAGAGGTCATCAAAAATAACAATTTTCCAAAAACGCTCTGTAGCTCGGTAGTCGAAAAAGATAGACTATCGCAGTTGGCGCCATTGTTTGTTTCTCGAAAATCGAGCTGTATTGGTTCTTGTCTGTCTGCTGTAATTTTAGAGAAAACCTCAAATCCCGTCTAATTTGGTCCACCCTGTACCCCCAGTTTTTCGCCTTTTTTGTCTCTTGTCAAATATTTCTCGTCTCGACTTCAATATATCATGCTTAAATAAAAAAATAAGTATGCGTTCTACTAGATAAAATAATGAATAACCTGTTTATCTCAAATAGAGAGTCCCTATCACGAGAATTGTCTCAGATGACATCTAAATCGCGAAAACCACAAAGAAACTATGACCATATAAAAGTTATTTTTTAATTTAAATTACATTTTAAATGACCGATAAAAATCCTAATGTTATTATCAAAAACAAGCCCATTCTGGAGACTTTGACGACCGGTACGTTTTTTTGCCCTTTTCTTCTTTTTAAACCACGTGTTCTCCTGAATTATATATATATTAGTAAATGATTTTGCAAATTCAGTACTCAAGCAGATTGCACTAGATCAAAAGTTAAATTATGAAAGTTTCTATAATACGTAATTGTTTTATGAATAGTTAGATAAATATTAATTACGGCACAGTACATAAGTTTTCCATGCAGAAAGCAATTTTCAGCTATAACCCCAATTTTCATTTTTCTGTTTACTTCGTAGAAAGAGTATGCAGTTTTTCAATTGAGATGCATTTCCCGGTTTTCCTTCTTTTGTAAATCGTTATTGAAAATTTGTTATTGCATTGGTTACTCTATTACTTCACCATTTGTCATCGAGTATTTCCAGCGCACATTAGGTAAACGTATGCATATAAAGCTGTAATGAAACTGTGCCAGAAGAGACGCGTTGTCTGATTAGTCAAGTGAAAAATTATTACAGCCTTATCTTTATCCAGCTGATTCCACACCGTTTCATCTGAATTTTCGTATTATTGTTCTTCAAATCATTGAAAGTCACCTCAATTTACCTCGTTAAGGTTTTGATTTATGTTTTATCCATTTTTTTATATTCTTACGTAGGAATATATGTAATGGCACATTGTACAGCAGTCTCAGGGCCGAATTAAGGATTGGCGTGCCCCAAGGCTAGTCATTTGCGCCCTCTTATTCATAATGGAAAAAAAAAATTAATGAGCGGGGGGGATCAGAAAAAACATGTCCTGATTCAAAATCAACGAACAGGGGGGAGAAATTAAAAAAAAACAATTTTTAAACAAAATTCTAAAATTAATGAGCAGGAAGAAGAAAGTGGGAAAATGTATTTTTTCTCTAAAACGAAATAATTTTTTTTAATAAACAGAGTAGAGTACTGCGCTTTTTTTCAAAAACTTCCTTGTTAGCTTCATTTCATATGCATACATTATGGCTAAATTCCTTAAAACAAAAAAAAGTTTCTCGCTTACTAAAAAAAGTGCTGCAAGAAAAATAAACGTTAAAGTTTTACCTAATTTTACAAAAAAACTAGATTAATTCAGTGACCTCCGCCCACGTTTCCTTTATCGACTAAAAAAAAAATCTTGATTATCTCAATTGGTTCCGGAGATATCGTAAGGGATGTGTGGAAAAGTAGGGAAAATTAATTTTGACAGATTTATGACATTTTTCATAACAAAAAAGTTGGACTTCCCAAAAAATCGGCAGCTACTGGAAGCGGCTGGAACCTCCCCACCCGGTGAATCTTTGAAGCCGAAAAGAGCACTAAACAATATGAACGATCTCATTTAATTATATTTATTAAGTTGAAATATTTTTTTCGTATTAAATCAGAAAAAAAATCTTGCTTTCGGTGGGATTTGGACCTAAGAATTTGAGTGTTAAATTTATAGTCTGCACAACATTAATATTTTATTCAATGTTTTTAATACAGATATATGCTTCATCGGATCCTAGCCCGGGGCCAGCCAGACAACCACGGTGAACACCGCCATGGCGAGTGTGAGGCTGGACGGGGTAGGTCCGGTTTGGCTTGGAGAAAAATAGAAAACTAGCTTGTGTCTTCTGTAGGCAGGCTTAAAGACTAGGTTAAAATTATGTGTCCACATGGACCTAAAATTAATATAAAAATAAATACAATTCTATAAAAACGTTCGTAGGCAAGAGCACTTAATAATTTTGATTATTGATACGGGAAACAACTAAACGAAAACACCTGTTTATTGGTAATGGGATGGATGGCAGGGATGGCCATCTTTGGAAAAAAACCATGTAACTCTTGGTGGACAGCTTCCCTGCCAGATGTAGCCATGGTAGTGTTCATGGTGGATCGTTTAAGTTTGAGTTAGTATATTTTGTTTTATCTTTTGGTCTCGACCAATTTTTCACTAAATCGGTCGGGGAAGTGATAGCTGTCAAATTTTTGGTTCCAATGTCTCTGGGGAATTTGGTTTTTGAAAAATGTTTAGGTTGGTACCAATGTCTTAAATTGTTTTTAGGTTATGTAGTACTATTTTTAGGTTATGTTGCCGGAAGAATTTCCGGCGGGATGCCGGAAGTAGCGGAAATAGTTTTTAAGATATAATGTCACTGTCACTTTTAAAGTTTTATTGGAAAAAACTCACCGAAAGCGTTCCGGTGGGGTTGCTTACACTTGTAGGGCTTGTAAGCGGTTCAGGATGGCCTCTCACACCATCCGTGGGCTTTATAAACGTCGAAAAAACTTGTAATCACTCGATGCACCTGACACGTCAAAAATACTCAGCATACAGTCTGCACGCTTTAACACACTAGCAGAGAACTTATACCACAAATGGACCCGTAGTATTTTTTGGGAATTTTCCTTTGAGTCCATTTAATAAAATTTGACATTTTTCTGAAAATTTGACATTTTTCTGAAAAGTGATATTTTTCCGAAAATTTGACATTTTTTGAAGTGACATTTCTCCGAAGCTTTGACATTTTTTCGAAAATTTGACATTTTTCTGAAGTGACATTACTCCGAAAATTTGACAATTTTCAAACATTTGACATTTTTCTGAAAGGTGACATTTTTCTGAAAGGTGACATTTCTTCGAAAATTTGACGTTTTTTTGAAAATTTGACATTTTCCTGAATTTTTTACATTTTTCCGAAAAGTGACATTTCTCTGAAAATTTGACGTTTTTTCGAAAATTTGACATTTTTCTGAAAATTTGACATATTTCTGAAAAGTGACATTTCCCTGAAAATTTAAAATTTTTTCGGAAATTTGACATTTTTCTGAAAAGTGACATTTCTCCGAAAATTTGACGTTTTCCTGAAAATTTGACATTTTTTAAAAACCTGACATTTTTCTGAAAAGTGACATTTCTCCGAAAATTTGATATTTCTTGGAAATTAAAAAAAAAAAAATTTCGTGACGTCTTGTAGAAATATTTTTTTGATATCATCATCAGTTCGCCTGTTATAAGAATTTTATGCTTTTACGACGTCATCAGAACGTAGGTGTATTTTTAATTCACTCGTATTCCATCCATCTACAATATTTCCATCTACGTTTCAAACTTTAATTGAGTTAGTATATTTAATTGGATGTTTCCAATAGTTAAGTCGATATCTGCACTACTTTCTAAGAATTTTTCTTATTTGTGCCGTCATGTGACGTAGGTGTATTATTAATTCACTCGTAATCCGTCCGTCTACAATATTTATACCTACGTTTCAAATTTCACTTCGATATCTTCAACCGTTCCCGAGTTATCAGCCGAAATCACCGAACACCTCTGTCATTATTAGAATATCACCCTGTACATTGTACTGCTTTGAGGACAAAACCAGTGAAATTTTTGTTTTTTAATTTTTTTCACGGAAACCAAATCGAAAAAGTGCAAGTGTGATATATCGTTGAAATCGGAATTTTTACTGCTTTTCAATGGTTCAATTACAAATTGTAAGTAATCATAAAATAAACAACTTGTTGTGCCAAAACGGCACTAAACGTAATCCGATCTCAACCAAAACCTTTTCAGATCTTCTGGAGCACTAAAGAAACCCTCATGCAAAGTTTCATCCAAATCCGTTTAGTAGCTTCGCCGCTATCGTGCTAACACACACACACACACACGCACGCACGCACGCACGCACGTACGCACGCACGCACGCACGCACGCACGCACGCACGCACGCACGCACGCACGCACTCAAGTAGTTATGCAGTACCAATACTGGCGCAATTCAAGGTCAAGCTGGAGCTGCGGCTGTAGCTGTGACGTCAGCACGCCTGCAGCCCCGCGGGGGGTGCGCAGGTGATAGATGATAGATCCTATGATCTAGGTTCTAGTGTGAGGTGAGATAATGCTAGATGATAGATCCTATTATCTAGGTTGTAGTGTGAGGTGGGATCTTCTTAGATGATAGGTGATAGGACCTAATGGGAGGGGGGAGATGGGAGATCCAATCCCCGAGCTTAGATAAGAGATTATATCTAAAAGGACGTGGCTGAGAGTATACAGGGTGTGTCTAAAATAAGATGGCTGCCGTTTATTGACTAATAGTATTGTATGTTTACGTTAGTGGGCGTTAAGAAAATGGCTACTGACGTCCATCATTGAGATTAAATAGACAAGTCTTATAATTATGAGATAAATATTCATTTACTTCTATATGTTAAGATTTCAATGTAAAACTGTGACCAAATGCAGAGACGTTATCGGATTCCAGGAAATTGTTAATGTAAATAAATGCGACTGCCTACGGCTATATGTATATTTAAAACGTGATTAATTACCTTTAGATAACTACAGCGGCTAGATCAAAGGAAATATCGAGACCCAATATAAACGCTTTTCAGACAAGTCTCTTTAGCCCGAGTTTTATATAAGATAAATATTCATTCGCTTCTCTACGTTTAGATTTCAATTTAATAAGAATATAATGCAGAGCTGTTATCGGATTCCGAGAAATTGTTAATGTAAACAAATGAAATCATTTCTGATAGCCTACTAACATAAGATAGGTATACGGTAAAGATGCATGCGAAGAATTTTGTGTCTTACAATACATGGTTTCTTATGGGAATATGTAGCCACCCCGCAGCGATATAGCAATTTAACATTGTTTTATATGTAAAAGACGAACAGATTATGAAAATTCGGGGGCCTTTTAGAAATCGTTCACTGCAAAGTCACGTGACCCTCGACCGCCGAGTATAAAAGCAGCGTCATCTCCCCACCTCGATCATTAGCTGTTTATCTCTCGCGGTGAACGGTTGTCTAATTGAAACAGTATGTCGTCTACCGAGACCGTATCTAAACTCAGTACTGATATAATTAATTTAACTAAAAAATCATTGCTGCTCTTAAAGACCGATGATGAAATCGACCAACATATTTCGATAATTAATAGCAATATTAAACTAGTAGCCAAGGCAATTAAAATCAAAATTCATATCGATAATAAAGGTGAAAATATATTTAAATTGGAAAATAATTTAGCGCTTTTAAAATACTACCGAGAGCAATTGAAAAAATTAAAATTAAAAAATAAAATATTAGGCGGTTCCTTAAAGCCGGCAGCACGAAAATATTTAGTATATCAAGAGGTAGAATCTTGTTTTAAAAATCGTGTTAAGTCCGGTATAATAACTAACGTACAAATTAAAGAACCGGTATTATTTTTTAAAAAAGCGTTTAGGAGCTTCTCTATTCAAATTAAAAAATGTTTGAAAGATGGACTAATTAAAGTAAATGTTATTTTTGAATGTAACTTCGTACAGCCTACTAATGGCACAGTGGAATTAAAAACATTTGCTACAAGGAACGCTGTGATAGACTTAAATACGAATTTAAAGGAATGGTATAAAGAAAATGTATCCGAACGGTTATTGAAACATCTAGAAGACTTTCAAGGAAAAGATTCAGGCTGGGCCTTATCGGAAATTATCGGGCTAAGAGTAAATGTTAATAAATATTGTCCTATAACAGTGGGATTATCAACATACGCTGAAATGCCAAACTTTATAAAAGAAAAAAAGTGCGTTATTAACGTTAAAAATAATGACGAATATTGCTTCTTATGGTCAGTAGTTTCGGCATTATACCCAGCTAAAAAGGATGGGCAGAGAGTAACTTCATATCCTCATTTTGAGGACGTTTTGAAATATGATGGCATCGAGTTTCCGATGGAATTAAGAAATATTAAAAAATTCGAACGCTTAAATGATATTTCGATAAACGTATACACCGTAGTTAAAAGGGAAGTTTTACCGGTATGTTTAAGTAAATACAGTTATGAACGCGTCGTAAATTTATTAATGATTCCTACGAATTCTGCCGATAATTTTACTGATGCTGCGCAATATCATTTTGCTTGGATAAAGAATATGTCTCGATTATTAAATAAACAACTATCTTCAGACGGACATCAAGTATTTATTTGCAACCGATGTCTTAATCATTTTACAACTCAAGAACTTCTAGACCGGCATTCAAATGATTGCAATTCGAAAACTAATACATGCAAAATTGAATTACCCGGCGAGGATGAAAAGTTTTTAAAATT
This sequence comes from Rutpela maculata, assembly GCA_936432065.2. Taxonomy (NCBI): domain Eukaryota; kingdom Metazoa; phylum Arthropoda; class Insecta; order Coleoptera; family Cerambycidae; genus Rutpela; species Rutpela maculata. The sequence continues at coordinate 328,070,084 of OW386285.2, forward strand.
TAAAAATTACCGATATAAAGAAAGGGTACCGTTCGCTATTTATGCCGATTTCGAATGTATCTTAGAGGACTGTGATGCTAACACGAATCAAAATACGCAAAATTACCAGAAACATACGGCTTTTAGCGTCGCGTATTACTTAAAATGTTCCTATGATGACAGTCTATCACAATTTAAAATGTACCGAGGCGCCGACTGTCAGTACTGGTTTGTTAAAGAACTTGAAAAAATTTCAGACCGAGTTAATGTAATCATGTCCGACATAAAACCTATGGAATCGTTAAACGAGACACAAAAAAATGAATTCGATCTCGCGCAGGTCTGTCATATCTGTGAGAGACCCTTCAAAGAGACGGACATTAAAGTAGCCGATCACAATCATTTAACTGGGTACTATAGGGGACCGGCGCATATGAGATGTAACATTAATTATCAAGATAGTCACGTGATTCCGGTTATATTTCATTGTTTATCAGGTTACGACGGCCACCTGATAATCAAACAGCTAGCAACGGCATTTGACGGACAAATTTCATTATTACCGATTAATAAGGAAAAATACATTTCTTTCACTAAACGAGTTAAAGATACGAAAATTAAACTGAGATTTATTGATTCGTTTAGGTTTATGGCAGACAAAATCGAAAAACTAGCTTCCTATCTCGACGATGAGCAGAAACGAATCACTAAATCGTACTGTAATAATGACGAACAATTTCAATTATTAACGCGGAAAGGTGTTTTTCCTTATGATTATTTAAATTCTTGGGAAAAATTAGACGAGACATCTCTACCGGCTAAAGAAGAATTTTACAGTAAACTGACTGACGAAAACATAACAGAGGACGATTATAACCACGCTATGAATATCTGGAATAAATTCGATATTAAGACATTAGGAGAATATTCCGATATATATTTAAAAACAGATGTATTACTGCTAGCTGATATATTTGAAAATTTCCGCGAGACATGCATACAGACGTACGGACTTGATGCTTTAAATTATTATACTGCTCCGGGACTGGCATTCGACGCGATGTTAAAAATAACTAAAGAAAATTTAGAGCTTCTCACAGACATTGATATGATACTGATGATTGAAAAAGGCGTGAGAGGCGGTGTAGCGCAGGTATCTAACAGATATTCGAAAGCTAACAACAAGTACATGGGGGATGCGTTTAATCCCGACGAAAGAGAGACTCACATCATGTACTTTGACATCAATAACATGTATGGAGCCGGGATGTCTGTTCCGCTACCTACAGGTGCTTTCGAGTGGGTACCCGTCGAACAATTTTATGCCTTAGATATTCCAAATTTATCGGACGAGTCAGACATCGGTTATATTTTGGAAGTAGATATCGAGTATCCACTTGAATTACATGAGCTACATAAGGATCTCCCGATGTGTCCAGAACATATGGTGCCGCCCGGTTCAAAACATTCAAAATTAATGACCACTCTGTTAGATAAAACGCGATATGTAATGCATTATAGGACTTTAAAAAAATGTTTAGAACGCGGATTAAAACTCAAGACGGTACATAGAATTTTAAAATTTAAACAGTCATGGTGGCTAAAGAAATACATTGATTTAAATACGGATTTACGAAAACAGGCAAGTAACGAGTTTCAGAAAAATTTCTATAAGCTAATGAACAATGCGGTGTTCGGAAAGACAATGGAGAATGTCCGCAAGCACAAAGATGTTAAATTGGTAACTAAATGGGAGGGGAGATATGGTGCCAAGTCTCTGCTCGCGAAACCGAACTTTCACAGTTCGACTGTCTTCGGCGAGGATATGATTATTATTGAAATGAATCGACTAAAAATTAAATTCGATAAGCCAATATATGTGGGGTTCGCCATTTTAGATCTTTCAAAAATTATTCTTTACGATTTTCATTATGATTATATTAAAAAAGAATTCGGTGAGCAAGCCAAACTACTTTACACTGACACAGACAGTTTAATTTACGAATTTAGCGACGTTGATATATACAAGTACATTAAAAAAGACATCCATCAGTTCGACACATCGGATTATCCTGTAGACAATGTCTACGGAATACCTCATGCAAATAAGAAGGTACTAGGCGTAATGAAAGACGAATGTCAAGGGCGCGTAATGACAGAATTCGTAGGACTCCGTGCAAAAATGTATAGTTATAAAGTGGAGGGTGTGTCGGTAAATAAAAAAATCAAGGGTCTCTCGCGTTCGGTAATCAGAAAAATTACATTTGAAGACTTTACGAATTGTCTATTTAATAAAGAAATTTTGACCAAAGAGCAGCGATTAATTCAATCAAAGAAACATGAAATATATACTATCAAACAGAATAAGGTGGCACTCAGTCCGTATGATGATAAAAGAATTATAAATTATATAAATACCGATACGAAACCTTGGGGATATAATTTCCAACAAGTCTCAGCTCGTCAGATGACGTCATCGACGCAGTGAAGCGCTTGGCAGTAGCCGTTCGGATTCATTTACTTTAGAGACTTTGATCGCGATGGACGGGTTAGAAAAAGAATTGCAGTACAAGCTTGTACTTATCACTCGCGACGTATATGAGAGGTACATTCAAAATGCATTGAATCGGGGTAATTATCAATTAGTTCATAAAATTTTAGAAAAGATTGTTATACCGGACAAAGCTTTATACTGGATGGCTTTAAGAGATAGTTCTAATTTCGATTTAATGAAAAAAATATTTACGAAAAAACTTCAAAACGATATTTTTATTCAACAGTTGGAATATATTTTCCAAAGAGAATGTATTACTCACCTTACCGTATATCGATTACGAGAAGTAATTAACAGACATTATCCCGCCGCGAATAATAGTTATTTTAGAATTTTTTTAGAAGAATTATTAACGTGTAATGATGATTATATGTCAATTGATTTTTATTCGAAATCGTACCCGGCTAAAAATATTTCTGATAATTATAAAAGTATTGATTGGTCGATTAATAAAGCATTTTGCGAGGCAGCTTACTTTACACAATACGAATTTCTTGAAATTTTGTTTCGAGTAATTGGTAGGAATAATATACATTTCAAATTAGATATTAATTTCAATGAAGAGCATAAGCAGTTAATAAAATGGCTGGAGGATAATATATCCAAAGGTCGCTCTGGGCAGCCGACTGGTTGGAGCTCTGGTCCAGACAGCGGGCACTGGCCATCCACTACCTTAGAAGATTATGTTAAGACGCTTGACATAGTTCGCCTACATTTTTTGTAATTAGTATTAAAGTATTGTAATATAAATATTTTTACATTTAATAAATTAAATTATTTATAAAATGTGTGTTTTTATTTCCTAATACCTATCCTGACATGATGATCATGAGAGAGGCAGGTGAGACAGCTTGAACAGCTCCAACAGCTCGAACAGCTCCAACAGGTGTAACAGGTACCGTACCTGTTACACCTGTTGGAGCTGTTCGAGCTGTTGGAGCTGTTGGAGCTGTTCAAGCAGCCCATATACATATACATATACGTGTATTATATATGGGCTGTTTGAACAGCTCGAACAGCTCCAACAGCTCCAACAGCTCCAACAGGTGTAACAGGTACGGTACCTGTTACACCTGTTCGAGCTGTTGGAGCTGTTGGAGCTGTTGGAGCTGTTCAAGCAGCCCATATACATATACATATACATGTAATATATAGGGTCAGTTTCAACAGCTCGAACAGCTCCAACAGCTCCAACAGCTCGAACAGGTGTAACAGGTACGGTACCTGTTACACCTGTTGGAGCTGTTGGAGCTGTTGGAGCTGTTGGAGCTGTTCAAACAGCCCATATACATATACATATACATGTATTATATAGGGTCAGTTTTAACAGCTCGAACAGCTCCAACAGCTCCAACAGCTCGAACAGGTGTAACAGGTACGGTACCTGTTACACCTGTTGGAGCTGTTGGAGCTGTTGGAGCTGTTGGAGCTGTTCAAACAGCCCATATACATATACCAATACATGTATTATATAGGGTCAGTTTTAACAGCTCGAACAGCTCCAACAGCTCCAACAGCTCGAACAGGTGTAACAGGTACGGTACCTGTTACACCTGTTGGAGCTGTTGGAGCTGTTGGAGCTGTTGGAGCTGTTCAAGCAGCCCATATACATATACATATACGTGTATTATATATGGTCAGTTCCAACAGCTCGAACAGCTCCAACAGCTCCAACAGCTCCAACAGGTGTAACAGGTACGGTACCTGTTACACCTGTTGGAGCTGTTGGAGCTGTTCGAGCTGTTCAGACACTTAATAAGTATGAGATGCTATCAACTCATTGAAATAAAAAAAGATTATTAATAACATTTTTTATTAATATAAAAAAAATACAATTAAAATTGTGTAGAATTAATAAAATAATAAAAACACTGGTCTGGCTATCCGGCGGGAGGGCAGATCGTATGTTAATTAAAAAAAGAAATTTATTGGTCTCGCCGGCTGACAGATCGACTTCTCCAAATCTCCGAAGAAATTCTGAGTTCAATGGAGTCTGTAACAATTTAAAAAAATATCTATAAGTATTGAGTTATACGAAACAGAAAAAATATTTTAAATACCTTTCATGATGTCGGCTAAGAGCATCAGCCGGGGCATCTCCTGTGGTGGTGGTGGTGGTGGCGGTTGCGTTACGGGGTCCTGGGGCTGAGGCAGCCCTCCGGTGGGACTTGGCACATCGAACATTGGCATATATTGCCCGCTATCAGCTCTCTAAGCCCCGTTTGATTGTGCATCTTTGCAACGTCTAACTGATCACCGCGCTCTGACTCGAGGCGAGAGCTCTCCCCCCACTTCTCTCTCTCCCTCTCTGCCCCCCACCCCACTCGTCATTCATACACGCACACATGTATACAGAAATAAAAGCCAGTATGGTTAGCATAAATTTGTTTATTCAAAATCCTTATCTTTATTTACAATATACCACTGATATATCGAGTAGACATTCTGCCTAGAGCAGCGTAAATGATTATTAATATGTTTATGACAATGATATTCTAAATTATTTAACATTAAACTATTCATATTATTACAATTATATAAGTCTATAATATTATTATTATTAGACAGATAATGCTGAAGCCATCGCTTCTTTTCCAGCCCCTTGACATAAACTTTTGCTTCTCTCTCAAGTACGTGGCTGTCGATGAAGTCCTGCAGGTCACCGTACCGGAGATTATCATAAGGCGTGGACCATTGGAGGCCGTGCACATGATCAGTTATCCAATTAATTTGCTTCTTAATATTGCGTGTAAGAAGCCCGTAACTAACAGTCGGTTTAATTATCCGATGTACACACGAGACATCGGTAATATTAAAAATTGAAATTTCTTTACATGTAAAAGCTAACTCCTTTTTATGCTGGAAGCCCTGCACGTCTATTATATACATATTAGTATGGACGAACTATACTGGTTAAAGGATTGTAAAAAATCAATCTATCATGAATTATAAGACAATATGCAGCAGTGTCTTTCGGAATATTTTTATTAGTGCTAAATTCCAGCCTAATGTCCACTGCACTCGACTTTACAACCTCATTCTGACACGACCAGTCGATAACTACCAGAGGAGCTTTTCAAAATTTATCATCTTCGTGGATTTTATTTCCACTTTTAACGTATTTTTATTGGATACTATAGAAATATGACCATCGTTACCATGATTCAGAATAAAATGCTTTCTTACGTAATTATTTATATCTTCTATTTCATACGAGCCCTCCGGAATTTTTATAAACTTATCGTCTGTATCATAATATATATGATTATTTGTAGCGTCTATGTTCGGTATGGAGTTATACGCCTCGAAATTTATTAAAGCAAGCGAATATTCAGCGCCGTCTTCAAGGTCTATGGGTGGGGAAAAGTGCGCGGTTAAATTAGATGATTTGCCGGATAATGTAAACGTACAAGACATGTTGCGGCTTCAAGGTTAGCTCTGAGAATGAACGTGACTTAAAAGCATGACGCATTATATAGAAATTGTAAACACAGATGTCCACAATTTACTGTGTCATAAGACTGATACTGCTTGTGATTGTATTCAATAGAACAATTTAAATATTTTATTAATTCGAGAGGAGGCTGTAAATTACCAAAACTATCATAATAAACGGCTTTCGAACCGTTCTTAAAGTATGCAGTCCAATGAGTACCATTACCGCTATCACTATCCAAGTTCACAATGCCCGTCTCAATTTTATGTACGCGTTTAGGTAGTCGGTCTCGCATAAATATTCCTCGAAAATTAGGTATATTTAACATCTTAACATATTTTTTCAGATCCACGTCGGTGAGCGCTCGATTTGGTAATTTTACTAGTCACTTGCTGTTGGTGTTTTTATTCATGTATAGTCCAAGTCCCGTTCGATAGGGACGAAGATAGAGTCCCTTACCGAGGGCGATACTCTCCATAGCCTGATTGTGACGTTTAGATTCTTTAAGCTGGGAGGATGCCGCCTGAGAATCTCTTACAGCTTTCGCTATACCTGCAGATCCGCCGGCTAGCGCTCCCAGAGCACTAAGTCCAGCAAATATTGGTATTAGCGGTAGAACGCCACCCGTCTTCGGTATAGGAATAACGCGAGCAGCCATCGGTGATATTTTTTTATCTTTTTTAATACGCTGTACTGCACGAGAGGCCTTTTTAATAGCATCCCCGACAGAGGGAGCTCCACGTACTAGTTTACGAATTTTATTGGATATTTTTTTAAACGTCATCGTACCGCCACATTTTCTTTTTTTACATCCCAAGCCTAATTTAACTTTAGCACTCATGATGCCTGCTACACCGGCTGCTGCCGCTCTTTCTCCGATGGACGAATCCCTAGCAAATACACGCTTCAGAGCACGTTTTGCCAATTCTTTATCGGCAATATGCCGTCCTTTCACATCATTGACTTTAGAATATTGTATGTCGTGGTCACGACACGCCTCATCTAGACCATTAATTCCGCGATCTCCTCGCGCCAGTCTTTTTTCTAATTTAGTACCCGGGCCGCAGAAACGATAGCCAGGGATATGGGCTTCGAAAGGTAATTTATTTATGAGAGCGTTTACAGCCATGTTACCTCTATCACATGTAATAGTAGACTGAGGTGTTACAGGTGATCGAAAGCTATTTATACTTAAACTCCTGGTGGAAATACCTCAGTGTCAATCATGCGTTTCATCAAGACAGGTAACAGTCTGAAAATCGATAATCTCGATTTCGACAGTCATGTGAAAAAAGATAGTAGACATGGTCCTCTGTTACCCGACAGCATCAGGTGTATCATATGCGGACCTTCAAATTGTGGGAAAACAAACATCGTGATAAGCCTGCTGACTCATCCACACGGCTTGCGTTTCAAGAATGTTTACGTCTACTCGAAATCTCTCTACCAGCCTAAATACGAATATCTTAGAAAAGTACTCGGCTCGATCGTGGGATATCATGAATTCAAGGATAGCGATGTAATAATGACGCCTGCGCAAGCTAAAATTAATTCCATTTTTATATTTGATGACGTAGCTTGCGACAATCAAAGTGTGATGCGTGACTACTTTAGCATGGGACGGCATAAACAGATAGACAGCTTCTATCTCTGTCAGACCTATACCCGCATTCCGAAACATCTGATAAGAGACAATGCAAATTTACTGATATTATTCAAGCAGGATGACATGAATCTTAGACATGTATATTCCGATCACGTTAATACCGATATGAGCTTTGAGGATTTCAAACATATGTGCTCGTTATGCTGGAAAGATAAATACGGATTCCTAGTGATAGATAAAGATAGCGATATTAAACATGGCCGATACAGAAAGGGGTTTGACGAGTATATATACCTGTGATTTTACTATCTCAATCAGTTGATAATTACACATGTTATCTGACGCACCTGTCGACATGGACATTACTAATAAAATTATCGAAGCTCGGAAAGCTGTAAAGCGCAAATTAGAGGCACTCAAAATGCACGATCTGCAAATCGAAAAGTCTTTTGCCCCAATCACCGCACCGTTACATTCAATAGCTAAACATATCAAGCTTGAGACGGATGAGAATTTAAACATTAAGAAAAAGTCTGAACCCCCAGAGGATGAAAAAAATATTAATATTACACCGTCACCGTCGATTGTCGACTCTGAAGAAGGCGACCAGTCAGATGAGAAGTATCTTGAGAAATTTAGTGATCTGCCTAAAACCTATATATCTGAGATGATGCATGATACTGAAAATACACATGATTTTCGATATGGTGTACGATATAATCCCGAAGAAGATAAATATTATATTGGAAATTCTGCCATTCAGTTTGACGGTGACAATTTAATAATAAATAATAAAGAGTATCAGGGCACTCGCGGTCTTTATGAATTACTATTTAAAAAACGTTCGCATCACTATAACTATGATGATAAGAAACAGTACATTGATATTGTAAAAAGGACTAGCGCACATAAGAGAAATTATGATTCTGAAAAGCAAAAGTCTGGTAGTAAGAGCTGGAAGTACCTGCATATTATTAAACCGATGCTTTACGCTCGCGAACCTCGGCAACGTGCTCCTGGTAAAGTAAAAGGCGGTGAATTAATGATGCAAGTCACCGATAATGCTATTGATTACGTATATTGGGACGATCCTAATGAACTCGTCGATCGTCTTAGGCTTTTGATAGCTTCACAGGAGGCAGGCAATTCAAGTCATACGAATGAAATAAATAGAATTTTAGAGGAACTATTAGAAAGTAAAATAATCGAACCGCTGGATTAATTTAACAGTACGTAAATTATTGTTGAACTGTAAACATGTCTGCTGTAAAAAGAGATATTGTTAATGAAATACATAAGCCGGCTAGAATTAACTTTAAGAGACGAAAAGTCGTAGTTAGAGGTTTAAATGAATTGCTTCAGGCTGACTTAGTCGAAATGATTCCATATGCTAATTACAATAAAAATTATAAATATATTCTCATTGTAATTGATGTTTTTTCAAAGTACGTATGGGCTGAACCAGTTAAATCTAAATCTGGCGTAAATGTTACTCGAGCTATGGAAAAAATATTAGTCGCAGATAAACGAATCCCCGTCAATTTACAGACTGATAATGGAACCGAATTTTATAATATTAATTTTCAAAAATTAATGAAAAAATATAAAATTAATCATTATTCTTCGTATAGCACTAAAAAATGTTCAGTAGTCGAACGCGTAAATAGGACTATAAAATCTATGATGTATAAAGAATTTAGTATAAATGGTTCTTTTCGGTGGTATAATTTACTTGCTGATATTATTAAGAAATATAATAATACTAGGCATAGTACCATCGGCATGAAACCTGTAGATGTAAATAAAAAGAATGAAAAAATACTCTTGAAATCCGTTTACAATTATCCTACAATTACATACACGCAATTACCTAAATTTAAAATTAACGATCATGTGAGAATAAGCAAGTACAGAGGCGTGTTCGATAAAGGTTATACTCCTAATTGGTCTAATGAAATATTTACTATTTCAAAAATTAATTATACCAGCCCCATAACATACTTACTGACCGATGCACAGAAACAGCCAATAGAAGGATGCTTCTATACTGAAGAACTGCAGAAGGTTAAACATTCAGACGTGTATCTCGTTGAGAAAGTTTTAAGGAAGAAAGGAAATAAGGTTTTCGTTAAATGGCTTGGATTTGACAGTTCCCATAACAGTTGGATTGAAAAAAGTAGCATTGTTTAATTTTTATGCACTTATATTAATTATTATTATTATTATTATTATTATTATTATTGCTATTATTTTTATAGGTTATGTATTCCATGTACATATATAAGCTTTATTACTGTATTATGCGTTCAGATAAATAAAATATATTATAAAAATTAAATTATTTTTTTATTTTTCGTCTGGGGTGGCTTTATTTTTTAAGATTTAATTTTTTTGATTGCATATTTGAATTCAGCATTAAAAAACACATAAAATGTAGCATGAACATTTTCGTTACAATAAACTTGAAAAATATGAATTTTTTCATTTTTTTGCCTGGGCTGGCTTAATTTTTTAAGATTTAATTTTTTTGATTGCATATTTAAATTCGACATTAAAAAAGACATAAAATGTAGCATGAACATTTTCGTTACAATAAACTTGAAAAAAATCTGAATTCTTCATTTAATTAGGAAATGGGTAATAATAGTCAACCATTTTTTAAATTAATTTATTAATACATATAAGAAAGAGGTTACATGTTTTGTGATATAATAACAGAATATTTATGTTCAAGTACTGGATTAATTATTTGAGCGTATCGTAATATTTTAATTTGAAAACGATCTCGATCGCGGGCGTCTTGCATCCAGTTACCACATCTAGCAGTTCTATGGGCATAGCTCCAATGGTAAATGTGATGAATTTTAACGTCCTCGCTGAACTGAACTGTTCTTGGACTTCTTCGGCTGGATACTGACATGTTGAAATGTACGTAAAACTTCAACGTACTTAACGTCTTCTCTGAGTAATTTTAAATTGTTCATAAATTGCTGTAACCTCTTCTTATATGTTTCGGGATCCATCTTTAGGACTCGATGAATTCGATGTTAGTGGTCGTGCCTGCTAGCCCTCTATATACTAAGTACACTTCTTTTAGTATAATGGTTTGTTGTAGCGTTACCATATCATCATCAGAAATAATGCGTGAGTATCTGGCTGGTAGACTCACTTTACAATTTTCGAGGATTACTTGGACCTGGATACCATACGGTGAAAGTGCTTTATATATATCTAGCACTTTATATTTTCTATCGACTTCCAGCTCATAGATTTTCATGAACGGCGTGACATGAGCTTCAACATTAATTTTTGTGAAAGACATTGCTGCTGCTGCTGCTTGTATATATCGACTTTAAGATTGTGAATGAATGCAGCGATCTCAGGTCTTTACTTTTATGCTGTATTCCACCCCCACTTTTCGTATCGTGTAAGCAGAAAAATATGGGAAAAAATATGATGATTTCATTGTTTACATTATTTCTCTCCAAACCCTGAGACGCTCCTTATAATGGATCACGTGACTTATTAGTCATTGTATTATAACCGCCGGATGCTGTTATCAAAGACAATTAATCACGTTTTAAATATACATATAGCTGTAGACAGCCGCATTTATTTACATTAACAATTTCCTGGAATCCGATAACGTCTCTGCATTTGATCACAGTTTTAACATTCAAATATAAAATTTACGTATTGAAGTAGATGAATATTTATTCCATATATAAGACTTGTCTATTTAAACTCAATGATGGATGTCTGTAGCCATTTTCTTAACCTCTAACGCCCTCTAACGTAAACATGCAATACTATTCGCCAATAACTATAAACAATAAACGGTAGCCATCTTATTTTTATTACTAGATACACCATATCACTAGTACACCTTATATACTTATTTTTTATTACTAAATACACCCTGTATACTTCTTTTATTACTAGATACATCCTATATACTCTTAGCCACGCCCTCTTAGATATAATCTCTTATCTTTAGCTATAATCTAATATCTAAGCTCAGGGATTGGATCTCCCCCCTCCCATTAGGTCCTATCACCTATCATCTAAGAAGATCCCACCTCACACTACAACCTAGATAATAGGATCTATCATCTAGCATTATCTCACCTCACACTAGAACCTAGATCATAGGATCTATCATCTATCACCTGCGCACCCCCCGCGGGGCTGCAGGCGTGCTGACGTCACAGCTACAGCCGCAGCTCCAGCTTGACCTTGAATTGCGCCAGTATTGGTACTGCATAACTACTCACTCACGCACACACACACACACACACACACACACACACACACACACACACACACACACACACACACACACACACACACACACACACACACACACACACACACACACACACACACACACACACACACACACACACACACACACACACACACACACACACACACACACACACACACACACACACACACACACACACACACACACACACACACACACACACACACACACACACACACACACACACACACACACACACACACACACACACACACACACACACACACACACACACACACACACACACACACACACACACACACACACACACACACACACACACACACACACACACACACACACACACACACACACACACACACACACACACACACACACACACACACACACACACACACACACACACACACACACACACACACACACACACACACACACACACACACACACACACACACACACACACACACACACACACACACACACACACACACACACACACACACACACACACACACACACACACACACACACACACACACACACACACACACACACACACACACACACACACACACACACACACACACACACACACACACACACACACACACACACACACACACACACACACACACACACACACACACACACACACACACACACACACACACACACACACACACACACACACACACACACACACACACACACACACACACACACACACACACACACACACACACACACACACACACACACACACACACACACACACACACACACACACACACACACACACACACACACACACACACACACACACACACACACACACACACACACACACACACACACACACACACACACACACACACACACACACACACACACACACACACACACACACACACACACACACACACACACACACACACACACACACACACACACACATACACGGTTTGAAATATTTGTGGCTACTGTGCAAATAAGTTATAAGTGGCTATCACACGAATTTGCCTTGCATTTGACTCTTACAGAAATTGGCTGCGCAGCGCACTACTCGATTTTTAAATACACACCACCGTTTGGCTATTATGAAGACAGTGGCTGTGGCTACCGTAGTCGCAATCGAGTGTAAGTGTATATTTTTGTGTACTATATTTCTGGTGACCTGTGTGTTTAATTATGGTTACCTTTGTGTATCAATGGTGGTTACCTCTTTATGAAAAATTGTTTATGTAGTTAAGCTTTTTATTTTGTTCTTCTCTACTCACAGTACGAATTAGGAAATTCAGAAGAAATAATTTTATTAATTACTCTTCATTTTACTTAGGATTCATTAGAATACAGTTATAGGAATACTAAAACTGATGCAGTTTGTACAGAATATCATTCACTGAATGCACTTAAACTTAAAATTTAAATCATTTACAAACCGTGCCAACTTTACTGACAAAACGATAGTCGAGAAAAGTATAATATTCAGTAGTGTTCGGTCGGTAGTAGAATCGCCAAACCAAAGGTTCTAACCCTCTTCAGGGTTCACAGAAATGTTAAAAACTGCCAAGTGTCCTCTCATTAAATTAACTGCTATGTTACTGAACAATTTTTTTGTTTCATAATCTAAATTAAAAAAATATATTTACTTTCAACTTTTATTATTATTTTGCTTTAAAATGCTATGAATTCTATTTTATATAATTTAATTTCTTTCAGCACGGGCTAGGGCCCGGACTCGCTTTGAGTGGCCGGGCTTGTTTGGGGGGCCTGGTAAGAATATGTGAAATTTTTTTTAAGGCTCTTGGTTCTTGTACACACACTAAATTATAATTTTGTTTTTTTAAACCCTTTAATAATGGAGTGGGGGTAGTAACGGGGGTGGTAGAGGGGGCCGATAATGCCAAAAATATTTTTGAAGCCCTTGGCTCTTGTATAGAGAATAAACCACAACTTTATTTTTACCACCTTTAATAATGGCAATAAGGTTGGTAGAGTGAGGAGAGAGAGAGAGAGACAAACGCCAAAATAATTTTGAGGCCATTGGTTCTTGAACTAAATAATAATTTTATTTCTTTAACCCCTTCAGTAATGGGATGGGGTGGTAACGGGGAGGGTGTGGATAATGCCAAAAACATTTTTGAGTCCCATGGGTCTTGTATATAGACTATATCACAATTTTAGTTTTTACTCCCTTTATTAAAGGGGTGGGAGTAGAAACGGGTATGGTAGAGAGGGTGAATAATGGAAAACAAAATGAGGCCTTTAGCTCTTGTATACACTTCAGATCACAATTTTATTGTTTTAATTTCTTTAATAATAGTGCGAGGTGGTAATGGGGATGGTAGTGGAGGTGGCTGATGCAAGAAAAATCTGAGACACCTGGCTACTCGTACATATGTTACATCCCAATTTTATGGACTCCTACTTGCTTGCTTTACCTATTTACCCTCATTTGCCCCCATTTACCCCCGAAACCCTTCATCGGTATAAGATCAAAATATAATTTAGTTCCAGATCTCGCTATAATACATACGTGTACCCAAGTCAATATCATAAATCGTTTCAGAGTAATCCTGCGCACCAAAAAGTTACAGACAGACAGTACGACACAAATTCTCTTTTTCACCTAAACTTAAAATCTGGACGTATTATGAGTTTCTATGCCTATTTGAACAAAAAAAATTTCAAAGTAAAAAAAAATCTTGAGTTCTTTGGCTCATACACCAAATCACAATTTTATTTCTTTCACTCCTTTTAATATAGGGTGGGGTTGGTAATGAGAGTGGGTAATGCCAAAAAAATTTTTGAGACCTTAGCTTCTCTTATATGTATTAAACTGGCTGATGCCCGCTACTTAGTTGCGTGGAACTTCATCCGCGTGGAATTAGGAACATTGACATATTAACCGTCAATGTTCCACTGCACATTCATTGCATTGAAGGAAATCCACTGTGTATCCGAAGTACTCGAGGACACCTACTGCGCATCCATAATACTTGGAAAAATACACCGCGCATCAATAGTACTCGAGGAAACCCACTGCGCATCCATAGAGCTCGGGGAAGCACACTGCGCATCCATAGTACTCGATAAAACCCACTGCGCATCTTTAGTACTTAGGGAAACCCACTGAGCATCCATAGTACCCGAGGAAACCCAATGCGCATCCATAGTACTCGAGGAAACCCACTGCGCATCCTTAGTACTCGGGGAAACCCACTGCGCATGAATAGTACTCGGAGAAACCCACTGCGCATCCATAGAGCCCGGGAAATCCCATTGCGCATCCTTAGTACTCGGGAAACCCACTGCACATATCAATTTATCTATTTTTGTATTAGAGCGAGTTAAACGAACAAAAATATTATTTTAATCGACAATGGAGCACATAGGCAGGTATATCTCAAATTTCACGCTTAAAACATCCCTCTTCCTGTTTGCTCGTTCGGGGGCGGGAGAGGGGGGATCTCTTTTTGAAAACCGTCGAATATGTGTGTCCTTATTTCATCAGAAGAGCCCTTCGCTGGAATATCACGTTTCTGACTTACACGATTTCAGAGATATGGATACCTTTTAATCTGCCACCCCCGTTTTCCCCCTTCAAAAAGAGAGAATCGAAATTTCGTCTTACTCGTGAGTAACAGTTTAAAATAAAGAGCATTTCTGTCAAATTTCATGTTTCTAGGTCTAACCGTTTCCGAAAAGCTTAAAAACCTCCCCCTCTCCGTTCGCCCGTTTGGGGGGTCTCTTTTTGAAAACCGTCGAATACGTGTCTCTTTATTTATTCAGAAGACCCCGTCGCTGGAATATCACGTTTCTGACTTACGCGATTTCAGAAATAGGCTACCTTTTAGACCAACTACCACCCCCGTTTTCACCCCTTCAAAAGGTGAAAATCGAAATTTCGTCTTACTAGCGTCTAATAGATTACAATAAAGAGTATTTCTGCCAAATTTTACGCTTCTAGGTCTAACCGTTTCCGAAACGTTTAAAAACCTCCCCCTCCCCGTTCACCCTTTCGGGGGTTTCTTTTTGAAAACTGTCGAATACGTGTCTTCTTATTTCCTCAGAAGAGTCCATCGCTCGAATAATCACGTTTCTGACTTACGCAATTTCAAAACTACAGGTGCGCTTTAAACCATCTACCACCCCCGCTCTCACCCCTTCAAAAAGTGAAAATCGAAATTTTGTCTTACACATATCCAATAGATTACAACAGCAAATACTTTTGCCAAATTTCACGCACTAGATCTAACCGTTTTCGAAAAAGTCTAAAATGTCAACCCCCTCCCCTCTTCACTTCTTGGGGGTCGAATTTCAAAAAAATCCCTTCTTAGTGGTTGCCTACGTCATTCGAGGAACCTGTATGCAAAATTTGAAGTTTCTAAACCCAGCTGTTTGAGCTGTGCGTTGATAGATCAGTGAGTCAGTCAGTCAGTCAGTCGGTCAGTCAGAGTATTCTTTTATATATGTAGATACCAATTTTATGGGCTCTTCCTTGCTAGATTTACCTATTTACCCTCATTTACCCCAATTTACCCCCCAACTCTTCAACAGAATAAGATCAAAATATAATCTAGTTCAAGATCTCGTTATACCTTTCAAGTCAATATCTTTACCCTTATGAACTGTATAATGCAAAATCTAACACCAGCACAAAACTTGAAGAGGTCCATCAGCCGTATAACGTATAAATTATTCATTCAACTTTAACTTAAAAGTGTATCCTGAAGGGGGCGCTATGTTATAGAGTGTTGTGAAGTAGCCACTTGTTTGTTTACAGTTCAGGATGCACAGTGCAATGATGTGGCGTCTTACACAAAATTTAGTTTATGGCGCGTAATTTCAAACTGTTAAAATCTATATTCTTTAAAATTTGGGATATGTGTAACGATAAGGATAGGAACGTATACGTGTCGGTAAAATTATGCTACATGTAATGTTACACTCGTATTTCACTGTGGCTACCGAAAAACGTAACCACAATTGAAACGGACGCCACAGTTCAGGGTTATGCATACACAGGTAGCCACAAATATGGCAAAACACACACACACACACACACACACACACACACACACACACACACACACACACACACACACACACACACACACACACACACACACACACACACACACACACACACACACACACACACACACACACACACACACACACACACACACACACACACACACACACACACACACACACACACACACACACACACACACACACACACACACACACACACACACACACACACACACACACACACACACACACACACACACACACACACACACACACACACACACACACACACACACACACACACACACACACACACACACACACACACACACACACACACACACACACACACACACACACACACACACACACACACACACACACACACACACACACACACACACACACACACACACACACACACACACACACACACACACACACACACACACACACACACACACACACACACACACACACACACACACACACACACACACACACACACACACACACACACACACACACACACACACACACACACACACACACACACACACACACACACACACACACACACACACACACACACACACACACACACACACACACACACACACACACACACACACACACACACACACACACACACACACACACACACACACACACACACACACACACACACACACACACACACACACAGACATTTTTCAAAAACAACTTTTTTGGGTTCCTGGGACCTCAAAACGTAAAGATTTGATGTTATCTCAATTTTCAATTTTGGACTAATTGTAGTAACCTCCCACAATTTTATCGTGGGGAGGTTAAAATATGTTATAATTGGTCATTTCAGATAGCCAAGGGCCTAATCTATTACTCTGTGGAGGTCCCATGTGGTTGTACCTTAAAACAATTTTTTGAAACATTTTCGACGCTCTTTCAGTCTACTATTAACGTCGCCGGAATTCGAAAATTGTCGGAAATCAATCCAATCTTCCCCAAAAAATCATGCAATCACGTTATTTAGAAGCTCCACGAATTATTTAAAATTTTTCTATGACTTCCTTCATATTTATTTTCAATTGTGCGCCGGCGCATGTAGCTCGTAAACTATAATGGACAAAAATATGCTTGCATGTACTTTTTGGTAGAAAATTCAATGCTCTACAAAGAAGGTCCACTGTATTTTTATCTTAACTACTACCATTTTCGCTAAGTAAGCGGAGAAAGGTCAAAAACACCACCCCCGAAATTTCAATTTTACTTTTATAGTTGTTTAAAAAAATTGAGAAGCCTTAATACTACATACAAAATTATCCCCATCGAGCTGAATCGAATGGCATAAAAAAATAATTTCTTGGAATACCGGGAAATGATTGCAAGTGATTAGATGGGAAACTGTCTTGCGCCATTCCACATATAAATAAAAATATCGGCTATTTCATTTTTAAAGAACTCGTTCATTTCAAGTAAAAATAAATTACTACATTATTCAAATGAGTCACAAATGCGTATTTGACAGTAAATTAAATATCCAACAATTACAATCAACGAAGGAAAAATAGGGAAATTAATTCGTGTAGTGACCAATTTGTATATTTGTATAGTTGTCGGCGGGACTGCCCTGAACAACATACTAAAAGTCCTAACCGGTGGGGTGTGCGGGGGGTGGGAGTAGTTTAAGGTCCCCTTTTCACGTCTGTCTTGAATAACTCGAAAACTACGACATCTAGCGAAAAAGTATCTTTATTCAAAACAAGATAAAATTTTCTACAAATACAAATAAGTTCCTATTCATTTTATATGTTTAATGACATAAATGAAATTTTGATACTAAATGAATTTAAAACTAACAAAAAAACCATATTATTAATAATAAACGAACATTATCTTAAATCTAAACATTTTAAAAGTCAGAAAAATCATCATCGTCGTCGTCGTCGTCCAAATTGTCGTCTAATGGGGCACCATTCGTACACGAACTATGGCAAGTGCCGCAGCACGCCATTGAGCATGGAATGCCGGCTTTTCGGCAACCACGGCGTCCCCCACACCCAGTAGAACATCGGCAAAAGATGGAGTTCAAAATCGCTTCAGGAGCTACTGGTTCTCTGGTGGTACCCGGGGTTAGCGATCCATTTTCCCCTCGGTTCCATCCCCACTGGTTCGGGGGTCGTTGAGCCATTGCTGTATCCCAAGTAACACACATGGTACCAAATCCTTTCGGTTTCGGTTTTGCTACGAAGCCTTAGTTCCTGGGGTACACCCTGGTACTAATATTGCTACTATATTGAGTAAGGCTACTTTATATGGCTCTTTTAAAGTAACTGTTACCACACCGATACCATTTATTGGAACTGCAAACACTCAAAGTTAAAGTAACATTTGGGTAGTTACTGGAACAGGCAGTATCATTTTATTGTTACTCTATAGTGACAAAAACTATATGGTACCAGTGAATCAGTTACTGCCACCCACCAGTGCCACTAAGATGCCTAAATAAAGTAACTGGGTACATAGAGAGGCAATCTACGTTCCAGAATAGTTACAGTGACCATCACTTGGAACCTTAAAGTATCGTGGCATTTTAGTGGCAACATGGGTAGCGAAATAGTTCCTGTTGGTACTTTACAGTTTCAAAATAAAATCTGATACTATAGAGTCACATCAGGATAGTTGCTATTGGGTCACCAAAGTCACAGATCTTTTAGAGGTAAAATGGGGTAGTCTCCTTATACTTTATGGTGGAGGGCCTAACTTTATAGTACCTTTGTTAAAATCGGCCATTATTAGTTGTTGTTAAAATTTTTAGAAAAAGAAAAATTGGTTTTAATCAAAAATAGACAATGGTTATGTTAATATGTTATCATAAACTTTTACGAAAAATTATTTCGAAAGTATTCCAAACGTTTCCCTAATAAATATTTAACTTTTTTAACCTTGCCTTTTTAAATTATTTTGTCAAAAACTTACAAAAAAAAGGTTATTTTGAGGGCGCGTTGAAATTTTATCATTTAATATGTCAACTTATATCAAAAAAGTAACTTGCGTTTGAAAAAATGGCTAGAGAAGTACTTTAAACACGCGCCTAAAGTACACATATTTTTGGTATAATATTATTTCACTGAGCCATTAATATAAAAGAAAAAGAACACAGAGGTCGCTAAAAGATAAACACCATTTTAAAAAGTGATAGTGACAGTTACTAGGCAGCCACGTAGCGGTTACTAGGCCGCCGAGTCGCAGAGTAGTATCCGCTACTACCCCGATTCTTTATAGTAACTAAACATAGTCACATCTATAGAGGCCGGGACTACACGAAACACTACCTGGCGACTAAAAGTTTTTCCCCATTTTAGTGGCGGCTACGTAGCTGCCACGTAGCAGGGACGTGGCAGCCTATGATAGCGGTCCACTTTATCCTGGCTTTTATAGTCGCCGATACGTTCCCGCGACTTTATGTGTTACTTGGGATCTGTAGTAGGTAAGCGAACCGCTGTAAGTAACAAGAAATTTTGTAACAGTTAATATATTTGCAAATAAACTCTGAAAAAGTGTTGTTGAGTAGCTCCTTTGGTTGGTGGCAGTGTGGCTAGATCAGGTTTTGGCTTGATGGATGATTTTAGGAACGCGGCATATCGGTGTTTATTTAAATCTCGCTCATCTTCAGTCGCTTGGTAGATCGCTAAAAACATCTTCTCATTCCATTTTACGCGGTGAAGCAGAAAATAAAGAAAGACGTGAAAAGGGGACCGTTAAACTACTCTTCACCCGCCACACATCCCCCACCGGTCAGGACTTTTAGTATATTGTTCAGGACCCCCCCCCCCCCCCCCCCCGACAACTGTACAAAAATTGGCAACTACACGAATTATTTCCCCTAATCTGTCTTCATTTATAGACTGGCGGTACATGACCAATCAGGTGCAACGTTTTTAAAATGCATGCCAATCATATACAGGGTGGCCCACGAAGTTTTGGCCAGTCGATATCTCGAAAACTATTTAAAGTACAATTTTGAAATTTGGTGATTTTAAACAGTGCAATGGGGTGTCCATTTTTGGTATGAAAGGACTTTATTGCAACATTGCATTTCCGACCACGTGACATCAACTTCAAATTTTTAAATGGGACACCCTGTATATTACTCCATTTTTGTGAAGACCTTTCTAATACAAATTCAACGATACCATAATTGTCAGATTTTTTCGGCACTACAATAAAGATAAAGAGGTTTTTATGAACATTTATTTATTTTTATTTAAAAACGTAGATAGCTTAGAAACAAAAAAGTATCCTTCCAACAGAAGACATCGCACTTGTCAAGGGCTGTCAATCAGTATTAGTAGATTTCCTTTGTGTACAAGTAGTATCAAGACTATTATGCCTTTACATTTTACTTATGACGAGTATGTCAATATGCTGCTCATATACGGCGAGTGCCGAAAAAATAGTAGGCGTGCTCGAGACTTGTACAGAGAACGTTTTCCCAACCGAAGAACTCCAAGTAAAAATACTTTCGCTTATGTGGAACAGAAATTAAGACATGGTTCTTTTTCTGGTGGAAAACACGCATAAAGCCTATTCAAACAAAGGATAACGTAATTAATATTCTGGCTTATCTTCAAATAAATCCCCATATCTCAACTCGATGTCTTGAGCAAGAATGTGGAGTAAGTAGAACTACAATCCAGAGAGTATTAAAGAATCATAAATATCATCCTTTCAAAATACATTTAACGCAAGGTTTGACCCCTGCAGACCCTGAAAGAAGACTAAATTTTATTGCTGAAATGACAGTAAAACTCGCATATGACCCATTATTTTTAAATAAAATATTGTGGACTGATGAAAGTCGGTTTCACAACAACGGTACCGTTAAGCGACACAATTGTCACTACTGGTCGCCTGAAAATCCAAAATGGATGCGAGAAACTAATTTCCAGACAATATGGGGTGTAAATGTCTGGTGCGGTTTATTCAACGGCCGCTTGATTGGGCCGTATATGTATGAAGGAACCTTAACCGGCGTAAGGTATTTAGATATTCTCCAGAACATGCTTCCCACTTTACTTGAAGATATTCCCATAATCGAGAGAGAGACGATGTGGTGGCAGCAGGATGGTGCACCTCCTCACTATGCCCGGCAAGTTACGACATATCTTGATACTACTTTCCATGAAAGATGGATTGGGCGAAATGGTACAATACATTGGCCGGCTCGTTCCCCAGATATGACACCTTTAGATTTCTTCCTCTGGGGATATTTAAAAGGTTTGGTTTATTTTACACAGCCTACAGATTTAGACGATTTGCAAAACAAAATCAGAGCAGCGTGCCAAACTCTTACACCAGAAATGATTAGAGCAGCATGCACTAGAAATCTTTTAACAGGATTTGAGCATTGCCTTACTGAAGATGGACATCAATTTGAGCATGAACTGTAGGGATTTTTCTACTTATTTTGTTTTGTTTTTTAATTATACTGGTGTTCTTTAATAAAATTTTTAAAAAATCCGTCCATTCATTTTACAGCTCATATTGTCGCCGTTTCACACAAAAACGCTGACAAATATGGTATCGTTGAATTTGTATTAGAAAGGCCTTCACAAAAAAAGAGTAATATACAGGATGTCCCATTTAAAAATTTGAAGTTGATGTCACGTGATCGGAAATGCGATGCTGCAACAAAGTCCTTTTATACCAAAAATGGACACCGCATTCCACTGTTTAAAATCACCAAATTTCAAAATTGTAGTTCAAATAGTTGTCGAGATATCGACTGGCCAAAACTTCGTGGGCCACCCTGTATATGAATGAAATTACCATGAATATGCCAGAAACGCAAATTTTAGGCAGTCGTCTCGTGCAGAGGGGTGTGCAAATCGATTTTTTTTGTTTTATTTTTGTGTTTTTTTTTTTTTATTTTAAAATGGATGCCAATATTGCCAAACGAATAGCCGTGAAAAAAAAAAAAATCCAAAATCAAAATCATCCAAAATCAAGAATACCAAAAAATTTTACGATTTAATGTGCGCATCAAGATTTGTTTTGCGCGCGGAAACTGCATGAATTTCGGCTGGATTCTTTTCACGGCTTTTTGTTTGGCACTATTGGCATCCATTTTAAAATAAAAAAAAAACACAAAAAAAAAACAAAGAAAATCGATTTGCACACACACCGTTCTGCACGCGACGACTGCCTAAAATTTGCGTTTCTGGCATATTCATGGTAATTTCATTCATATATATGATTGGCATGCATTTTAAAAACGTTGCACCTGACTGGTCATGACCGCCAGTCTATAACATCAAACCTTCATTTTATACCATTAAAACAAGATTTTTAAAAAATCTCGATTTTTTCACCTTCTGTCTCGTAAAGTATTGATCCTACATAAAAAAATCGGCACCTACTGGAAGCGGCTGGAACCTCCCCACCCGGTGAATCTTTGAAGCCGAAAAGAGCACTAAACAATATGAACGATCTCATTTAATTATATTTATTAAGTTGAAATATTTTTTTCGTATTAAATCAGAAAAAAAGTCTTGCGTTCGGTGGGATTTGGACCTAAGAACTTGAGTGTTAAATTTATAGTCTGCACAACATTAATATTTTATTCAATGTTTTTAATACAAATATATGCTTCATCGGATCCTAGCCCGGGGCCAGCCAGACAACCACGGTGAACAACGCAGTGGCGAGTGTGAGGCTGGACGGGGTAGGTCCGGTTTGGCTTGGAGAAAAATAGAAAAGTAGCTCCTGTCTTCTGTAGGCAGGCTTAAAGACTAGGTTAAAGTTATAATGTGTCCACATGGACCTAAAATTAATATAAAAATAAACACAATTCTATAAAAACGTTCGTAGGCAAGAGCACTTAATAATTTTGATTATTGATACGGGAAACAACTAAACGAAAAAACCTGTTCGTTGGTAATGGGATGGATGGCAGGGATGGCCATCTTTGGAAAAAAACATATAACTCTGGGTGGACAGATGTAGCCAGGGTAGTGTTCATGGTGAATCGTTTAAGTTTGAGTTGGTATATTTTGTTTTATCTTTTGGCCTCGACCAATTTTTCATTAAATCGGTCGGGGAAGTGATAGCTGTCAAATTTTTGGTTCCAATGTTTCTCTGGGGAATTTGGTTTTTGAAAAATGTTTAGGTTGGTACCAATGTCTTAAATTGTTTTTAGGTTACGTAGTACTATTTTTAGGTTATGTTGCCGGAAGAATTTCCGGCGGGATGCCGGAAGTAGCGGAAATAGTTTTTAAAATATAATGTCACTGTCACTTTTAAAGTTTTATTGGAAAAAACTCGCCGAAAGCGTTCCGGTGCGGTTGCTTGCACTTGTAGGGCTTGTAAGCGGTTCAGGATGGCCTGTCACACTCTCCGTGGGCTTTATAAATGTCGAAAAAACTTGTATTCTCTCGATGCACCTGACACGTCAAAAATACTCAGCATACAGTCTACACGCTTTAACACACTAGCAGAGAACTTATACCACAAATGGACCCGTAGTATTTTTTGGAAATTTTCCTTTGAGTCCATTTAATAAAATTTGACATTTTCCTGAAAATTTGACATTTTTCTGAAAAGTGACATTTTTCCGAAAATTTGACATTTTTTGAAGTGACATTTCTCCGAAACTTTGACATTTTTTCGAAAATTTGACATTTTTCTGAAGTGACATTACTCAGAAAATTTGACAATTTTCAAACATTTGACATTTTTCTGAAAGGTGACATTTTTCTGAAAGGTGACATTTCTTCGAAAATTTGACGTTTTTTCGAAAATTTGACATTTTCCTGAATTTTTGACATTTTTCTGAAAAGTGACATTTCTCTGAAAATTTGACATTTTTTCGAAAATTTGACATTTTTCTGAAGTGACATTACTCCGAAAATTTGACAATTTTCAAATATTTGGCATTTTTCTGAAAGGTGACATTTCTTCGAAAATTTGTCGTTTTTTCGAAAAGTTGACATTTTTCTGAAAAGTGACATTTCCCTGAAAATTTAACATTTTTTCGAAAATTTGACATTTTTCTGAAAAGTGACATTTCTCCGAAAATTTGACGTTTTCCTGAAAATTTGACATTTTTTAAAAATTTGACATTTTTCTGAAAAGTGACATTTCTCCGAAAATTTGATATTTCTTGGAAATTAAAAAAAAAATTTCGTGACTCGTCTTGTAGAAATATTTTTTTGATATCATCATCAGTTCGCCTGTTATAAGAATTTTATGCTTTTAGGACGTCATCAGAACGTAGGTGTATTTTTAATTCACTCGTATTCCATCCATCTACAATATTTCCATCTACGTTTCAAACTTTAATTGGATGTTTCCAATAGTTAAGTCGATATCTGCACCAGTTTCTAAGAATTTTTATTATTTGTGACGTCATGTGACGTAGGTGTATTATTAATTCACTCGTAATCCGTCCGTCTACAATATTTATACCTACGTTTCAAATTTCAGTTCGATATCTTCAACCGTTCCCGAGTTATCAGCCGAAATCACTGAACACCTCTGTCATTATTAGAATATCACCCTGTACATTGCACTGCTTTGAAGACAAAACAAGTGAAATTTTTGTTTTTTAATTTTTTTCACGGAAACCAAATCGAAAAAGTGCAAGTGTGATATATCGTTGAAATCGGAATTTTTACTGCTTTTCAATGGTTCAATTACAAATTGTAAGTAATCATAAAATAAGCAACTTGTTGTGCCAAAACGGCACTAAACGTAATCCGATCTTAACCAAAACCTTTTCAGATCTTCTGGAGCACTAAAGAAACCCTCATGCAAAGTTTCATCCAAATCCGTTTAGTAGCTTCGCCGCTATCGTGCTATACACACACACAGACATTTTTCAAAAACAACTTTTTTGGGTTCTTGGGACCTCAAAACGTAAAGATTTGATGTTATCTCAATTTTCGATTTTGGACTAATTGTAGTAACCTCCCACAATTTTATTGTGGGGAGGTTAAAATGAATAGGAACTTATTTGTAGACAATTTTATCTAGTTTGATTTTCTGTAAGGATACTTTTTCGTTAGAGGTCATAGTTTTCAAGTTATTCAAGAAAGACGTGAAAAGAGAACCTTTCAACTACCCTCCACCCCCCCTCCCTCCACCGGTCAGGACTTTTAGTATGTTTTTCAGGACACCGCCCCTCCTCCCCCAACAACTGTATAAAAATTGGCCACTACACGAATTATTTCCCCTAATCGGTCTTTTTTGAACTTCGTTGACTGGATTAAGGTAGTAGTTTTTTAACAAGTTTCAACAATTGCCAAATGATTGATAATTTTATTATTGTAGTACCTCTCAGCAAGTAGAGAAACACATTCGATTTCCTTGAAAACGACTAAATGTACCAAAAAGAACAAAAGGGCAAGTTTAAGTTGTCTTGTACACACACTAAATCATAACTTTATTTTTATCCCCTTTAACAATGGGATGGGGATGATACCAAACATATTTTGAAATCTTGGCTTCTCGTACTAAATTTCAACTTTATGGACTTTTACTTACTTGCTTTACTCTCAAGGACCCTTCAATTAAATAAAATCAAAATATAATCTAGTTCCAAATCACGTTATAATACATAGTTATCCAAATTTCAAGTTAATATCTTAAGCTGATCCGGAGTAATCGTAGGCACAAATAAGTTACAGACCGACAGATCGACAGACAGAAATTTCAAACTTAAAAAATAAGATTTCTGAGGTTACCTCAACTCACGCCACAGGAAATAAAAAATCTTGGTTAGGTGAAGAATACCGTTTTACGTAAAATAAATTTTCGAGGTTTTGTAGATTTTTAGAAAAAATAGTTTGTCAAATAAAACACCCTGTATCTGAAAAGTCGTTTAAAGCATATGTTGACGTTTAGCATTAGTCAAGTAATCACTTCCTAAAGTTTGATTATGTAGTTAATTAACATCTTATACAATCAAACCCAGTGGTCCTCCTTTATAATAGTTTCCTGTACCTCCCTAATTTCCTTTTCTATGCAGGAAACCTCGCCGTTCAATGTTGATGTTAAGAGTCAAACCTAATTGATTTTCTTTATCACAGGTTTATATTTTAAACTATATATTATAACATGTTGGTAGCTGCAGCAAATTACGATTACATTTAATAAAGAAGTTTAACATGAAGCTCAGATTTTCCAACAGGAAAATATACAAGTTTCCCGTGAAAATCAGTCAGAGGCTTCCGTAAAGCTTTGAATTTAATATGGGAACAAACTAGATGTTTACCTAATTCTGCAACTTGTTACCATGGCATAATACTGTTGTAACAGTATATTCAAATTTTCTGTGTGCATTTTGATGTTTAGTCTATTTTAATTTAACAGTCTGGCTGTCCTCTATATAATAAACCAATTTGAAAATTATACAATACTAAAATATTTTGTCTACTTTTTGACAAAACGAGTTGATTTGATGGAGACCATAATTCTGTGACTTCTAAAAACTAAAACCATAAACAAAAATAAAAAGACAAATTCAACAATGCCTTTCCATTTAGTTGTGATTTACTTTATTAAATTAGGGTAAGAAAATACCTAATGAAATACCTAATTGAAAATGATCTGCAACGGAATTTTTTTTGCTAAAATCTGAAATGCACATATAAAGAAGCTTTGGACTTCGGACGAGGTCACATATTCATTTAAATAATTAAAATCGCAAAACATTGTTTCTGCAAACATCTCATGTCGTATTGGTCGCATTGCAAAAATAAAACATGAATGTTGTTCGCAATAAAATTTTAAAGAGATTTAGATATAAGACCTCTTAAATATGTTATTCAAATTCAACATCAAAAAAAGTAAGTCAATGTATAGCTTTATAAATAATTTAGTATAGTTTTAATAATAATGTATCGATTTAGAGAAAATTTTGAAGAAATATGCTCTTTATGGATGTTAACTTCCACAGAGAATGTCAATGCAAAATATTTGTTTAAACAACCAAAAAAATAATAAATTGTTTAAAACTTTGCTGTTACATGAAATTATGCTATTAAAGTTGTAGAGAAACACTTTTTTAAAGATTATATTAAAGGTACTTTTGATTGGTCTTAACGATTTTTTTTATTTTTGCAATTTTTTTGTATTTTTAGTTATTCTAATTTGTTTCAGTGCTTGTATGTTTATGATTTTTTTACAAAATTATGAAGTTTTAACATGGAGTACGTAAAGAAGCAGCAATTCGAAAAAATAAATGTCGTCATGTTACTCCGAAACTGCCATATCCTTTTTAACCTTCTTCAAGTTTACAAAAGAGGTTCTTTAGCTTAAGCAATTTCTATGAAATTTTTCTCAAACTGTAAGGT
Organism: Rutpela maculata; assembly: GCA_936432065.2. Classification (NCBI taxonomy): domain Eukaryota; kingdom Metazoa; phylum Arthropoda; class Insecta; order Coleoptera; family Cerambycidae; genus Rutpela; species Rutpela maculata. Next base: position 328,098,344 of record OW386285.2, read on the forward strand.
ATTGCTCAACGGTGGTCCCATATGAATTTCATCAAGCTACGTCTAGAGCACGGTGAGAAAAAACTGGAATCAATATTTTTCCAGTCGATAATTTTCAATATTTGGTGAAGGTATGGGGCAAAATACTTGTTTTTTGTTCAAATCAACATTCCGGACGCAATGTTTAAGATAAATTCAATTTTTTTTAAACGTTGCCTTTATTTTCCTTGTAATGTATCATTTTTGATTTTACAGATATTAAATTTTGCCAAAAGAAAATTTTAAGCTACCGTAATAAGCTTTAATTTGGTTCAAGGTACATGTCAAAAAGGTTTCTTCATACGAGTTATGACTGTTTGAAGAGCATGACCTTTTTCAGGGCTACGTTCAAATGCACCTAACATTAACTGTATCTCGGCAACGATGAGCCTAAGCTAACTTTTTTGTTGTGACAAACTTTTTCTAAAATGTGATCCTCTTTGAGTAATTTGCTTAAAACCTTTGAAAAATCAGTGTTTTTTGCTTAATAATCAACGTTTTCAACCCCCCGTTGTAGGGGGTTTTATGGGGTAGAATTCGACGATCTACACGTTTCAGTAGTCAGTTTTTTTTTCGAAACCTCTGAGTTGGGGTGAAATTCACCCCCAACGAAAAAGCAATTTTATTCCTTTTTAATATGTCATAAAGTAAAAAAATATTTTGAGGTTTCTGGTTCTTATTTATTTATTTATTTATTATACACTACCCAACAGAACATGTTCCAATTACAGGGTTGGAAAAATACACAATAATAAAATACAAAGACAAAATACAAATACACAATAATAAAATACAAAAACAAAATACAAATACACAATAACAAGATACTTAATATTACAAAATACACAATATAACAAATTTTCAAGGTATATAACGTACATATAAGTTTTAAGATAATTAATTAAAAGCACCTATAATGAATTCAATTAGTTGTTATAGTAAGCAGTTCTTAAGTCTACAACACTACAATTAAAAAGGTTAACTTTATCCTGAATATCATGCCAGTTATGACACATAACATACATCGGTGAAAATTCTAATAGATTTGTTCTTGGTGTGGGTAAATAAAAAAGATTAGTTGATCTTGTTTGCACCAGTGGCATATGAACAAGCGCATCAACTTTTGCGAACAGTTCAGGACATTTTATTTTATCATTGACAAGTTTTTGCAAAAACATAGCAGAGTGAAGAAAGCGCCTTCTGACCAGTTCATCAGCATTGAACCTCTCTAGCAGCTTGTCGTGCGAAAACCCTATTGGTGGATAGATTTTGTCCTCCTTAAATGCCATAAATTTTAAAAATCTTCTATGAATTTGTTCGATAGCTTTACTGTGTACAGCGTAGTTAGGATTCCATACAACAGAGCCGTACTCAAGTTTAGAACGCACAAAAGGCGTAAAGAGAATTTTTAATGTATCGATGTTGTTGAGCTCACCGGAGTTTCTAATGATAAAGCCCAGAATTTTATAAGCTGATGATACAATGATATTGATGTGCTGGTTAAAGGTCAACTTGCTATCAAAAGTTATGCCTAGATCTTTAAATACATTTGGTTTATTTAAATGTACCTGATTTATAGAGTATTCATGCTGCACGGGATTCAATTTTCTAGTATAGGTGACTGCGTTACATTTAGCAGCGTTGAGAGTTAGGAAGTTTGAGGTGCACCAGTCGTTTATTAGATCCAGGTCCGCTTGCAGTAGCAAACAGTCAGATTCATCCTTGATAGCCAGATACAGTTTGAGGTCATCCGTGTATAGTAAACAATGGCAGTTCAGACCAAGTACAATGTCATTTATAAATAAAATAAAGAATAGGGGACCCAACACTGACCCTTGTGGTACCCCAGAAGTACAAACTATTCTTTCAGATTTATACCCACGATATTGAACATACTGGATTCTACATTTTAAGTAGGAGGAGCAAAATAGAATTAAATCTCGGTTAAAGCCGAAAGTTTTCTTAGTAAAATAAAGTGGTCAAGTCTGTCGAACGCCTTTGAGAAGTCTGTATAAATGACATCTACCTGTCCATTGCCATCCAACACCTCCGAAATAAATTGTGTAACACAAACCAAATTGCTGATTGTCGACCGGCCTGCCACAAAGCCGTGCTGATTAGGGCAAAGTTGTTCATTGACATGTGTGTGAAACTCCTCGTATAGAGCGAATTCAAAGACTTTACTAAAATTATTAATGATGGTGATGGGTCGATAGTTTTTTATGTCAGTCCGATTGTCTTTTTTAAAGACGGGAATAATTTTGGAGTTTTTCCATAACTCTGGGAATGTGTTAGTGTTAAGGGCTAAATTAAATAAAATAAGTAAAGGTTTCGCTAAGACATCAGGACCAGCGGTAAATTTGTTTTTTAACTTCTTGATAGCTTTAAATATCTTATCTTCATTCAGTTGGACTGACTGTGACGGTTCATGTTCATTCTCGTCTATGTCAGTGTCGTCAGAGTCTATGTACTCAGATGATTCTGTAAAAGCAGTTTTAAAGTGCTCAGCAAATGTGTCGACAATTTCTTGAGGATTGCCCAAAGAATTATCGTTGTAGGTCATATTATTTGGAATGGTTGTCGTGTCCTTTTTGCTATGAATGTATAACCAAAAAGATTTAGGATTCGTCTTAAAGTTATTTTCAATATTGTTGACATACTGTTTATGCGCTAGCTTAATATCATTTTTTATTTTTGATCTCAGTCTTTTAAACTTTTCAAAGTCCTGAGTGTTGTTGAATTGGTTATATTTTTTCCATGCTGAATTTTTGTGTCTAATATCATTGATTATGTCCCTGCTATACCATGAGGGATACTGATGACTTTTGGACATGCACTGAATCACAATTTTTTTTCATCCCCTTTAATAGTAGGGTGGGGGTGGTAATGGGGGTGGCTAATGCCAAATTTTTTTTTGAGACCTTTTGAGTTTCTGTTGTATATACTAAATACCAATTTTATGAACTCTTACCTGCTTGATTTACCTATTTACCCCAAATTTACCCCAATTTACCCCCCAAACCTTCGACGGAACAAGATGAAAATATAGTCTAGTTCTAGATCTCGTTAAAGTACATATGTGTACCAAATTTCAAGTCAATATCTCAGACGGTTCCAGAGTAAACGTGCGCAAAAAAAAGTTACAGACAGACAGACAGAAATTTTCTTTCGCTCAAACTTAAAACCTCGACGTTTCATGACATTCTAAGCCTATTTGAACAATAAAAATTAAAAAAAAATGTTTTGTCGTTACTATACTTCCAGTGGAGGTGGAAGTAAAACTAACGAGCAAATGATTCGCATTCAAAAATGTTTCAGTATCGAAAATAGGGGGCCAACTTCACAGGTTTCAATATTGTTCATTAACTAATATAAGGATTGCTGTACACAGTACAATAAATAAAACAATCAAGATTAGTTTGCAGGGAAAAATATATTCACTAAAAAATAGCATTTCCCATTATTATACTCTTCGCAAAAACGAAGAGTATATTGTATTTGATCGGCACATTTCTAAATCAGTAAATATCGCTCGTAGAGAAAAAATTTTCATATCATTACGTTAGTGAACGAATTCTGAACAACTTTCAAAATGTCCGTCTGTCCGTCCGTCTGTCCGGCTGTCCGTCCGTCCGTCACGTTTCTTGTAAGCACGATAACTTAAGAAAGAAAAGTTCGATTGTATTGAAATTTGGAAAGTAAGTTAGCGTTAGCTAGACTATTTTTCCGAGCAGCAACAAATCAAAATGGCTTCCAAGATGGCGGCCGATTTAAAAAATTTAAAAGAACGAGTTTTCTATCTAAACTATTGATGTTACAAAAAAAGATGTCCCAAATTAAATTCTGAATAAAAAAGTTTAATAAAGCTTTTTACCTAAAGCTAAAAATAAAGACGATACATAGAAAAATATAAAAAAAGTTACTTTTCATTTATAATTTAAAAGTTAAGAAAAATATTTTACATTAAAATTTGAATAAAAATACTTTATAAAATATGTTTACCTAACACTAAAAAATAAAGCCGATACACGGAGAAATACTAGAAAATGATTTTATGTACTTATGAGAACTTTCTTATTCAAAATTTAATGAGAAACAATTTTTCTTAATACCTTTTTTTTTTCATAATATCAATAGTTTAGCTAGAAATGTCGATCTTTTAAATTTTCTAAAACAGCCGGCATTTTGAAACCATAAGCCACTTTGATTTGACGCTGCTCGAAAAATAGTCGATTTAATGACAGAAATCAGTATACCAAATTACAAAATTGTTTCACTAATAGCCGTTTACTAAGGGTTTTTTACTGTGTTTGCCACCATACTATAAATACACCCCCTTATAAATTAGTAAGCCTTCACATGATATAGAAACATTTCCTTGATGTATTTACTATTATCACAAAATAATGAATTTATTAATGCATCTGACAATTTTTCTAAATTAAAATCTGTAGTTACTGTACTAATATTTATACTTTTTTAATATATTCTGAATTAAAATAAAAGAATCGCAACCGTCATGGGCTTAAATTATAAACATATTGCTCATTATCTTTTCTATATCCGTTTATATTTTTAGATGCATAAAGTCACATCGACTTTCTTTGCAAACTATAGAGGTTCCCACCTTTCTAACGAGCTCATTTCCTTGCGACGTTAATAGGACGGCATTATCATCTGGTGAATGTTAAACAACTATGAAATTACATGCTAAGCAAGTTACATATTTTTGTGTCGCAATGTTTCACGCTTTAAGAAAACGAAATTTTATGTTATATTAAAATTATCAAACTTGAAATTAGATGCAGCTGAGATAAAGGTTTGTTTTGTTAGATATTATATAGTCCGGTAAATAAATTTTCTCCACAACTTCAATATTGTTCGCATGTTTAACATTATTTATTAACTATTTGTCAACAGTAATACGCCGTCAAAGTCAAAAAATTATTTCCTAAAGATTTGTGCTGAATAAAATATCCATATAGCAGAGCTGAGTAGTTCTTTGGAATTGCTAACTTGAAAGTAATTAAGGTATACAAAAATTTGAAAAAAAAATTGAACCAACTTCAGGAAACGTTCACTAAAAATTATGAAATAAAATTTGACCATTGCGTCGCCCGGTTAATTGAATCTTATTTAATACCGATATTGAAGAAGAATTCCTCGTCCTCCTTTTTAAGTCAGTTGAAAAGTAACTAGTGCCTCCGATTTTGATATTGAGGAAGGGAAGACCATGTCAGTCATCGTTGTGTGACTAGTGTGGTACTGGCAGGGAAGGAAGGGGAAAAGGAACTGACAGAGGAAACTGACGGTAGCGCGAGTTACTGAAAATTGAGTTTAAAGTTTTCCCATGTTTGCAAGAGCCGAGTCAAGCGATGGGAATGTTACACAAATATAAATGGTTAATAAAATATTTAAGACAGGGCCGTTTCTAGAGATTTGGCCGCTGGTGTAGAAAATCTAAAATGCCGCCTCCTACTTCAATTGTAACAAACAGAGCCATAAACTTCATAAATTTAAGAAACCAATTCTGTAAATAAAGAAATAATAATTTCTCCAAAAAATTGATGAGCGGAGGGGAGAAAATTTTAAAAAAATATATTTTTTTTCCACCGAAATAAAAATTGATGAGCGGGAGGGGAGAAAAATCTCAAAAAAAATCCCCTAATCTAGCCGCCCGCCGCCGTCCCAAATATAGACGTGCGGTGCACACCTCGCACACCCGCTCTACACGACTCTGATTTAAGAAATATATCACTAATTTAGATACTTTTCTCTCTTGTCCGGTAACTGGTAACTTATCTAGGTAGCTATTTTGTATTCATGTGAACGCTCGCTCTCATGAGAAAGTGGACGAGTTCTCTTGAAAACCAAAATAGCGTATTCTCTAACTGTAGGAGCGCTCACATCACTACAAAAACGGGGAACTTGCGTCTCTTGATACATTATGAGGGAACTGAGTTGTTCCCGCGTAAGAGTGGAAGTATAACCTCACTTTTTGGCGAACTATCATTTCGTTTGTGACTTTTGTTTAGAATTTTATAGTTATTTTTTTCTACTCCCATACTTTAATTCGTTTATTAGACATTCCCTATCTGTGCTTCAATGGGACTCATAAAGATACAAATTTTCCATTAAGATACAAGTTTATAACCAAAAGAAATGCAACACCCAGCAATATTCTGTCAGTATCAACTATTGCCTTGAATATCTGATAGATCTAAAATTTATCAGTTTTGACAAGTCATACTTACTGTGTACCTACCAAATTTTCAAACTTTGTGCTTCTTGCAATTAAAATCAGTGAACATGTGTGATGGTGAAAGTGAAATTGAAATAATAATCCATAATATATCCTAAGTTTAGTTTTCATAATATTTGCTAAATTGTGATCTATAATCAATAAATTTCAGAAATAAGGTATTAGTTTTCTATTTTATTATGACTGGTCGTAGAAAAAATAGTGTATGCAACTCGCATTTAATGGCTATTAAGACACTCGCATTCATTATGACATTCGCCTACGGCTCGTCTCATAATTCTCGTGCTTGTGTCTTAACAGCCATCATTGAATGGTCGTTGCATAATATACTATTAAACATCAAGTTTTGTGCTACTTTAAGCGTCGGGATTAAAGGAGAATTAAAATTTCCGTTTTAGTTTATTTGTACATATATATTATATATATATATATATATATATATATATATATATATATATATATATATATATATATATATATATATATATATATATATATATATATATATATATATATATATATATATATATATATATATATATATATATATATATATATATATATATATATATACAGTACATATACGTACTATTTTTAATATTATTATAATTTATATTTTATACAAGTTTGTAATATTATTTTATACATATTTGTAAAATTGCAAATAAATATTATTATTGTATTTTTGTCAATGAGGTATTAAGAGACCTTCAGATTGTTGATGATGCACAAGAGGAATGTCAACTTCTTCCCAAAACCAATCCCTTCGAAGAATTAATTTGTAAATTGCCCACTTATATACTGAGGTTGTTTTTCCATCTATTCAGTCAAATAATTTTTTTTGAGTCCCATTCAACTAATTAGAGCAGATTTTTGATGTCATGATGCCTTACCTTGTAAGAATTATTTCATGTTTGCAAAATAATAAATCACACACAAATTTTATAGTATTGCATACACATCAAGAAAATATGCGTCGTTTTGACATGAATTTATTGCATTTCTCACTGTACTCCATGTGATCTTCGACCGTGTCGTGGTGGCTCTCCTATTGGTTGAAATGTGGGAGCAAATGCTGGCAACTCTAGAGAGATCACATCAGTCCATGACCACTGTGTTTAGAGAACAGTGTTTTTACATATTCGTGTTTTTTTTTTTTGGGCTTTGGGTCATAGACCATACAGCCAGTCGCTATCTGTTAATATGTTAATGAACTAAGAAAACTATACCTAAAACAAAATGGAGTAATGTAAAGAAGATCAACAACGGGAAATAACAGGGAAACACGCTTCTCGCCCAGGGGTCTATCAGGGCATTAAATTTTGACATCACAAAAAAAAGACCACGGAAAGATGGGTAAAGACATAGGGTTAAAACAAAAGGAAAACAAAGCTAACCTATAATTTAATATTGGTGTTTAACAAAAAGCCGATAATCATTTCGTAGATTTTCTTAGTACCTATATGGAGTAAGTTGACCATGTTAAATGGGGCCATCGTATTACAGTATGTAGAGATATTCTTAATTAATTCATCTGTGGCAGTTTTATGTTTATCACAAGCGAAGAAAATGTGGTCGAGATCGCCTATAAGATAACACGAATCGTAAAGTTGTGACGATACCGCTCCAATTTTATACAAGTGGGCGGGAAAGCAGGCGTGACCAAATCTTAATCTGATAATAGTAGCAATGTATTTTCGTGGTAAATTGATACGGTCGTGCCAGTATTGTAGCGGGATAGTTGGTTGAATTTGGCAATATTTAGTTGAATGATTTAAAACATATTGATCCCAGGTATATGTCCATTTATTTTTTGTCCTTCAAATTTACACAGATTATAAGAATCAGCTAGGCATATTTTATTGTTTAATGGGGAACCGTTAATGGCGGCGTCTTTGGCCAAAATATCAACATGTTCGTTATGAGCTTTGACCCAGATAAATGTGACAATTTTACCAGATTGTACAATGTAGTACACAGCGTCCTTAATTTTTAAAATATATGGGTTTGTTTTATATGAAAAGGAGTCAGTATTTCTAACAGCCGTAAGAACGGAAAGGGAGTCCGATAAAATTATAATTTCTCTAAAGTTTGTATCTTTGATATAGCTTAAGGCTTTGAAGATGAAGATTGCTTCCAAGGTAAAAATAGAGCAATTAATGTCAAGTTTGAATTTAAATTCTTCCCGTTCAAATGGAATGAAGAAAGCACATCCATTGCCATTTTTGCTTTTTGAGGCGTCAGTGTAGATAATAGTTGGATAATTAAATTGATCAAGGACGTTGAGAAGTATTTTCTCGCTAAAAATGGTATTTTCGTTGTAGTCAGAGATGATTACGTTAGGTTCAAAACACATCGACCAGTAGTTGAATTCACTTACGGCAATTTTTTCAACGGTATTTGACAGTTCATTGATGTCACGGAATGAAGTACACATGGACGGAGAGGGCTTCTTGTTCCAATATTTGTTAGTTAGATCGAAACTGTTTAGAGCAGAAATTTTTTGTAGTAGAGGAGTGTTGCAAAGATTAAGTTTAAGCAGAAATTTATTGCTTAAAAAGTCTCGTCTTATTGAAAGCGGGGGTTCAAGTGCTTCCACGTGAAGGGCTTCGTTTGGGGTAGACTTCATTGCGCCCAGACATATTCTCAGAGCTTTACGTTGTATAATATCTAAATTACTCAAAAGGCTTTTGCTAGCGGAACCATATAAAATACAACCATAATCCAATGTAGATCTGATATAAGCTTTGTAGAAAGATAGAGCGGTTTTAACATCAGCTCCCCACCAGGTTTTTGTCACAAATTTTAAAAAATTAATGCCCTTCAAGCATTTATTTTTAATAGACTCTATAAAAGGTTTCCAGCTGAGTTTTTTTATCAAGTACGACTCCCAAATACTTTATTTCAGCACGAGACGGGAAAGAATAACCAGCAAACTGGATATTACCAGTTTGTAAAAGATTGGGTGTATTATGTCTTGTAAAAACGCAAAATGTTGTTTTTTCTGTTGAAATTTCGAAGCCATTTTCAAAGATCCATTGGATCAAATACAGTATACCGCTTTCAAGGGTTTCTAGCGAATTAAGCCATGTTTTATTTTCAGTGTAGAAGCAAAGATCGTCCGCATACTGTACGATATTTAAATCTGGAATATTTGTATTGTGGATGTCACCCGTATACAGGTTGAAAAGCAGGGGCCCCAGAACAGAACCCTGCGGAATTCCGGAGTTGACTAATCTTGGTCCAATTTTTTCATTACTGCTGTTTCTAATGTATATTACTCTGTTTGTGTACAGATTTATGATATTTTTAGCGATAACATTAGGTATGAGATAGATATTGCACAATTTTTTTTCTAAAATATTCAAGTTTACTGACTCGTATGCACATTTTAAATCTATAAAGAGAGAACTTAAGTAGTTATTGCGAGAAAAATTTAATTGAATATCTGTAGTTAAGGTTAGAACTGCATCAAGACTGCCGACTCCTTTTTTGTAGCCGAATTGGTTTAAAGGAAGGAGGTTTTGATTCATAAGCCACCATTCTAATCTGGCTTTTATCATACGTTCGAGAGTTTTAAGAATACAAGACATGAGGGAAATAGGGCGATATGATTCAGAACAGTTTCAGTATAGGTATGATGAGGACATTTTTTAGGTCAGCGATATTACAGCCTGTAAGATATATATCGTTAAAAAGCTTCAATAAAACTTTTTTAGCATTACTGGGAAGATGCATAAGCATTGGGTATTTTATGTCATCACAACCTGCTGATGAATTTCTTATATTCTTAAGAGCTATTTCTAATTCGTGCAGTTGGAAAGGGAGACATAGGAAATGATCATTGATGATAGAATTATTACGAGGGCAGTCAAGATTGTTAACAGATGGGGGAGCCACTCTGTCAAAAAAACCATCAATCTATTTATCATTATCTGCTGTTTTTTGGGAAACTGGAATGCGCTGCATTTTCTTGGCTTGTTTCCATAAATCAGACGGTGGGGTATTTTTATTCAAGTTGGAACACCAATTTATCCAGCTCTGTTTGGCAACGTTTTTTAACATCCTCTTAGTGTTTGCACAATTTTTTTTGCAGAGATAATAGTTATCCTCCGTAGGGTTAAGTGTGTAGTTTTTAATGGCTTGTTTTCTAGCGGAAATAGCCTGATCACAGGATTCATTCCACCACGGTGGAGGGGCCCGGGACTTACATTTAAAGGGTTTGTAGGTAGGCATGGAAAGAAGAGCTGCAGAGTTAATACAATCAGTAAGAAACTTAAACTTGTCATTAGTGTTATCAAATAAAGGTAGATCATTAAATTTCTGCTCTATTAAACTGGAGTATAAAGGCCAGTTGGCCTTTTTTAAGTTCCATTTGGCTTTAGGAAAGATAATATTTTTGATTTCATATTGACGTGAAAAATTAAGGACTATGGGAAAATGATCGGAGCCAAGCGTGTCTTGGCAAGTGTTCCAAGTTATATTATTTGATATGTCAGCGGAACAAAATGTTATATCAACAACAGATTTGTCCTGTAAGGGGTGCCGGAGACGAGTGGCATTTCCATTGTTCAAAGTTATGAGGCTAAGGTCGTCGATGACATTTATTAGTTGACAGCCCACGTTATCGTTTTTGGAAGATCCCCAGAATGTGTTATGTGCATTAAAATCACCTCCTATTATGCAGGGGGGCGCTACTTGACCAAAAATATGGTCCCAGTCGTTTATGTGAGTGTTCGTGTTAGGAGGTCTGTATATGGACAAAAAACTATATTTTGTTTTGTTAATAGTGATATCTGCGCCGCAAACGCAGATTTCATCATTGAAATTGTTGACAAGAGGTATCTCTTTGAAATTAAGGTTTTTGTTAATAAGAATCGCTACACCAGCTTTCCCGTCGCATCTGTCCTTACGAACAATATTATAGCCATTTAAAAATTTACTCAGACTATTTTTATTGGATACAGCGGAACGGGCGTTCCACTGCATTATATTTATTTTTTCATTTTTGAATTTTATTTTGTAATACCTCCCTCCAAGGCTGAATTCAATGTTTGTCTTATAATGTCCATATTAATTTTTCTAATATAATCAATTGTATTTAAATTACCCAAAAAAACACATATAACCTTAGTTAAGCAATCGACTATTATATTTTTATCTTTATCAATATGTAGTGAGGAATTGTTGGGGGTAGTTGGATTATTGGAAGAGGAAGAGTAGAAAGACGAAGAGGATCCTCTAAAATTAAATGGGGCATTTGGGCCTGATACAGTTTGGAAGTTAAATGGGGCAATGGAAGACGAGGGAGAAGCAGGATTTATTTTTCTCTTTTTTGAGTTATTTAGGGGAAGGACATTAGAAGAATTATTTGTACTGTTACATGGCTGGGAGAATGTAACACGGTTTTTATTATTTCTAGAAAAAGCTTTTTTTCGTATTTGTTGAGATGAGGAGAAAATATTATATGAAGTAGTGGGTTCTTGGTTCGGTAGTTTGGGGAAATTACAATCATAATCTGAAAGGTCAGCCAGTATATCAAATTTATTATGCGATGTGAAGGTGGCAAAAGAATTCTGACAGTATTGATTGGCTTCAGCAAAAGTTGTATTGTTATCAATCATAATTTTCTTGATAGTTTTTTTGTTTTTTAAAAGTGGGGCACTTACTGTCATTTGATTTATGTCCATTGACTTTGCAATACAAACAGTAGATGTCTTTATCAAGACATTCGTGGTTATCGGTTTTGGGTTTGGCGCAATTAATGCAAAGAGGATTAGAACTACGGCACTGTTTAGAAGTATGTCCGTATTTTAAGCAATTAAAGCATTGTGTAACCCTACCATAAAAAGTTTCAACAGGGAAAATAACACTATTGATAACAATTTCGTTAGGAAGAACATTTCCTTGAAAAGTAATGATTACGGTTTGTTTTGGGATCAAAGTAGATTCATTATTTATTATTGTTTTCCTTTGCATTCTTTGGACATCCAGTATATTGGTAGGAGAAACGATATTGTCCTTTAAATATTCATTGTCAAAAAAGGTGTCGACACCTCTGATTAAACCTTTTCTTTCCAATAAGTGATTGGGTATGAAAGCGCGTAGGTTTTCAGATTCAAGGTGTTTATTTTTGACTAATAAGTTAGCATCAATAATGCTTTTGAGCTGTACCTTAATTCTGTTTCTTCCAGCACTTTTAATAGACAGTATGTTTTTAACAGAGTTTTTTATGAAGTATATGACCGACTACTAATGGGTGTAGACGGCCTATATTATCACAGTTTGTTTTTTCAATAAAAACAAAAACATTATCAGAAATATAATACTTATCGGCATCTAGGCAAAAAAGTTTAACTGGTTTGTTTTTCTGGGGGTCCGGTTGTTCTGTTGTTATAGGGCTAGACTTCTCTTTTTCATTACAAGCGATACTGCTACTATTTTCTATTTCCATGGGTTTAGATGACATTTTATTTAATTTAAAATTCGAATCAGAATTATAAAATTCTTCTTCATCGGATAACACAACGTGGGCGATATTATACGTCCCATTATTAGAACTACCTTCCCCTTGTAGGGGAAGGGGCATCACTAACACTTAACTTATGTCACTATTGTTTAATGTAACGCACTTTGTGAGTTATATATAATTCACTGTATTCTAGTGTTTTTTTTTCACTTTACCAATGGAGCACTATAATAACGCGTGTGTAGACTATTGCTGTTCGCAGCGGAATGGATATTCGTGTTAAGCTTATAATTAATTCATAATTCAGCGCTTAACGTGACATATAATCCAGAGAATAGTTATTTTTTATTTTTGTTATATCTGTCAAGTAATTTTTTTACATGAAAATATTTCCTTATTATTTTCTAATATTAATAATATATGTTTTCTAAAGAGAATGAAAAAAGTTGATACATTTTTAGAGTGGTTTAATCAGTCGAAAGTAGAAGGAAATACTTTATTCATTAAAACATGCATACGGTTAGTGGAATTTTGAACCCATTTTCTTTGTGCTTTTCAGTAGTTCTTGGCTTTGAAATGTAACAAATGTTTGCTTATGAGGGAGTATCTTCTGGATACGGCTAGAGGTACTAGATAGAATGTCTCGTAAGGGAAGCTTCTTGTAATATACTAGCATGAGACTTAGATCATCAGTATTATAGACAGAATGGTTATTTTCCTATTTTGCATATGGAATGTGAGATATTAAATCGAGAGGTAGACCGCTGCCCAGATTTTGTACATCAGATTTCCATTTTGTCTCGATTTCCAATGATTTCCACAAGACTTCCATTGATTTCCAATGATTTCCGATGATTTCCATTGATTTCCACTGATTTACATTGATTTCCAATGATTTCAATTGATTTCCAATGGAAACATGCGCATGCGCAGGTATTTGAATTCTGATGCTCTGCGAATAAAACTCAGATTTCGGAGTACAGATCTGTATGAAGTTATATACGAGAAGAGATTCTTAAAATTCAAAGCACAATATATACCGTTTTTTCGGATAAAAACTTATTAACAATGACAGCAACAAATGCGGGGTTTTATGCTTTTTCGTCAATTCTGAACGAGATAGGTTAAAAATGTGCCTTTTACTTTCCATAGAGAAAATTATAATTTTCTGTATAACAAAAAACACTCACTTTTAATAATTGCGTAATGCGGTACTGATTCATATTTGCATGGTCGTTTCCTGTTAAATGTGTAGTGTAGATCCATTCTATATACTTGAGCAAAAGACATATTGTTCGATGATACTGCGCTTTTAAACATTAACTTAAACGAATTTAAAAAAAAATTGTACTATCCGGATCGCAAAAATAAAAAAAAAATCTTTCAAGGTCACTCGGTGGCAAAAATAATCATCCGATCGAGTTGCTATTTTAAACACAAACTTAAAAGAATTAATAAAAAATTCTATATAAGTAGTACCAGGATTGCAAAAAACAAAAAACAAACTATTTTTTTTTCAAGATCGCTGCGGTCCTAGCGTAAAATCGGTCCTAGCGTAAATGTGGGGGGGGGGACTGAGCCTCTAAAAACCAGAAAAAATTGAATAATTTTCTTCTCTTAAACGGCTCTAACGATTCTATTTAAATTTAACACATAAATATTTTCTTGGTACCATTGGTTAATTACCAATGGCAGAAAGTATTTATTTTTCATATTGATGAAATGGCATGACCAGTTACTCCAAAAAAATGCAGAGAGAGAGAGGTTGTGAGGGGGTAGTAAAGAAATTAATATTTTTTTTTCTCTAAATCGGCTCTAACGATTTTGATCAAACTTGACACGTGGATACTTCCTCAGTAACAAGATGAGGTAGTATAATCAGCTGCTCCAAGAGAATACAGGGAGGGCGATGCTGTGGGGGCAAAGTGTAAAGAATTAAAAAAAAATCTCTAAAACGGCTCACACAATTTTGATTAAACTTAACGCATAAATACACACTTAGTACCAGTGTGAAATGACATAACAGTTCCTCCTAGAAAATGTAGGAAGGGAGGTTGCGGAGGCAAGGTTTAAAGAATGAAACATTCTTTTCACTAAAACTACTTCAACAATTTTTATTAAATTTGGCACTTGAATACTCCCTCAGTACCAGTGTACGATAGTATAAACTAGTTGCTCTTAAAAAGTGCAAGCAGGAAGGCTGTAAAAAAAATCTAAAACTGCTCTTACACCTAAATGGGAAAGTTTGTCCGAGTTGTATTGGACCGATTTTTTTTAGAGAATTAAATTCTCTAACAAAATGGTCATAAAAAACGGTAGTTTTGATAATTGAGCTTGTATCGACCGCCAAAGTCTTAAAAATGGGGTTCCTAGGCACTTGCTTTTCATCACTTTTTATCTCAGATGATACCTAAGACCCGAAATCCGCAAAAAACTATGACAATTTAAAGAAGTTTATTTATGTAGTAACAACTGTTTAAACAGAAAATAAGACTGAAAAAACTGCTGTGCTATGAAAAGTGTTTTTTTAGAATCCATAGATGATCTGTGATTTTATTCAGACTTTCAATCACATTTTAAACGAACGAGAAAAGTCGTAAGGTTTCTATAAAAAAATAACAAAAAGTAAGTGCTTCGGTACATCATTTTCAAGATTTTGATGGCCGGTTCAACTTATCTAAATATAAATACATAAACATTATTTTATAGAATTTTATGTTCACCAAAAAGTTAGCTCATTTTCAAGATATTGTGCTATTATCGTTAATAATTTTTTTATCCGGCAAAAAACGGTGAGCTACATACTTCACCATACTTCACAATAAGTTTGGTACAAAGTCATAAAGCAATTCCAGCTTTTATTATGACCCTTGTAAAGACTAATATGTTGTGTTTTATATATGCTTGCCCTTTAATCAATTCTGATAAAATGTGGGATTCCCTGAATACTGAATAAAATCTATGACCCGGCTCTAGCATTACGTAAGAAAAGGCTAATTTGTAAGAAATGTAAGTGATTGTAAAGTGAAATTATTTCGATATTTCAGAGTTTTCACTAAACATTAAACTGGAAATTATAAGAGCCACACATTTATTATATTATACACGTAATTTGGATGACAAAGAATAAGTTTATCGCCCTTTACCGCGGTACAATTAGCATTTGCTTCCACAAAAGAAAGCCTGTCGCTGAGAATTCATTATGAGCGCATGCGCAGTGCAATTGTTTTCAAATTTATTTCCATTGATTTCCAGTGATTTCCAATGATTTCCGTTGATTTTCGATGATTTTCATTGATTTCCAATGATTTCCAGTGATTTCCATTGGTTTCCAGTGATTTCCATTGATTTCCGCTGATTTCCACTTGCGTGTACACCAGATTTCCACAGCGGTCTACTCTTCGTATTAAATGTATTAAGGAAGTTGACAAGATGTCTCATGGGGAGACTTCTTGTTGACAAACTAACGTGATCAGATTCGGATCAATAGTATATAAAAAGAATAAACGGTTTCTTTGAAAGTTATCTGCTAAATACCCGAAATTAATAGTAATAGTACAGTACCCAGAGGTAATTTCGGAATAATTTTATATGTAATGATAATTTCTCTTTATTGTGGTAACAGGTATCGTCTTCAGTTTCTATATGGTCCGGATACTTGCTCTTACCCTCAAGGGGTGAAAACCACACCTAAATTTAAATAGTCAATATTTGAAAAAGTATTACTAATTTATTTTTGAAACGTAAGATAGTTATGTTTTTGGGATCGCTGATTGCGAATCTGAAGTCAAAATTAAAAAATTGAGAATGACATGGCGGGTCTAATATGGCGGACGGAAATTTATTTTTAAACAATAGTTTTAAACGGATAAAAAAATGAGCGATTAGGTGATGCTATATAATAACGAAATACAGCATTTTTTAAAATTACTGAGCAATTACAATGTCACATTTTGTTAAAAAAAATGTGAAAGCTCACATTTCATCGACCATAACTTCTTTATTTTTTGTGATGCAGAAACAAATAAAGAATCATTTTAAAGATGCAATTCTTTTCTAAAGCAGCGCTGTAAGTGGACGAAAAAATTTGAGTGTCAAGGTCATACTATATATTAACGAAAAACAGTATATGGGAATATATTTTTTAATTACTGACTACTTATATTAACAAAATGGAGACGTTTTTATTAGAAAATGTGAAAAAGTACATTGTTTCTGTCATAACTTTTTGGTTCTTTATGCTATAGAAATAATTAATAAATAAATAGTTTGGAAGCCTAGTTAATGAACTTTCATTTTGATTAATAATAATAACAATAATAATAATGATGTTTATTTGCAACCAAAAATTTTTTTTTATCTATTTATTTAACCTCGGCCTATTTCCGCTACCAGAGCCTATCAGCGACGCCAGGAGACGAGCTACCCCCAACCTGGTAATTTTGCCGAACCCCTTCTCGTAAGAAGAGTAAGGATCTTTCACCTGCCTAACATTTAATAGACAAGGGACCACCTGCTTTACATCCCCTCCGAAGGATGGTATATCCACTACGTAATTCTCGTCTTTGATTATATAGCTTCCGCGTATACACTGATATACAAGCTTTTAGAAGGTGGGACAAGATCGCTGTGTTTCCCAAGATGAGTGGGTCACCCATCCAAGTACTAACCGCGCTGCACGTTGCTTCATTTGGAGTATCGAGGATATAGTCTATGTAGTGAAGGCAAAAATAGTGTAAATATTTCGTGCAAAGACGAGATTACCTTTCCCCCCGTTTTCGAGGGTGTTGAATACAACGGTAGTAGTGGGAGAAGTTTTTGACCGCCGCAACCCCCTGAAACGGCTAAGAACCACCCCTATTATGGGGATCCCTTTATTTTTCATATATAAACGGGTCTGGGGAGTGATTTATCGACGGGTTATATATATTTAAAATAACATGGAAGGGGGTTATAGAGTAAGTGGAATCCAGACAGCAGGAGGCCTAGGGGGTTGATTAAACCCTCCCGAGAGGTGGAAAAATCTTTTTTTTTCCAATGATTCGGTTCAAACGCTTATCCTCCGTTTTCGTTGTCGCTGATCACTGGAAAAATATTCATTTTTAGCTCCAATCCCTCCTCAAACGGGCAGAAACCACCCTCACTCACCAGAAAGCATGCTATCCAGGATTTACAGGTTTTTCAGCACATGATCGTTATTCCTGTGCATATCCCTTCATTTTTCACGGGAGAGAAGGTGGTATAACGACCTTGGGGGTTGTTTCAACCCTTCCAATGGGTGTACAATTCATTTTAATTATATTTTTATCGTGATCAGCGCCTGCGAAAACGGGCAAGGGCGTATTGACAATCCAAAGTGTAATTAATGAATTTTACACCTCTTGGAAGGGTTGAAGCAACCCCCCGAGGTCGCTACCACTTGTGCCGAAAAACCTGTAAATCTAGATAGCATGTTTTCTGGTAAGTGAGGGCTGATTTCTGCCCGTTTGACGGATGAGGAGGCCTGCTCTCTGGATTCCACTTACTCTATAACCCCCTTTCATGTTATTTCAAGTATAACCCGTCGATAAATCTCTCCCCAGACCCGTTTATATATGAAAACATAAAGGGATTCCCATAAAAGCGGTGGTTTTTGGCCGTTTCGGGGGGCTGCGGCGGTCAAAAAGTTCTCCCACCACTTCGTGTTCAGCACCCTCGAAAACGGGGGGGAAAGGTAATCTCGTCTTTGCACGAAATATTTACAAAACACTCGTCAAATAATGCTTCATTACATAGACTAATACAACACGCATCTACGCTCGCCCTAATGAAGTACATGAATATTGCAATATGGAGCTGGAGGAAAGATCGTGGTTCAGCTCCAAGAGTGAAACAGATACATCACATGATCATGAACACATCTGCGAGTTAAAATCATACTCATATACGAAATAAATTGAAAGAAAAAAAACTAAGAAAGGAGAAAGGAAACAAAATAGGATAGGAGACTAATATAGGAAAGACGTGTTTTATGACAAATAACGCTAACAAAACAAAACAAAAAAAAAAAATTAAAAACGGTCTAATGTGAGGCATTAAAAATAAGTTTCCTAAATTTGTTTCTGAAAGAATTTAGTTTCAAGTATTTCAAGGATGCTGGTACATTGTTACAGAGATAATAAACATTATATTTGAAGCATTTTCGAAACATTGCAGATTTGTGCGATGGAGGCGTAATTAGTCCTTTAAATTTTGAATTTAAGGTATGGACTTCTGTTCTATATTTTATCATATTATATAAATAAGATGGGCATTGGTTTAAAACAATACTATGGAATAAAACTGTAGAGTGAAGTTTTCGTCTATCCTGCATACTAAGTCAGTTTGCATCTTTTAATTTATATGATGCAGGCTCAAACTTTCTTATGCCGTATATGAACCGCAGACACGATTTTTGAACTTTTTCAATTCGATTAATATCCAATTTATCTAAGCACGGCCTGTATATAGCATCACAATAATTAAAATGACTTAAAACCAGAGTATTTGTAAGCCGTATTTTAAGAGACTGTGACAATAAGTGGCGATTTGGAGATAACATTTTTAATGAGGCATATGCCTTTTGAATTATTTTCCTTATATCATTCTCATCTCCAATTTTAATTGCAAACTCAGTCTCAATCTGTTTTCTGTTTTTACCAAATACCATAACTGATGATTTTATTGGGTTCAGCTGACAGATTTGCATCGTCTGACAAAAATGAATAGTAAAGTTGTGTATCGTCCGCATAAAGACGCTAAATTACATGTATATATACTAAATAAAAGTGGGCCAAGTATTGAGCCCTGCGAACACCACATGTTACACTAGCTTTGGAAGATCGAACCAAATCCGTTTCCACAAACTGAACCCCATTTAGTAAATGATTCTCCAAAAGCCTAATCGCATTCTCGGAGAAACCAATAAAATGTAAAATAGACAGTAAAATTTCATGACTAATTGTATCGAATGCTTTCGAAAAATCTAGAAGTGTCAGTATTTGCCCTGATCTGTAGCTCCAATGATATCATCAGTTATTTTCAAAAGTGCTGTAGCACAGCTATAGCCTGAGCCAAACCCAGATTGATTTTGAGGTAGAATATCGTAAGTAATTAAATGTTCTCTATTTGGTAATACGTAATTTTCTCAATGAGTTTAGATAAAACTGAAAGTATACATATTGGGCGAAGATCGTTATAAGAGAGAGCATCTTTCTTTTTAGGTAGTGGAGTTACACGAAAGATTTTCCAACTATTAGGAAAATCACAATCAAGGAGACATGAGTGCGTAAGAAAGGGTAAAATTCTTGGGCAGCATAAGAGAATCATTTTTAGGTTTATTTCATCTGCACTCATGGCAAAAGATTTTATTTCCATCAAATGTTTTTCAAACGTTTCAGTTGAGACTGTTGTGAAATTAAATACAGATTTAAAGTTGACTTTAATGTTATTATTGTAAAATTGTAAAAGTTGCAAATCAGCTGGGGTTTTATTTGAAGAAAATTGTAAAAACTGTTGTTGGCTTATTCAAATGTAGTGGCAGAGAATTTGTTAAGGGTTTGTTGTAAATATTAAGCTCATTTAATTTTTTCCACAGCAATTTAGAATTGTTAACATTATTATTAATGCAGAACTTCAAGTAGTTTTTTTTTTTCATAATGTATAGCTATATTAGTTTGATTTTTTAAATCTTTGTAATAGTTTCAGTGCCGTTCAGTCTTTGCTTTTTTAAACTTATTGAATGCTTGATTTTTAAGTCTGATTATTAGTTTTATATTATTCTCAGCATTTTTAACGTAAGTTTCTAAGATATTTAACATTTAAACTAAATATTTATTCTTATATACACTCGAACGCCACCTTTATATTTCTATATCTCTGAAACCATTAACTCCACAGAAACTAGAGAAAAAACAAATTCATCCCCAATTTAGTAGCTTCCTTATTTGTCTCTAGCATGTTTCCGCTTAATGTAATACCTTTCGAGTTATTTGACGAAAACCTATTCGAAATACCTCTTTTTCAAGCAAAAATCTCAATTTTCTAATTCTTATTATAACTAAAAGACTATCAATTTATATGAAAAGTTTCATAGAACCTTTTCTTCTCAAAATTTGATTCTCTTTCAGCTCCAATGTTTTTGTTTTTTTTTTTTTAGTTGTCATCCCCTAAAAAAGGGTGACATCCGCCCCCAATAAATTAGCAAGCCTCCGCATAATATGAAAACTTTTCTTTGGTGCATTTACTATTATGTTGCCAAAAATGAACTAAATTTAATTCATATGACATTATTCCGAAGTTAAAACCTCTACTTACTGTACTATAAGCAGAAACAAAAGATATTTATTTTTACCAGATAATAGGTGTTGTTTGCAATCTGGTTATCCCTCTGGTTGCAGTGGACATCGACCGCTAGACGGAGCATTCTGTCTTTGCTGCATTTCGAAATCTTAAGATTTCGAAATGTACCATAGGTCGGGGCTCACATACCGGTCAATTACTAACCTATCTTGCACTGATGAGAGCCTCTAACTCGAAACTCAGTCTGCAATTTGTGTGGAATGACTGGCACGAGAGTTCCTTTAATTAGAAATAAGTTTTTCGGCTCGTGTTTGTTGATTTTCTGTCCGTAAATAATGCCTTTCGAGTGACATAAAACCATTGTCTCAGGAAAGTGGATCTGGCTCATAATTGGAAAAATCATATTATTTTCAAGATCAGGATGAGATTTTTCTGCAAACTTATAGTGAGGACACTGTGTTGTGATCTCATATATTGCTTTTTTGGACAATGTCTAAATAGGTATTTAGACATTTTTTTTGAAAGCCAAGCTAAAGTTTAAACTTATTCAGAATATACAGGGTGTTCCTTAACAACGTACTAATAATTCAGGGTGTGATTTCTTAGGTTATTTTATGAAGAAAAGTTCCTACGAGCATATATCCGCAACGGCTTAAATCTTTCTTTTGTGTGTTGATTTTTTTTTCTAATCGTTATTTTTTAATATCTCAGGAAGTACTTTAGATACTGTTTTCAATAGGATATAAAACCACATATTTTAGTTAGAAAAAATATTTCATTCCTC
This sequence comes from Rutpela maculata, assembly GCA_936432065.2. NCBI lineage: Eukaryota > Metazoa > Arthropoda > Insecta > Coleoptera > Cerambycidae > Rutpela > Rutpela maculata. The sequence continues at coordinate 328,120,196 of OW386285.2, forward strand.
CACCAGTGGCGTCTCTGCAAACATGTCATCTGATATTTTTTACCAAAAAAGGTGGTACGCCACTGACATTTTTCCATGTGAATATTTTTTTTTGATTAGTTACATGAAAATGGTCTCTTGCGTTTTTCCCTTCTTGATTAAAATAATTAAATTCAAATTGTTTCATTTAACAGTATTGACAAATAATTTTTGAATACATAAATCTAGTTATCCCGGAATAAATGACGTTTTTACAAACATCATTTTCAAAACAATTGTTGACATAGTAAGACAAGTAAGTTGTTGGTGTTCAAAACCATCTCATCGTATTATTTCTTCGATTTTTAGTGTTTCATTGAATTTACTTTATTTTTTCGTTGTTTTTATTCAAATATCTCAGTAAATATGGTGAATTATATGAATTCGGATATGGCGACAATGCATTACGTATATGATCTCACAGATTGTAATGCGACAAAAGCCATAAGTATGTATCAGGAAAGATATCCTAATCGTGCCTTGCCAGATAGCCGATTCTTTTCGACTATTCATCGCCGTCTTCGTGAAACTGGTAGTTTCCAAAAAGGTACTTCGGAGGGTAGACCTCAAACTGTCAGAATACCCGAATTTGAGGAAGTGATGCTGCAGAAAATCGACGAACATCCTGAGACGAGTACGAGGAAGATTGCTAGTGCTCTGAGTATTTATCATCAAATTGTTTGGCGAATTTTGGTTCATTTTTTGTTGTATCCGTACCACATTCTAAGAGTACAGGCATTACTTCCCAGGAATTTTTCACAGCGTGTGATCTTCTGTCAGTGGTACCTTCAGCATGTTACACTAAATCCGCAGTTTGAGTCACAAATTATGTTCACGACGAAGAAAATTTTTCTAGGAATGCTTTTCAAAATTTCCATAATAATCATGTGTGGGCGGACAAAAACCCCCATCCCATAATCGAAACCCATTTCCAAAAGCAATTTTCAGTTAATGTATTGGTAGGAATAATTGGTCTTCTAGAGACCTTTACGGAAAAAAGACGCTTACTAGAAACGCTGCTTTAAATCGGAAAAAAAAAACCGGTAATAAGCTGGCCTAAATAGGTCAAAATTACACTCGTGGTCAAGTGAAAAATTGTGCATACGGAGGTGGTGTCAGAATAACAACAATTAAATGATAAGTGCTAATATTTAATTAATACGGGTGATTAAATATTCTCAGTGAAGTGTAAAAAAGTGAAAACAGTTGACAAGTATTGTACTGACCGAGGGTGACCGACAAGTGAGTACTGACCGAGGGACCCATAAAGGAAGCCATAAATCAATCACGATAAGTCCACTTACACATTTAAACCATTTACGCCTTAGGTACTTGTAGACAACTTAAAGAATTTCATAAACAGACTTAACGCAGGCCAGGCAAATTTAGAAATAAGTCAATAAATAATTCTCTTCTAGCAAATACATATTCCAGGGGCGTACAGTAGAGTAACAGTACACCGCGACAAATTAAATCAATTTAAAAATAACAAAAATTTGATTAAAATTGTTGCCCATTAGCTTGGTTTCAGTGCCATTAAAATTTAAAAAATCTCATGCATGCTATAAAAACATACTGACTGCTTACACTTCACATCTGGTACGGCTCTAGTAAGAATAAGGAATTTTACTAAAAAGTTTAGGTCCGTAAGAATAAGCAAAAAGTAAGCAAGAAATAATAACTCTACAGAGAACACAAAAATAATGTATCCGCTACAGAACGTAAGAACGAAGACACATCAGCTACTGGTACAAAAAATCGACGGCGACTGTCTATATGGAGCACTAAGGCGACGAATATCAGCAGGTACCAAATATCGCAAAGAAGGGAAGAGGGACACAGTCAGGAAGCACCAGAGGATTGGATAACTGTGGCGACCTGGAATGTCAGAGGATGCATACAGAGAGCAAAAAGGGAAAAAATCTACGAGGCCTTGCAGGCAGAAAACATCGACGTCGCATGTGTACAAGAAACACATATGATAGACGGAACAGCAATTACACAAAATTACAAATGGCAACTAAGCGGGGGCGGGCAAGAAAAGACCAGCAGAGGAGTTACAGAGGTAACCAGACGAGATAAGGACGGAAAATATAAACGAAAACATAGCCATGGCAATCATACAAATTGGAAAGGACAACATCTGCATGATAGGAGTCCACGTACCCTCAGACAAGAGAGCAGGAAGGGTATTCAGGCAGCTGACTCAAGAAACCAGAAGAAACGAAAAAGAAAAATGCCCATCATACTATTAAGAGACCTCAACGCACATATAGGAAAAGACGATCAGACGGAGGAGGATAAAAGCATCATAGGAAAAACTTTACTCCACACATGGTCTAACGAAAACGGAAACTCGCTAAAAAATCTAGCACACATGTTTGACCTAACAATAAGAAACACATGGAGCAAAAGCCAAACCTGCATTGACACCTGGAGTAAAGGAAGCTCACTCTCACAAATAGATCGTATCCTGGTAAGCAAAGAGATAAGACAAAGGATCAACAACGTTAAAGCGAAAAGGGCAGCAGAAATTAATACAGACCACAAAATCCTATATGGAAAATTAGAAATAAAAGAAGAAAAAAGAAGTCAAGGAAACAACAAAACACCACACAGTACCTGGAATAGTTCTCTACTACAGCACGAAGACTTTCAGAAGAAATACGGTGAAGAAATAGAAAACCAACTGACAGGAGAAGAATTAGACTGGACATCAATGGGCGCAAAAATAAAAATTGCGGCAAGAAAAACGTTAAAAAGGGGCAGATCACCTATGAGCCCGACAAGAAAGAAAAAAAATAATAAGTATGAACGGCTAAAAATGAAGGCCACAGGCAAACAACAACCGACGGGGAACTTTAACGAAAAGCTAAAAGGCACTGAAGGAAAAAGGAGAGAAACCACGACGAGGAAAAATGCAGATCATTCTTCGAAAACATAGAAACACTCGCAACAGGACAACGACTAAACAAACCTTCAGATATCTGAAAAAAATATAGAAGGAACAACAGTACCCACAAGAGAAAATACACACCAATGCAAAATTGGACCAAGAAGCTGGAGGAAGAAGAGAAGGCAACTAAAGAACGAACAAAATTAATAAAAGAAACGGACCATTCCCTTGGACAAGCCACCGTCAGAAGACCAACTGCTAGAAATAATAGCCAGAGCTAGAAGAAACACCGCACCTGGAGTAGACAAAATAAACGACGAGCTAATACACTACGGTACGGAAAGGCTAAAGGAGCAAACCCTAGAAATCATCACCAGAGTATGGACATAAAACAGACCTCTGCCTACCGAATGGATCACGACTATACAAATACCCTTCCCAAAAACCAACTCGCCACAAAATATAGCTGACTACAGAAGAATAAAACTCTGCAGTATAGGATACAAATACTACGCACAATTCCTGCTCGAACAACTAGAGAAGTACATTGGAAGACCGCCAGACTACCAGACAGCATTCATCAAAGGCAGATCAACGGACGACCACATGTACACCATCAGAAGAATATTGGAAGAAAAATGGAGAGAAGGGACAACAGCACATAGTCGCTATAGATCTCCAAAAGGCATTCGATACCATCAGTCACGAGGCTATAGTCAACACCCTATATAACAAAGGAGTACCGCACTATCTAATAAACAAGATAACGAAGGCTTGCCTTCATGAAACCACTGCCATACAATGGTTCGGAAAAATGACGGAAACCAGACAAAAGAAGATCCTACCCCCCCGACTATTCACCACGGTCCTAGACCAAGTAATACAAAACACAATAAGGGAAACACCAATTTTCAACGAAGACACGGAAACACTGAGAACCCCAATCGTACTAGCATACGCCGATGACCTCCTAATTAAGAAGAGCAACAAATTCTTAACTTCCTAGAAAACATAAAACCGCATCTGGACACATCTGGGGTGAAAATAAACTTCAAGAAAAGTCTAATAATGGAGCGAGACCCATCAACAAGAGAGAGTCGGATCAGTGGAGAAGAATACAAAATAGGTGACAACTCCCTAAGAATGACGAACCAACTGAAAAGGAGAGAAATAGTAAAGGAAAGAATAAAAATAGCATACAGAGTGAACTACTCAGAAAAACAACAGGACAAGAACGGCGACATAAAACCTCAACACTACTAGAAGGGAAGACTATTACAAAAAGGATAGAAATATACGCAATGAAGTACTGGGGACACGTCCAAAGAAGGGAACCAACACATCTACTGAAGAAAGCACTAACACTGAACAGCAGCAAACTAAAAATAGGGAGACCATATTACACGTGGAAAACAACAATCAAGAGGATCATGAAAAAACTGGGAAAGGACCAAACATACTGGGAAAGAAAATCGATGGGAAAAATGAATTCCATAAAGAAATCGGAGCGATATATACTCTACCAGAATCAGAAACGGAGGAAGCAGAAGACTCAGAAAAAGAAGAAGATTTATAGAAGCAGAAAAACAAAAATGGGAGCACAAACAGCAGCGGCACAACGTGGCAACTTATATCACAAGAAGACCCAGAAGAGGCAGAAGTCCAGAATCAAAAATACAAAAAAAGGAAGCTTAAACGCTTCCTAACGACACAATGCGGTAACGCATCTCACAAATACCTACACCTCCCATCTCACATTCCTTTACCATGCGCCATGTGGCACTCGCTGCTGTCAACAAGCATGACCCTAGTCTAACCCAGCGTGGACGTAGCAGGCCCAGCTGTAGAATGTTTGGGAGTGGCAGAAATGCCTACCGCACGCTGGTAAATCAATCAATCAATCAATCAATGCATGGGTAGGAATAATTGGTAATTATCTTATAGGCCCTTATTTTCTTCCAAGACGCCTTAATGGACAATTTTGCCTGCATTTTCTGCAAGAAAAACTACCTGCGTTGCTTGAATTGCTTTAAGGAATCAAAAGTGGTACAGGCACAATGGAGCTCCTGTTCATTTCAGTGTAACTTCGCAACCATTTACATGTGGTTGGCCAGCAAGATCCCCGATCTCAATAGTTTGGATTTTCTTTTTAAACCCTAGTGTATGAAACTCCCATTAACACTTTAGAAGATTTAAGAGAGCAAATAGTGGCCTCGTGTGAAACAATACGGAATAAGCCGGGAAGTGCGCAATTCGATACGAAGATGGGAGGAAGTACGCCTATTAACTGAAGGTGGCCATTTCCAATCATTTTTATAAAACAAAATTCATCATTATCAATGTTAATAATATTTAGTTTCAATTTGGATTTATTTGTTTTAATCAAGAACTATGCGTCTGACGAGAAAACGCAAAATACCGTTTCATATAGAATTAACCACGCTAATTAGAAAAAAAATGGGAAAATGTCAGTGGCGCATGGCGTACCACTTTTTTGGAAAAGAATATCAGAGGACATGTTTGCAGGGACGCCACTGGTGGACCGATAAAATAACTTTTCCAACTAAAATATGTGGTTTTATACTCCATTAACACATACCAAAATTGAAAATAATATGTAAAGTAAGACATAACGATTAAAAAAAAATTAACACCCTGTAGCAAAGAATTTAAGCCGTTGCGGACATATGTTCATATGAAATTTGTCCTGCTATTATTATTCAAATAACACGAAAATTGGACTTCAGTTGTCCTTCTGAACAGAATACTATGCTTTTAAAGTTTCTGTCGGTTTCTGAGACGAAATACTGCTAAAATTTGCAAAATTGGCTCTATCAAAAAACAAAAAGGCAAATTCAAACATTAAGTTAAACATCTAAATAAAAAAATAGTATTTCGAAACTCGATTTTTGTGCCACTATTGTTCCACTTTCGACATACTGCCGGATTACTCCAGTCAATAAAGGAGGTGTAGAGTGCGTGAACAGGGACATAAGCGATTCCTTTAGAAAGTTGTTCAGGGTGCTTAGGGAGTGAACATACTGAAAGTCCTGACGTCTAGGAGGTGAGCAGGAGGGGGGGGGGCACAAAGAATGTCCCACTTTTGTTTTTTTCGCTTATATCTCGAAACGGTGCGTCGCAGGGAAAAATTTTCTTATACTAAATGAAAGCTCATGAAATTCTCTACAACTTTCATTTTACATATTTTTTTCGAATTCGCAATCGTTTTCGAGCTACACGCTCGGAAAAAGTGAAAATTTTCGAAAAACAGATTTTTACCTGAAAAATACAAAATTGTATTTTAAAGATGATAAAAAAAAGTAGGATCTCCGGCGCTTGTAATTGGCACCAGGGTGTCTCCTACATCTTTCCACCCACACTCTTAAGGGGGCAGCTCATTCCCGAGCCACTGCCTCACTTGTTGGTAGGTGCGCCAGGAATGCTGTTTAGCTGCGCTCTCAGTTGGTGGGAGGGAGCATGAACAACTGGAAGCGGTACTGGTTGAGGGAGGTCTGTCTTGCTGGTGCCCCATACCATTTGAGGAAACAAATCTTCCCAGCCTCTTCAACCTCGCCTTAAGTGGAGGAGGGGTTGTAAAAGATCACTGCCGCTTCCTTGATTTTTGTCTTAAGTACAATTTTGAGAAGCCCACCTTGCTTTTCCTTAAAGTTGGAGAGGTAAAAATCTGTTTTTCGAAAATTTTCACTTTTTCGGAGCGTGTAGCTCGAAAACGGTTGCGAATTCGGAAAAAGTATACAAGATGAAAGTTGTAGAGAATTTCATGAACTTTAATTTTTCCCTACGACGCACCATTTTAGAGATATAAGCGAAAAAACCAGAAGTGGTACTTTCTTTGTGCCCTTCCCTCTCCGGCTCACCTCCTAGACATCAGGACTTTCAGTATGTTCCCTCCCTAAACACCCAGAACAACTTTCTAAAGTAATCGCTTAGGTCCTTGCTCACGCACTCTACACCACCCTTTAGATCATTCGTTGACTGGACTAGATAGGCAATGTAAAGTAAAGTAAAGCTTATTTCTTATATTATTATTAGAAAGAAAGCAAATTTTATACTCATACTTTTACATAGTCGTATTGACCGAATCGGAATTCTTCATTCTTCAGAACTAAACAAGATCGTACTAACTTTGTTATAAATTTTTTGTCGTAAATTTCAAAATTGAAAAAAATATATTAACGTTGTCTGTCTTCATATTGGCGACAGCTAATTAAAAGGAAAATAAGAAACTTTTAAATGTGAACATAAATATTTATTTATTGCACATCGATATACAGCAACTTAGTATACAGTTTATATTTATAATAAATATTATTTATAATAAAATTGCAGAAAAACTGTGCCTCGCCCCCAGCCCTAAGGCGAGCCCCAGTTTATTTTTGGAAGTAAAAATAAGGTTTAATAAATTATCTAATCACATGTTGCATTCTGTTTACGTTCGTTTCAGTTAGACGTCATCGGTATGTCCTTTCTGAAACAAAAATAAATTATTATTTCAAATATATAATTTATAATTGAATGGTGATGCAATTAAAATACAAAAAATCGTATGTTTTTCTAATATTTGTCAATGTTGATATTGATAGAAATGCACTTTGTTATCAGAACGAGGTAAGTATTTGTAAAAATGTAAACTGCCTATTTGAGTTCAAATTTTGTCACTTTATCCTCAAAGTGTTTCGAACACTTGATTATACGCATACACTGAATTAGTTTTCAGAATCGCTAAAACACTGAACTTTACTTGATTCGCGTTTCACCAATCAAGTCGGCATCCTCAAGTGATCAATATAATTCCTAATAATGCAAACTTGGTTGATGAAATACGCACGTAATGTTTCGTGTTTTAGTGTTCGTGAAGATCACTTCTATGTCTGACAAATATAAAAACGAGATCCAAAGTTCTTTTGAATGAAAATAAAACAAGCTAAACACATTATACTCTTCACCAATTTATTGATCTTTTTATATAATTGTTACACATTCTATAGGATACTCTTCGCCGTTTTTTGTAAATAATGTTAATTTGGACATTTTTAATTTTATAATACGAACTTAGTTGGTAACACTCAGTATAAAATAAAGTAAAAATAAAAGAACTACATACAAAACCTATGTGTTTTTCGAACCCGGGACTCTTGGATTTTTAGTAAAAAAACTTAAGAACTGCACCACCACCTGCCATATACAACAGTCTAAATTTTTACATTATAAGCGACGGGTTGAAATGTATATTACTAAAATATATAAATACATATTAAGAGGAAATATCCTTTCACATGATTTCTATTCAATTACAAAAAGATAAAAAAATCAAAAAATACTATTTTTCAAATCTAACTAGTAATTAATAACTTTTTTCTTTACTGATCGATTTTGTGCAAAAACAGGTTCTTCCTTTAGCTTACTGTCCAATTTTCAGTGCAATCGGATTTTTCTTTCTTAAGTTATAGTGCTTACAAGAAACGCGACGAACGGACAGACGAACATTTTGAAACTTGTTCAGAATTCGTTCACTAACAGAATGATGATTTTTTGTCTACGAGCGATATTTCCGGTTTTGGAAATGTGCCGATCGATCGATACGTATTTGCGAAAAGTATAATGATCTGTCGTGATGAAACTAAATTTAAAAATCAATAAAAGATGGTAGCCGCAGCAGTGGTAATATATGATTTAGGGGTATTTATATATCTCGTAAAATAAAATCAAACTTTTTTTTTTTCGGAAACGTTATGCATACAAAATGTATAGACATAAAAGCTAAATATCAATGTTTTTTATATGTAAATGTGATATATTGTATTATATCAATTATATTATACCCAAATGAAAGTTTTAGAGGTGCTTCCATTTCAGTTTTCGAGAAGAACATTTTTGAATATTTTAGGAGGAGAGATGGAAAAAAAATTTAGAATAGTTAAAATAACTTGATTTCCTCTATGCACATGATTTTTTTCGTATAAATTCACGTGCTAGGTAAAAAAAATAAGAGATAAACAAAAAGACAGTTTTTTTGGACCTCCAGACATAGCTGGGAGGAAAGTGGGGTAAAAGTTATGCCGAGAACTTTTTTTTCACCTAACAATCACTTATCGCCCAATTGATTCTGTGGACCAAATCACTATTCTTATCCGGCAATAGCCTTTCAAATAAATGTAAAATATCATAGTGTAACATTCTCTATTCGATCATATCCCTCTTATAGGGTAATTTCCACGTATCAAACTGTCATATTTTATACAAACTGTTTAATAATATTTTTTAGAGCAAAATGTCACTAAGGTTTTTGATTAAGTATCCATAAATACGAAGATGTACAAGGATGGTACATGCTATTTATATTTCCTCTAGACATTTCCCTTTTATTTTCTAGATGTATAAAGATGTCAAACTTTTAGTTTCATAATATCAAGTTTGGTGATATATCAGATTTATTTTAAAACGTTAACAAGTTATTTTAGTTACTACGAAACTAGTAAAACTGCAGCCATTGTCGACTGCGGATACCTATTTAAACAAGAAAAATTTAAATAAAATAAATATATTCCAAAAAATTGGTTTAAGTTTAAAAAAAAATTTTTTTCGTTGTTGTAAAGTACATGTAAAATCCTACAATAAAAAAATCCATCACGATTCAATACACTTAAACAAAATGCGATGGAAATATCGAAATTATTATTAGTTTCTGGCCATTTGAATAAATATTTTGGGCTAAAATTTGACACGGAGGTTTAGTTCAACTTTTATTAAAATTCATGAAATATTACGTTATATTTCTTAAACTGTCAAAAAGGCAATTTTTTGTGGTTTTTATTTTTTTTACAAATTAACAAATTATCAAAAGGTTTTTTCATATGCCTAGTCTTATTCATAATTTACTTTCGATCTGACCTGAGATAATTAGGAAAATAGCAGAAAAATCTCTGTGTTGAATAATAAATTGTTAAAATTTTACAAGAAACCATGGATGGATTTAATACAAAACTGCTCAAAGCACTTGTTATTATACCTACAACAAATTAAAACAATAACATTGCTGTAGCCAGAGAATTCCATTCAAATTTTATTTTGACTCCACTAGATACAAATATGTTTAGGTATGTGTTTTATATTTGCTACGTAAAGCAAAAGCCGCCTCTGAAATTTATCGACCGAGTACAGTTAGGCAGTTGAGCAGACTACAGTTTCTAGGTTATCGGCGACAAAAGCGGCAACCAATGAGAAGGCCCTAAGCCTTCTCATTGGTTCGGGATCAGCTACGTCATCAGCAGCGCGAGAACACTTTATTATTGTTTTTCTTATATATCAAACGATGTAATTTGAAAAAAAAAAAATACGGGTATATTGTTTTTCTATGAAAGTTCATAATTTAAAACAAAAAAAAATATGCGGGATAACCCCATTGTCGTGGGCAAAGTTGTACAAATTCGGAAATCAAATTCGGACATAGACGCTGCGGGTATTGATATCGAATAGTGACATTAAACAGCTTCAGTGGATTAGGCCTATTAGGCCACTTAAAAAAGGGCGCCAAGATTTCTACCTCGAAGGTGCAGGTGGTGTGGAATGAATTCATGCCGCGAAAGATGCTGTAATGATGAGTTTGTAAAAGCAGTTGAAGAGAAAACCTTGCTGCACAATTCTAGTTCTGTACACTACGCTCGTAGGCCACAATTTGATAAGAATATGCGAAGCGCTAAGAAGACGCCCTCTTAAACGTTAGGCTGATATCACCAAGGAGCTGATAGAAAAAAAGTTCTGGAGAGGCTCTGCGCCTAACAAGTAACCGCGACAGATGGCGGGATGCTGTCAGATGGTCCATTTAGCAAATAGAGGCCAACTAAAATAATTCATGCATCACAAAGCGTTGTGAATAAGAAATGCGAAGTGTGCTCAGATCGGGGACCAACCTCTAGTTTGTTCGCTTATCGCTCTAAAACTATTGCGTCTATCGGAAATAAGTATACGACCTTTTTTGTAGCAAATTTTATGTAGAATATTATCAATCAAGTATAACATTTTCTGTGGAACCAAAATGCAAAAAACCGCGGCGGGGCGCATTAGGGGTGATTTTCAAGGGTGAAATTCACACTTGTGCCTTGGAAACTCTTTTGTTCCTTAAAGGGCCCCCAAAAGGTAAAAGATTATAATTTATTTCCCCTATTTTTCATAATATCAATGGGCTATAAGGCCTTTGGATGTATGATTCATGGCGGTTGAATTTTGAGGAAACATTTTTTAATGCATAACAGAGAATGAGGGTATATGGTTTTTTAAAAGGGCGCTTCGCTTCGCTAAAAGTTCAGTCTTAATTCAGTTACCGTTCATGCATCCGTTGCTGTAAGTGACGTCTTGAGAATGTTATGCAATGAAAATGAGGACCTTTTTGCCATTCACGTCAAATCGTTAATGTCGTCTTTCGAGTGAATTGTGCAATGTTGTTTTTGTTTCTGTGACAAAGTGATTAATTTAAGAAATGTTCATTAAAAATATGCTTTTCCGTACTCTCAATATGGCGGATGCATTCGAAAAAAATGGAACAATTTCTTGTGCCATGTAATACACCTGACGTATCAAACTTTAAATAAATATAACGTACATATGCTAAGAAGTGAAAGATGCGAATTTCATTTTGAAGCATTTATACGGAAATATAGCTAGATGCACATGAAAGTTTTTCCATTTTTGTTTGCTAGCATCAAAAGTGGTGTATGCTAATATTTGAATTTCCTCTAGATATTTCCCTTTTGTTTTATAGATGTTTAAAGACGTAAAACTCTTAGTTTCATTTCAGATCATAATATCAAAACAAACAATGATTGTCAAATATTTAGAATTGATAATGTTCATGTTTAACTTTGCATTTTCTCTTCCCACTTCGCTATAACAGCACTTGCACAATTCGTCTAAAGTGATTTCAGTGTGTCCTGTTTAAAAAAGATATTTTTACTATTCAAAATCTTTTACATAAATTACTATAATATGAATATGTGAACAGCTATATAGATAGATCTGTTAAATAAAATAAATAAAAAAACATGCCGTTATTAAAAAGTAGACAGGCATCGTTTGTGATTATTTGATATACTCCAGGGTGCTAACAATACCAGAGAGCAGTACATGTATAAAGGATTTATGGTTAAATTGTTAATTTGATAATTAGGTGTTTTCACTATAGGCAAATTTGCTTTTTTGATATTATTAAAATGTAGGTACTTGATATATTAAAACACTTCCTAACATTTAAACAATATTCTATCATCTATCAATTTGAAATTTCAACAAATAAATAACATAAAATTTTAATAATTGAATGGTACTACAAAACGCGCTATAATTGACGATGATGTCATCGGTTGAATTAATATGACTAACATAACCTCAAATTTTAAGTTTTTTAAGTTTATTCTCATTTTCAATGCGCCATTAGCGCCTGTTAGTGTGACGTAGTGTTTTTGACGGTGAAGTTTTAATCCAAATTTAAAAATGTTTTTTTTATATTACTCAACTGGTTGTGGAAATACAAGTATTTTTGATTATAATTAAGAGGTTTTAAAATTTGCAAAACACCGAATTACGTTTCAACTATAAAGTACCTAATAACAAATTAATAGTAATAATAATAAACATTGTGTAAAATAAGTTGTACTATCGGCAGAACAGAATGTACAACTTGGAGATAAAATCCATAAATTGTGGAAACTAACCCATGTATTTCTGAATAGCAGCTCTTTGAATTAAGTGTATAGTACCATATTATGCACTACCGCTATGTTCCAGGCGGAACTAGTAGGGATTCCGCAAGCGGTAATAGAAATCACGAATGCAAAGGTCAGTGGTAAAACGATGCGCATATCAACGGACAGCAGAGTGAGCCTTAGGGTGGCCCATCTCTATAGGGGGTGAATTTTTTTTGCGTATTTTTTAAGTCTCACCCCACGAAAATATACTATCATACTAGAAATAATTTATGTCAAAGTTTCAGATAATTCGGTGAACGGTAACCCGTGCCGCATTCAGGTAGAAATTTGTAGATAAGATTTTATTTCGGTAACCCGTGCCGCATTCAGGTAGAAATTTGTAGATAAGATTTTATTACGGTAATACACTTAAATTTTACTTAAAATACAAATATCTACCTATTTTCTCATAATGTTTTATTGGTGTAATTATTTCCTAGAAATTATTTGTTTTGGAAGTTTGGAAATATAATGCACCTACGGTAGGTTTTTATGTCAGTTTGCAATTGTGTTTTACAGTGGTGACATTATAAGTTCTAGCATACGTTCCTTTTTGAAAAAACATTTAACGATGGCTGATGTTAGATCCTTACGAAAGGATACTTTCATTTACTTAGTTGGACACTATTCGTCACAAATCATTGGCAATAAATTGCCGTCTAATAGACAAGTATTACAAGTGCTCTTTTATAACATTCGTGAAGTGAAGCTAAGTGTACATGAAAGTGCTAAATTAACAATAAAAGAGGTGTCAGTTTTTTGGGATAAAGCTCGCATTTTGACACGTCAGGATTTTCATTGTGTTTAACAACCAGATAAACTTTATGCAGAGTGGAGGAGGAACAAAAATCGGCTAAAAGGGCCAGTGCGGGAGCTAAAGAAAAAAATTTCGTTGAAAAATTGGACGATCTCTTTGACATTTCTCATGCAAATGCATTGGAGTTGATGAAAATAGATGAAGATAAGCAGTTTTTAATTAACCAAAGAAAAAAGGGACGTCCTGGATTTATGCATGGTATTGATTACCAACTTGCTTCTCAAGAAAAATCAGCTGAGGAGAAATTACAGAAATTATCCGAACGAATGCAACGAAGTCAACAAGAAAAAGCTAGATTAGAGGAAACAGTCACCTGTCCATCATCAAGTAGTAATTCAGCCGACTCCAACGAAAATGAAGATGAAATAATCGAAGCCCAAGAAGAGTTGTTACAAGACCAGCCTGGCCCGTCACAGCCAAAAAAGAGGAGATTGTATGGAACATTTAACATCATCACACCAAAAATAGCCGCTGCATTTGATGCTTGCAAAATAAGCGACAGGTATGGAGTCCATATTTTGACGGCAGTAGCAGAAGCACTAGGACATGACACCACATCTTTGTCCATCAGCAGAACCACACTTCAGCGCTCTAGACAACGCATCCGCGAAGAAAGAGCTGAAATATTAAAAACTGCCTTCGGTAATTCTGAATTGCCGGCCCCAGTCATCCATTGGGATGGAAAACTTTTACCTTCTCTCACTGGAATGGGAAATATCGATAGACTTGCTATCTTAGTTACTAGTGGAGATATTGAACAACTACTTGGAGTACCAGCTTTGCCCAATTCAACTGGAAGAGAACAGACTGAAGCAGTTTATGATGTGCTTTGTGAATGGAATTTGGACGAAAAGGTAATAGCTTTGTGTTGTGATACAACAGCATCAAATATGGGTTATATAAATGGGGCAGCCACACTATTACAACAAAAATTAGAAAGAGATATTCTATATTTTCCTTGTAGACATCATATTTTTGAAGTGATTTTGAGAAGTGTGTTTGACACAAAAATGCCTTCCTCATCTGGTCCAAATGTGCCACTATTTAAGCGTTTTAGGGAATTTTGGCTTAAAATAGATCGATATAAACTAAAAACTGGATTTCAGGTATCAAAAATTAAACACACACATTTTACAACCAGTTAAAGCCGAAATTGTAAAGTTTCTAAATGCAGCTTTAACTTTGCAACAGCCTCGTGATGATTATAAAGAATTTTTAATGCTTTCTAAACTTTTTGTTGAAGAAGAGCCCACTCACACGACATTCTATTAACCAGGGACATTTCATCATGCACGTTGGATGGCCAAAGCCATTTACTGTCTAAAAATATTTTTTTTCCAAGATCAGTTCCAACTAACTAAAAAAGAAAAACAGGTATTGAAGATATATGTCTCTTTATTGTAAAGGTTTATGTAAAGGCCTGGTTTACAGCGTAATTTGCTAGTAAAGCACCGCTTCATGACTTAGACTTTTGTAAAGAACTCATTAATTATCAAAATATTGACAAAGAAATATCTCAAGCCGCAAGTAGGAAAATAGTGAACCATTTGTGGTACCTTAATTCAGTAAATGTTGGCTTATCTTTCTTTGATGACGATATTTCAGTTACCACTAAAAGAGAAATGGTTAAAGCTTTGAATAGGAAAGCACCAAATCAAGAGGGTATTAAACGACTTATGATTAGTAACATTACTGACGTTGAAAACAAGGACATTCAGGACTTCATATGCGAGAACACTAAACAGTTTTTTCAAAAATTAGGTTTGTCTATGGAATTTTTGGAAAATGATCCAACAACATGGAGGGAAAATGAAAGTTATACCCGATGTTTCAATATTGTAAACAAAATTAAAGTTGTAAATGATGCCGCTGAGAGAGGAATCAAACTTATTACTGACTATAATGACATTTTAACAAAAAATGAAGACAAAAAACAGTTTTTACTCCAAGTTGTAAATGATTATAAATCACAGTTTCCAAATGTAAAAAAAGAAACCCTGTCGCATGCTTTGGCCTAGTGCAAAAAATATTGTTTTTATTACTATATGTCTTGTAGATTTAGGATAATATTTGGTACTATGTATGAAAAAAACGTTTCATAATAAAATATACAAAGATAAAACGAGAGTTTTATTTCAAAAACTTCTAGTCTAGTTTTCTTAGACTACGAATTTACAGTAGCATGACACATGTCATAGTCACAACAGATAATGTCTTTGATATTTGTATGACTTGATTAGTCATTCTAAAGATAAATGTTGCTGATTAAAAAAAAAAAACAATGCATCAACCAAAGAATGTAAATAATTCCATTTACTTTTATTATTGCATAATAATGCATTCTGCGGCCCCCTTGCCTTCAATTTGCCTCAATAATATTTTGAGGGGACTGTTTTTTCTTCAAATGGAACCATTTGCAGGGGTGAGAAATAAAAAATTTCGATTTCGAAAAAGATGGGCCACCCTAGTGAGCCTGCTTGCCCTAAACAACTGTAGGACAGACTCTGGACTGGTTCTGCAAATTAGAAAGGCCCTAGATGTACTCGCAGAAAATAAAACTGTCCAGCTCCGTTGGCTGAATGGACACGACGGTATTCAGGGTGACGAAGTTTTGGTCCGTAAGGAATCTGAGAGAGCCCTTCATGATCCGGAACCTGCAATAGCAATCTCGGAATTAGTCAGGGCCGTGGAGAGAAAATAAGGGCCCGGTGGGGAAAACATTTTTTGAAAATTGATGGCCGGGGGAGGGAGAAACCCCTCCAAAATAATTTTGATGAGCGGGGGAGGAGAAATTCAAGAAAAGAGTTTTTTTGATGAGCTGTAGGTAGAAATCCAAACAACAAATTTTCAACATTTCAAAACCGGACTCCCCAAATGAGCCCGGGCCCGAGGGAAATCACCCCCGCACCCTCCCCTGCCTCTCGACAGGTCTGAAATTAGTCCACAGTTCCCTGTTAAGGAACTATCCACTCAAACGCCATGCGTACTGTTGAAGTCGTCTAAGCAGCTGCAGACCTAGCAGAAGTAATCTACTTATGTGAGATTACTAATAGGACGCTGCATATTAAATAAACACCATACACTGGTAGTTATAGACAAATGTAGAGGATGTAATCTGGATGACGAAACTGTCATGTCTACTGTGTCACTGCCCTTCTCTCTCAACGAAAAGAGGATATATACTGGGGAACTTCTGGTCCAGTTTGGCCAGTATAAGTGACACCCCGCCGAGCCTTCTCCTCAAGTACATCACAAGTGTTGATTGGCTTGAGAAATGAAGGACATGCCGCCGCTAAGGGGGTAGCGCAACGGGCCCATCCATGAGGACTGAGTGCACGTAAGCGCAAGCTCATCTCCTCCAAACAATCCCGATCCAGGTCCAGAACATATTATGCAAAATGATTCAAACAACTGAAAATATACAATTCGTGGATTTCACATTCAGCATCTTTTTCAAAATTTTACTCAAAATGTAGAAATTAACTTAATTTAGTCAGGCATTTGTTGCACAAGGGAAATAATACTATATTTGTATACAATCGTAGTAGCTTTAATCCAAAAAGTTCAATATTTGTTAATGAACAGTTGTAATTTTGATAGTATTTGTCATGATATACTGAGTTAAAATGTTACTAGATATACAGTGCGTGTTATTGTGGGCTAGGTATAGGGTGTGAGAATTGCAACATCGCGTGTGCCAGCTGACAGAAATGGAATAACTGGATAATTCAGTGTTCGAGTGTCGACGGACGAGTTTGCTGCTGCTGGTTTGTCATATATTCCGTACTACATGGTGTACATAAACCAGCAAATACACGCCCTATATCACAATGACAGCTAATATTGTTGTATGCTACCATCATGGTATAAATGGGAGACTCGTTGAGAATGTTTGTACACCTAGTGGGACAATAGAACATTTTGACGTGCCCCCAGAATTCCCAGAATCTCGAGATTCTGAAATTAATTTTTAATTATTAAATAGTTTCTACAAGAATATTAAGGTAATAAGGATCCTTATATTTTCTAAATACTTCATGTACGGTCTCAACAATAACAAAGTGTTTAGATATCCCTACTCTGGATAGAGATTATCAATTCTAAAGAGCGAGTATTTGAATCTCTTCTACTGCTTGTGAATGAACGTTATAAATTGGGTTACAGATTGTCACACCATATTTAAGTTATGGTCACACTCTAAAATATGTTTTAAGTGCATCTACATTTGAAAACTGTTTGCAATTCTTATTATGAAGCCTAGTAATTTTAATGCCGAATTAGTGGATGAATTAACATGTCGTGCAATATCCAATTTAGAATCGAATAGTATATCTTCTTAGCTGGGCTCTTGACGACTCCGTGTCATCGAATGTATACAAAAAATCTATGGAACTTACTTTACTCCTACATTATTACTGTTTACACCTCTGAAGTAAGCACCCTGTATCGTGGATCCGGAAATTATAACACCAGGGTAACACTAAACACTAATTAACTTACATAGTGCCCATATTGGCATGGTTAAAATGAAAGGATTTACACGTAATTACTGTTGGTGGAAGAATATTGATAAATGCATTGAGGAAAAAGTTAAAAGTTGTACTAGTTGTTCCAGGTTACAAAAAGAAGAGGCAAAAGTTATTTTACATCCATGGAAATTTCCTAGTCAATCATGGCAACGTATCCATATAGATTTTACAGGACCATTTATGGAACAGTACTTTTTAATAGTGGTTGATGTTCATTCAAAATGGCTAGCTAGTGGTAGTGCCTATGAAGAACATAACGTCAACAACTATCATTAGAGAACTTAGAAAAATATGTGCAAGGTTTGGTCTACCAAAGTAGTAGTAGTAGTAACAGATAACGGAGCACAATTCATCAGCACAATTCATCATCAAGACGTTCATAAATCTGAATGGTATACATCACAAATTTAGTGCACCATACCATCCAGCGACTAATGGACAAGCAGAAAGATATGTGCAACTGTAAAAAAAAGCATTAGATGTATGACATCCGATCAAGGCGATATAGAATATAAAATATGCTTGTTCTTAATGCAACAGAGGAAGACGATAAATGCAACCACAGGTCGAAGTTCAGCAGAATTAATGCTCAAAAGAAACATTCGTACACGAATCGATTTGATAAGACCAAACACTTCTATGAAAATGCGTGAATACCAAAATCCTATTAATTTCAATAAAATTCGAGAATTTGATATTGGCAATAAAGTATTAGCTCGAAATTATCATAGTAAGGATGAAACGTGGTGTAGCGGAAAGGTAATAGAGCGTGAAGGAAAATTACATTACAATATATTGGTAAATGGACTTGTTTGGAGGAAACACACTGATCAAATGAGGAGTACATTAGTGGAGCCACGTATTGACAAAGAAGTAATTTATATACCTTCAATTACTATGAACAGAGAGAATAATCACAATTCACTACTGAAAAGTCTGAACACAGCTGAAATTTCTTCAGAAGTGACCGCACAGAATACCTCGAAACCAGAAATAAACGATGAACCACCGATATCAAAGAAATTAGAAACACGTATCAAAAGTCAAGAACAACCGTTAAGGCGATTAAATAGAGTTAGGAAACCGCCTATGAGATTTGGTTTATAAACTTATATTTTTGTATATGTATTTTTGTAAAATTGAAATAGTTCATTTGTCTTAATTTAAAAAGGAGGATTGTTATATACGCAACTATTAATGAGAATGTATAGTAACATATATACAGTAGTTTATGCCTGTTAAGAAATGACATGTTCTATAAAATAAAATACATTCAAATACATATTATAGTTTGTGGTTTATTAGAATACATTAGATTCTAGGCGAGCTCACGTATACAAACATAACACTAATTACAATAAATAATTACTTCACTTATATTACAGTATACTAAAGTTCAATAATTCAGTCACTTGATCACTTTGCCTACTTATTCTATCTTTCTGAACTGTACTTCTGAACTGAACTATCTACTAAACTGTACTGTCTGACTATCTGAACTGTACTATCCTGTGCAGCCACTCACTTTCTGGGTAATTCATTCTGGATCTTTCTACATCTTTCTTTCAATGTTCCAGTAAATGTTAGCACCACGCGCCATCTCTGAGGCGATTACCCAACTAACTAACTAACTTAGTTTTCTGTTACTTTTACATGAAACTTAAAGGGAATTCCTACAGATGTCTCTGGGGGTTTGAGACGTTCATTTATAATTTGTTAGACGTACACCATAGTTCGCTTTTGTGAATTTGTTGTTGTAACGTTAGACAGTCTTCTATGTTATTAATTTCACAAAATATTTTGAGATCATGGGCAAATAAAAGTTTATAAATCATTTATAAAATGCATAAAATTTATTTATAAATGTGGGTGCAAGTCTGAAACTTGCGGCATCTCTGATGTTGCAAGGTAGGTGTATCTGACTTAAACCATTATATTGAAAATGTTCAAAACGATTTTCCAAATAATATACAACAAAATTTATTTGTAACTACTACCTACTCCTAAACCAATGTGATTTAATTTTGAAATTAATAACTTGTGGTCTATATGGTCAAAGGCTTTTGAAAACTCGGTGTACACTACGCCAACCTGACCTCCGTTATCCAATGATTCAGAGACAAACCGGGTTAAATAGGCTAAGTTTGTTACTCGAGAACGTTTGAAATAAATATGAGGTTTTTTACAATTCGGATAAAATGTTCTACACATTTTTCTGCATGTAGACCTCCCGCAAATGGTGAAATCACTAAAAATCCTGTTAATATAGAATTATCTGCATATAATGTTTCTTGTTTAAGGTTATACATCCTGTATCATTTATATCGTCACATACCGATATAGCATATGAAAATTAAATTTTGCCAAATTCTATTTTACATAACTACGTTCGATTCTTGTATCTAGATAATAAACACGAAATGTTCGCTACATGTTATTCAAAATGTCTCGCATATTCGTGAATGCAACTGGAATATATTCTGAAAGGAACAAATAAAGAAGTCGCAGTTATAAATTGATTTTTAGCAATGCAAAAATTATTAAGAGTCAAACCGACTGAATAACGAAATAGCAAAAATTATAAACGCAGTTGAATACGAAAACCGGCGAAGAAAATTTAAATATGTTTAAAAGCTAAGAATTCAAAATTCAAATGATCATTTTCATGTAATTTCATATCACTAACAGATAACAACATTCAATATTTGAAATATTTATACATTTGATTTTCAACTTATGTGAGTGGTTATTGATTAATGTGATGTGGTAAATTTTATGTCATTTTAAATATATTACTAGCTGAAGCCCGTCGAAATTCGACGAAATGAGAATGTTCAAAATATATCCTGAAATTATCCTTTGAACTTACTACCAGCACTTACATTTTCGAGAAATTCGCCGTTCTATTTCAATGTAATAGATGACTTACTTTTCCTAGAGTAGTTTATAAAAACAAAAGTGTCTACTCTATAAATCCTGCGTCAAATATTGACGCCTTTAGTTCAGTTAATTATTTTATTATGTTTCACTAAACATAAAATAGGTTTCTTCTTTAGCAATTGTGTTAACACGTTCACTGCTACTCTAAATGGCCTAATACGCCTGGGGGATAAAGCCCTTTTCCCCGAGAATTTAATTATTTTCCCTAAAATTAAAAATACTAAAATATTTTCAGAAAAAGCAAAATATGACGTCTTTAGACGTCACGCGCACTATCGGTGATATTTTGCGACCCAATGCTCGTGACGTCTATAAACATCCCATTGAAACGAGTTTATCGAATGACATCCGCAGACGTCATGCGCATCGCGGTATAGTTGCGCGATGGCGATTGCGGACGTCATGAGCACTGAAAGTGTTAACTACATGTCAAATATTATTGTTTTTCGTAACATTTTTTCCTTAATTGTTTTGTTAGAGTGTTCACCCTCTGTATTTTTCGATAAAAATATACCCGATTTTTTCCATGATAATAAGCCTTATTGACCTGCCGAATATTATTTTTCTCAGTAAAATATTCTTTTGGACAGAGCCAAGAGACCGACCGGACCAACAGACGGACTGAATGACTGAATTGAAATACCTAAAGAACTGTGTCCCGAAATGGGCCATATCGCGAACAGCAATGATTCATATACCAGTGTGTTTGAACCCATTTATTTAAAAAAAGAACTAGCTCAATAGATCGTGTGCGTGAAATTTTATAGGGTGTTGAGAAATGTAATCTTCCTCGTCATCGGAGCTATCAAACGTTATAAAAACTTCTATATTCTCAGACGGTCCTTTTATATTGTTGTTAAGGTATCTTGTATAACCCAGGTACCATATTATGGTAGCTGTATGTACACAAGATCCCACAGTTCTAGCTCCATTTTTGCATGTACAATAATAAACTTGTACGGCGTTTTTTCCTTCAGTAATTTTCTCAATCAGTATATAAACATATAGTCCAATTAATAAGCCGGAAAATGTGAAAAAGTGGTGGAACAGTACCGATTTGAAAAATTCCTTTTTTCACGTGTTCCCTAGACCACCAGGAATATTAATCAGCATTGACCTCTGCATTAACTCCGAAGATGAGACAGTTAGGGGGTTTGAAGTGCCCCAAAAAGTAGCTGTCTTAAAAAAATTTATAAGTTAATATTTCGTCTCAGAAATGGGCTCTAGGAGGTTTTTTGGGTCGCTGATCACGATTCCGAGGTCCAAATTGAGAAATTCCATATTCCTGAATGGAATACGTGCTATTTTTCGTGTCCAACTTCACTTTGAAGAAAAAAATTATGTATGAATATTAAGAGTATTTCAAAATAATTTTTCAAGTCAATTTTACTTTGAAGATAAAAGTTATGTATGAATATTACGAGCATTTCAAATTAATATACACGGAAATTTTATATTGTGTTGGTGGTATTCTGTGTTATAAAATAGTTCTTAATTTATCATTATTTTTTTTATATAATTTACATCATCTAAATCAACCATAATCTGAATCATATTCATAACATAACATAACATTTATTTCCCCAAATAAAGTTTACATACAAGGTATACATACTTTTATACATTAATGCATTGAATACACAATCAATAAACTTTACAATACCTTGTTAAAGGCGTAGGGAAAGAAGAAAAGTACAAGAATAGAATAGTAGAGGGTGAGTACCAACCTAAATTTTCATGCCGCTGTGAATCTAGTAGAATAAAACTCCTTCATACTGTAAAACGTGTATTGATGTAAAAATGATTTTAATGTTTTTTAAAGGAAATTAAAGAATTTTGTTCTGTTATGGATAAAGGCAGTTTATTAAAAACTTTAATTCCAGAGTATAGTGGCCCTTTTCTGTTTGTTTCATAGTTATAATTAGGCAGAAGTGGAATATCTTTATTTCTAGTGCTATAGGAATGGTGATTTGATGGTGTTAATAAAGTATGCCGTCTATTATAAATCATTATGGCTATTTTATATATATAAAGATTAATTACTGTATAAATTTGTAATTGTTTGAATCGAGGTCTACATGTTTCGGATTATTTTATTTGACAAATTGTGCGTATAGCTCTTTTTTGCGTTAGTAATACTGTTTCAGTTTGGCTTGACGAACCCCAAAATTCAATTCCATACTGCACAATTCCTTGAAAATAAGCAAAATAGATATTTAGGGCTGCATTTTGGCCCAGCTCTCTTATTGTGGATATGGCAAAAACAGATTTACATGATTTCTTATTTAGCTCTTCTATATGATTTGACCAATCTAAATTTTGATTAATTCGGATACCCAAAAATTTTATATGCTCTCTATTTGACATTTCACCTGAGTTTGTCTTGATTGACTGATTTGGTAATGGTCTTCTTGGATGTTGGAAAGTAATATTATAAGTTTTTTCTGTATTTAGTAATAATTTATTTGATGTGAACCAATCTGTTACTTTATTCATCGTATCTTGGGTGTATCTTATTAGGTTATCATATTTTTTATCGTTTATTATAATACTCGTATCGTCGGGCAAATAGGGAGAAATATATTGTTGGGAAACTAAATACTAAGTCGTTAATATACAACAAGAAGAGAACTGGCCCTAGTATCGAACCTTGCGGTACTCCGCAGATTACTGTTTGCTTACTAGAAGCCACTTTTCCCATGGGGTCCAATGAGGAATCAGTAAGTTCTACATATATTCTGCGATCCGTCAAATATGATTTAAACTACTGATGCGGTAGTTCTCTAATGGCATAAAAATATAATTTCTACGCTGTCAAATGCCTTTGGCAGGTCACAGAATATACCGTTTACTGGTTCTTTTTGTTCCATTATGCTATTTATTTTATCTATAAGTGCAAATGCGGCATCCGAGGTGCTTCGCTGTTTTTGGAATCCATATTGAGCTGTTGTGAGTATTTCCTCTTTACTTAAGTACTGAACTAGCTGGATTTTTACAACAGTTTCTATAATTTTTGATAATGTTGGCAAAAGAGATATTGGCCTGTAATTAGAAAGCTTCGTGGTATCACCTTTTTTAAACAAAGGTTTAACAACAACTGTTTTACAATGATCTGGAAAAATCTCATTTGAAAAAGAGAGGTTGATTAGATAAATTAATGGGACACTGAATACATTAATATTATTTTCAATTAAGTCAATAGATACCTTATCCCAGCCACATGATTTTTTAGTTTTAAATTTTTTACAATATTTATAGTTTCTTGTTCGAGAACTGGTAATTCAGGATTTGTTGGTTCTTCTTCAGTGTCATCTTCTTGTTCATCCGATATTTCAGAAGGATAAATCTATTCATTTTCCGTTACGTCTGCAGCTCCAGGTGCCTCGCCATTATTTCAGTTGTTTCCGTGACAAAATTTACAAG
Organism: Rutpela maculata; assembly: GCA_936432065.2. Lineage (NCBI taxonomy): Eukaryota > Metazoa > Arthropoda > Insecta > Coleoptera > Cerambycidae > Rutpela > Rutpela maculata. Next base: position 328,144,580 of record OW386285.2, read on the forward strand.
TTTGAGAGCAATATACGCCATTCTTGCGACAACCACAAACTGCTCCGCATCCAATTTGGCAGCCCCACATTATAGCATCCATAATCTTTTTTGGTGCAGGTGGTTCGGTCATCCTTACGGGATGCAATCAGTAGGATTCAATGTTGTGGTTCTGTTATGATGAGAATCAGCCGATCCAAGATTGCATTTGGTAGTACACCCATTTGAGATGTTCTCTGAAACCATCCACGGCGGGAGGCAACGTGGCTATATTTACCGTATTCTTCTTCGTTGATTTCATATTTTGTGCATTTAAAAAAAAAAGTATTATATCTGATAATAGTTATGATAATGCTGTAAACTTTCTAAATTTTATACCCAAAGTATATATTTCCGATCATGAATCGGAAACGGATGATGCGTGCGATGAAGAAGGAGGCAATAGCATTGAATGTGATGTTCATTTCGAGGAATATGACATGTAACTCTCTTTGTACGCGCCTTAGGTTGTATTAATGTTTTGTAAAAGATATTATATTGTACTCAAAATCATGTCCTGTATATATAATTTATTAAAAACTGAAATTTTTACCAATAGTATTCTCTTCCTTATATTCCGTTTTAAGGAACATGAATTTCAAATCCTTGCGAGGATAGATTCATTTTTGATGAGGATGTAAAATGAACAAATGGTGACTTTGAAACCACTCCCACTCAATATACAAATTATAAATTCCACCTACTGGGGGGGTTTCTAACCCTCTCAGGATGTCACAATTCACTCTTACCATTGTCCTTGATCAGCATCCTCCAAAACTGGGGTAAACGTCTTTAACAATAAAAATAGGAAACAATTTTATACCACCTGACAGGGTAGATTTAACCCTTGAGGGTGGTTGCGGTCTACTACCTGATATCACCTTTCACCATCTGTTATGTCCCCATGAAAAACAAAGAATCCCTGCAAAAATAGTCGATGGCAAGTTGTCATATCGGAAATAAGCAAACGGCCAAACGGCCAAAAACCGGGTTTTTCGAAAACGAGGGGAGAAATAGGTTTCATAACTTTAAATTAAATTATAATTATATACATACACAGACATATAAACACATAAATATGTGCACAGATATAGACAAACACATATACATATAAAAAAACATAGACAAGTCAACAGTACTTCTGATGAGATATTTGGAATTACGTGAATTAGGCCGCGAATTCGTATTCAGTGAATCAAACGATATCGCAGAGCACATTTTCGAGGAATGTTAATATTTAAATTTTTTCTGAAAAAATGAAATTTTCCATGGCATGTATTCCATACTGGAATATGAAATTTCTCAGTTTTGACCTAGGAATCGTGATCAGCGACCAAAAAACCTCCTAGAGCACACTTCCGCAGCACAATATTCATATTTAAATTTCCGCCCGAAAAACTGGATTATTCATCAAAAAATGGCACGAATTCCATACTGGTATAAGGAATTTCTCAATTTCGACCTAGGAATCGTGATTAGCAACCCAAAAAACCTCCCAGAGCACACTTCCGCAGCACAATATTCATATTTAAATTTCCGCCCGAAAAAGTGGAATTTTCATCAAAGAATGGCATGAATTCCATACTGGAATATGGAATTCCTCTATTTGGAACTCGGATTCGTGATCAGCGACCCAAAAAACCCCTAGAGCCCATTTCCGAGGCGAAATATTAGTTTTATAAATTTTTTTTAAGACGGCCACTTTTGGGGAACTTCAAACACCTTTAACTTTCTCATCTTCGGAGTTAATGCAGGGGTCAATTCTGATTAATGTTCCTGGGGGCCTACGGAATACGTGAAAAAAGGAATTTTTCAAATCCGTGCTGTTCCACCACTTTTCCACATTTTACACTTTTTTCCGGCTTATTAATTGGACTAATAGTATTTTGTTTTGTTCACGTCTTGATTGGATTCTACCTTTGATGAATAAATGATCAACAACAACTAGTCTATGTGAAGCAAACTCAATGGCTTGAACATCAGTACAAAGCTCAATTATGAGTCGCTTGTCAGAAGCAACATGTTCTCCATAATATGACTGCTTGGTTTATTTGATATCGTTCGAGAGGTATTAAATAAATGTCTCTTTCCGTCAAAATAGGAAAATCAGGGAGGTCTTTGTTCACTCATGGAATGGAATTCTTTCAACTTGCGGTTAATATCGTTGTCTTTCACAATGTCTTTTAAAACATTTCTTCGATTTTTTTTTTCCATCATCATCTGAGCGATCTCGCAAGCATCTGTGACATCTGAGACAAGTTCAGAGTTAAATACATTGTGTAGAGCTGCAGCATTTTCCAAATCCTGCATTAAAAATTAGCGTTTGCCAAACTCGATTAAAATATCTAAAACGTGTTTTGAAATGGCCGTTAATAACTTCAACTGCATATCCAACCGTTGTTACTGTTCGAAATCTATTCGCACTGAAATCACTCAACTGACTTTCTCCGGTTGGAATTATTTCTGGCATTTTGACTATCAACCCCCAGATTCGAGATAAGGAACAACGTCCCTAAATTCCACTATCCACCACAAAGACATATCTCCAAGTTCGAATTTTGATTTTACTTCTGGCATATTTCTGAAGATATCTGGCAAGATACTGGCATTGTTTTCCGATGCTGGGAATAGCCGAATAACGTTAATTATATAACCGTTGGGGGCAACGCAAATCATCGGTTTTACTAATGACCGGAACTTATGCATGCTATAGTTCTTCCATTGAAAACATTATTCCTGCTTTTGTGAATATATACATAAGTACAATCCCATATCGCAATAAGAGAAGATGAGTTATCATCGCTCAATAATAAATTGCGTGATAAAGGATTACGTTGTTGGGCTATTTTGTCTCGCGTGTATCATAATGACAGAGCTTAGACTTTACTTTTAATCTTTGATTCTTTGTGTTGCAATAAGCTAGGGTTTTTATTTTTTTTAATAGTCCAATAGAATTTATTCTCTAAAGGATGAAAAATTACTGTATAAAATATGTGAGGTAAGTGAAACATCTCTGATCAATTATTTTTACTTTTTTTTTGTCAACTTATTTTGTGTAGGAGAAAAAAAACCGCTGCCCAAGGAATCAGTCCATTTCCACATCTAGATTTTCTATCCATGCCTCTCACAACGAAAAAATTTTGTATGTGGAAATAATTGTTTATGGAACTTTAAAAATATATTTGAAATCGTCTACCCCATAAAACGATACCCCACATCGGTAGGGGGGAGGGGGTGATAGGGAGGTGGTAGAGGAGTTGGATGAAGTAGAAAAAATATTTTCAGGTTTTTGGTTCTTGTACACACACACTAAATCACAATTTTTGTCCATCCCCTTTAATAAATAAAAAATAATGCCAAAAAAATTTTTGAGACCTTACCTTCTCTTTTATATACTAAATGCCAATTCTATGGACTCCTACCTGCTTGATTTTTATCTAGTTATCCCCCCATTTAACCCCCAACCCTTCGACGGAATAAGATGAAAATATAATCTAGTTAGAAATCCCGTTAAAGTATATATGTGTGCCATATTTTAAATCAATGTCTTAAACGGTTTCAGAGTAATCGTGCGTATAAAAAAAGTTACAGACAGGCCGACAGACATTTTTTTTTCGCTCAAACTTAAAATCTCGACGTTTTATGACATTCAAAGCCTATTTGAACAATACAAATTTTCAAATTCTTTTTTGTCGTTGTCGTATAATTAAAATTAAACAAGAAGCGCTGGTCCCTCTGTACAATTAGGTATAAGTATTTGAACAATATAGAAAATCAGGGTTAACTAAGTTCAATATAGGAAAATTCGAATCGATTAATAGTTTTCTCTTTGTAGATGTCCCTTGTAATACAATTGAATGTAGATAAATCACGGTTTCAATTAAACAAAATACATACAGAAGAAACTTTGGCAATGTGTCTACAAGTTTCATTGTGTATACATTGGTTTGATGTTTTCATTTCTTAATCACCTTCGGTTAGAACTAAATTTATATCGTTGTAAGGTAACTACAAGTTGTTTGAATGACAATTACATCATTTAATAGCAAATGAAGAATGGTCTTGAGGGTTCAATATAGAAAACAAAATTGTCTAGTATTCTATATGAACTGTATCTTTATTCTACAGCGAGTTTCCGATTAAATTAATAAATTCGATAAAATCTTACACATATTCTTGCTCCAATAATGCTCGGACTCGTCGATTTCTTCTTGTGAAGTGGCATTTTTTGACCTGTACGGTTATTCAATATCACTTCCAGTTTTCGTGACATCAACTTTGTTATTTCAACTGCGACACCCTATGTATTTTTACAGATTTGGATGGATGATAAAAAAACGTTTTCATTAGATTCCCTATACACACTGCTCCACAAAAAAAAAGTTGTGTGCAAAACATGATATTCCCAAGTATTTTGAGCCGTAGATTACGAATATGACATTAGAATTATTCTAGTATATCACATTTTTTTCCAACCTCAAAAATTGGCTCAAAATCATAAAAAATCTCAACTATATAAATGGCAACGTTATGTATATTATAAAATGTGTCTAAAATACGATATTCCTGTGTTTTTGGATTCATTGAGACTTAAATAGCTGTAATATACATGTATATTATTTTGAAAGAATTTAAGAGAAAACAGTAAAGCATGGAAAATCTCATTCTTCTTCTTATTGCTTTTTATGATAACGAACCGTTTTACTATCAAATGTTCTATGTAGTGGAGTCTTCTTTCTCTTTATTCCTATCTGTGTGTATTCTCGTTTCAACATCGGTAACGGTATCGGTCTTTGCGCATTCTATGACGATGTTATCTTGTCAAAGTAATTTCACTCTACTCTACAAATTTCTTGTGGATTGTGACCACTAGGCATTAACGATGCCCTACGTAAGATGATAAAGATTGTTCAGAAGTAAATGTTTTACAAATTTCGACTTTCTAGTCATCATAGAAACTACGAATACAGATTACTTTTTCTGATACAATCCACGCGTAGTGCAAGATGTAAATAGTAAATCAAGCGTACCATAGATAGCGCACTAGACGGTTCTGACATTTCATGCTGGTTATACCTCTACAATGTTCAGTGCAGCAAATCACATAATTGAAAGTGTTAGAAACCGGTTGAGGCCCATTGCATAGCCATTCACTTCTCAACAGTGGTAGAGAAAGAGCTAAAATGCAAACGCATCAAACAGTACTCCATACATTTCTTGCGGAGTGTGATAAATGTATAGGAAATCTAGTGAAAACGGGTTTTTATCTTCGTCGAATCTATAGAAATATACAGGGTATTGTATGTAACATAACAAAGTTGGTGTTACTTCCAAGGAAACTGGTGACTTTGCAAGACCGCCAGGCCAAAAATGCCACATCACAAATAGAAATCGATATTGCATAAAGAAAATCAGACGTTTTGTGACCCATATATTACTACAGTTGCCCTTCATTTGCTGTATGGCACACCTATCTATTGCGGGTGCCTGTTGAACGTACGGCCTTGACAAATTTCATTTTCGTCAGTTCTTTGTAACATACTTTACAAAAACGATATCCAAATACAATAGAATAAGTACTTAATTGAACATTTTTTGCTCAAATAGAAATCCTATTAACTTCACCCATTTCTAATCACGTGTGCGGAAACAACCAATCAGAACAACATTAAAAATATCCCAGGACAATTATCACTTATGTCATCCAGTTTGACAGTTCAATAATTGATTTTTTGACAATGTCACAATTACGATTTGGCACTGCAAATAACGACTTGATGAATATAATAATAGAGGAAAACGCATATAATACAATTAAAAGTAAAAAGTATGGACTTTTGCGACACCAGAAATTATGAATTAGATAAAAATAAGTAAAATAAATTGCAAAAAAATTTCTATGCGAGTGCCCCTCAAACGTTGATAAATAGCTCAAAATTTTATCACAACTTCCTCAAGCACGTTGCTTTTAGGTAATATCCCTCCGCTTACAGCGTCGAGATAATACCAAGCAACGTGCTTTCGGAAACTGTGATAAAATTATTTCGTATTATCAACGTCCTTGGGACATTATACACACAAAATCTGTTATGGTTGAATGTCTTGTCGTATGTGGTAGTCTCTATGAGCAGAATAGATTATTATTTCTCACTGCTAATAACGTTTTTCTACCAATTTTGAGACTAATATCTGAACTAGTTTTAACTAAGAAAAATAATTTTGACTTTAACATCTTGTATGCTACTAACAAAATGTTGCTAGAATGTGTTCAGTACAGTTATCATATTTTAATCTCTGAAATATGTATTATTATTTATAAAACGCCTTGTATAAATATCGCGATAATATAATTTTGCTGCCAAAATTTACTGATTGTTAGGATAGTTTGTTGCTTGGTAACTTTGCAACTGACATTGATGAGAAAACTATATGGTGACTTTTATCTATATCATGAGTGATATCACCCAAAGCAATACACCCCAATAAATCTTTCCAGGAGAAAAATATGTTACAATAACTATTGGCGCGGAGAATTGTGACTCGTAGATACAAATTCTTGTCTACGAGACGCCTGTAAAGTCACATATTGATAATTGTAATATATTCATTTAAATGTGTATGCGCAGTTGTAAGTTTTTGTATGAACATAATATGTACTACTCTGGCTCAGTAGAGTCAAGTTGCTGTTAACTAGCACCAAGTCTGTATTAAGATTTGCAATACATAGTTTTGGGTAACAAGAGGTTTTGTTTGGACTAGGTCAAATTGCCAGTGAAAAGACAAAAAATATATCAGAATCACAATAATAGCTAAAAATTTTTTTCGAACAGTAAGGGTTAACATGTAAATTTAAACCCAAACTGTGGTCAGTTATGGACTCCACACGCCAGCGATACCCTGAGATCCGACATGGATCAGATTATTAAGGTTTGGCGCTAATAGTGCGAAAAGATTTTCAAAAGTGACCATTTTAAGACAGAGATGATGAGCAGCAGGGCTATAAAAGCGAGCCTTTAATACTGAAATCAGAAGTGGGCTAAGTGACAATGTCACTGCCGAGGCGTTTAAGTTAGTTGATGAAGATGTAGTGAGAATATACCAGAAAACATGGGACACAGGGATTTGGCCCAACAACTGGGCAACCTTAATCTCCGTATCACTACATAAGAATGGGAGGACAACTTATGACGATAACTAGAAACTGTCTTCATAATTATCACATGCTAGTAAATAATACTGTTATTCTTCAATCCAATCTTCAGCATTATCTTTGCAAATACATTCTGAGCCTAAGTACTTTAGTTTCATAGACTACCGTAAGGCTTTTGACAATGTAATCGTCAAGTAACAGTAACTGAGTAACCATTATGTAACCGTCAGTAAAACTACCTTGATGTATAAATAACTTCCTTTGACAAATATACAATTGCTGCCTTGTAATTTATACCACAAATAATACTTTATAGTTTAGGTCTTCTACGTAGCTTTTCCGGTACATGGAGACGTCGTAGTTACCAGAGGGAGGACTTTCAAGTTTTTAGAATTTGAAGGTGGCAAACGATGGTAGCAGCGACTAACTTATGTCACTGCAATGTGATTTCAAAGTTGCAGTCACTTTCAAGTAGCATTGATAATTGCCGTGGCACTCTGAGTACCTTCACTGTCCGTATAAAGTCATGGAACTAATATTTACTAGTGTTAATGACGTTACTGCTACCTGCAGAACTGAACTTTACTATGCACGGCTACTTCAAAGTGCGCGTCACCTTTTAAATTCACCATGAACTAAATTTCACCATCGAGTTCCTAATATTAGCCATAGATAAGAAATATATATGGTGACACAACTAACCTAACCTATAAACAGGGTGTAATTAGTTTCATGTCATTAAAAAAAACTGGTGGTGGGGAACGACTGGACAAGCAAAAAATAACCTTACCTATATAACATGTGGTCTATAGTCCATAGTATTGGAGAAAAAAAAAATTCGAAAATTATTAAAAATATTGTTTGAGAACTGCTGGAATATTAAAGATCAAAGACGCCGACATTTTTTGAGTGCTTTGTAGATCTGAAGACAACTATACTCTCCCTTGTGATATTCTCAAGCAATATTTTAGTTTATGTAGTTACGTACATACGGCCTACCCGTTCGTTGTTTTCGTATGCTGCTTTTGTTCTTTTTGAATTTTGGGCCACTGTATTTTAGTTAAGATTTACTTTATTGACTTACCGTTCATCGTTATGTACTTGGTCGTTATGTACTTGGTTACGTACAGACACAACTTACTTATCCGTTCTTTTTGTATTGATTTTTGGGTTTTGGACCAAGTTTTTCTCTTTTTTTTTTGTTTATTGACAACGTCAGTTGATAGTTCAGTGTATTTAGTGTTGAACTGAGTGCGTATGTCCTTAGTTCGAGGTGCCGAAATATGTATTGATGCCGATGGAGGTCATTTCGAACAATTTATCTAAATCAACAATAATTTATTGGTAAGTTCTAGATTTCTCGAATAGGCCTGTCCACCGCGCTGTCACATTGCTGTCACTTTCAAATCAAAGTCACTGCTGGGTTAAGTATTTAAACTTTATTATTATGGGCAACATTTGTGGTTTTGTGACAAATTCAAAAGAATTGTTCTGGTATTGGGTGTTACCTGTTGGGCAATAAAAGCATTATTGTTATTATTACTCGCTGCTTTGTTCTGATTTGTTTATTATTGTTTGCATTGATTTCCATAGAAACCAAAGACTTGCTTTTTAGTTTTCGATACCTGATTGGAACAAATTATGTGTGCAATTCTTTAAAAGAATCAGATTTTTTCCCCAACTTAAAATACACATTTATATAATATATAATACTATTTTCTGTTATTGTATCTCTGTTCGTTTTCCAATTTCATGAAATAATTACTCTTTTTTTAAGCTTTTAACACCAGAACAGTTATTTGCTACCGATGTTAATAAATCACATTTAAATTTTATAAATTATAAACAACAATAAAGGCTCCAATAATTTTGTTCCAAATTAAAAACACACGACCTAACTTGCTTCAGCCAATATTGTCGGTACACTTTGAAGGTTGCTGGAATTCCAGCAGACCAGCTCACTTTTATGAGTTGGCATGGCAGTTTTCAAAGGGTACCGGGAAGGTTGGTTGGTAGACCCCTTAAAGAAATCCTCTGTTTAAACCCCGCGTCCATCCTGTGCTTGCGATTGTGTAGAAAGAGGTAACGAATTATTTACATTTTTATAATTGTTATAAAAAATTCGTTTAAGCGGTCCCATCAAAGTGCCGCGCCTCTTGCTTTGAGACCGCGCGGTGGTGAGACACAAGTCGGTAATCTTTACACTTTTTTATGACTTTTCAATGTAAGTAAGAAAGTTCTGATTTGGAACTATACGTCCATTGACCCAGACAGACAGTGGTTCTTAAATGCCTCCTACCTTAAACAAATTTTTGACCCAGGTCAGTTTTTTTCAATGCGCCCCTAGAGGAAAAAGTCATATAGGTCTTTTGTCTGTCTAGTCGGTCCCCATTACCAGTTTTTTCTAATGACACGAAACTAATTATATCCTGTATATATTTATTTCCACACACCTACTTCTCTTCTTGATTTTATAAAAAATTATGCGCACAACAAAACAAAACGTTGCGTATGTTGTAGGTGAAAGGTCTGTAAATCTGAAGTTAGTTAGACACTAGACAGAAGTTAAAATTAGGGACGAGTTCAATTTAAACATCGGACGTACGACAAGCGCACACCAAGGCGGTAAGAATCAACGTTGGAAAAAATGTAACTATAAAGTGACAGCGGAACTTTGAACAGACAATTTCTGGTAATTACAACTTTGCTGAGACTTTAAAGTGACGCTACACTCCCATTTGATGCTTTGTAAGAAATATAACTTTAAAGTTACATATTATCAGTTTCTGTCATCATCGTTAAGTACCTTTTACTTTCAAGTCGCATTTCTTAGTGATTTTTTCTGAAATACGCCAATTTGACGACATTATTCGAAAACATGAATCATAACTTCACAAATTTTTACACCAAATATAATAAATCATGCAACAAATGTTTACTGTTTTAAACGCGTTCTTGTATAATGCAGTTTATTTTAAATCGTCGTTTTTAGCTGAGTTCCAATTAAAACCTTGTATATCAGGCGCAATAAAGACTAGTGTTTATTATCATTTCATCTTCACGCCCTTCCAAGAAGCCTCAGGGCTCGAAAACTGGAAATCAAAGTGTGATTAAAGTAGATAGACCGCAGGAGACTAAATTGTCAACACATTGCAAAAGAAATCTCTTTCCATAGTTTCCACACTTTCATTTGAATTCTGAAATGTTATTCCAAAGATTTTTATTGTCTTTAACTGGCTGAAGATACTAATAGATAGAATTTTTATGTATATTATTTAACCATAAAGCTGCCTATACATTTTTTATTAGAATTATGGTTACCTATATGATGAAGTCATATGGAACAAATGAACACGTAAAACATCAATATTAAATTATAGATCAATGACGCATGCCTTTGACGTTAAACTCAATTTTTAAAACCGAGTGTGTCAATTACAGCAGTTTTTGTGTATAATATTCACGTTTTCAACGTATAGTTTTGAATTTCACAAATATAAATTGACATAGGTACTATGGTAATATATATGTGAAAGTACACTAGACAGTATCTGACACACGTCAATCATTTAACAAAATAAAAATTTAAGAGATATGCTATAAAGTTTTTCATTGTGATAAACGACTATAAATATAATAAGTGACGAGAATTAATGGAAATTCGTAAAAGAATTTCGTCAAGTTGATATAGTGTGAGAAATTTATTTATACTGACTGTTTAGATACCCTAAGGTAAAGTAAACTAAAGTGTATGAAAATATCTTTGTTTCAAAGAATGGTAAAAATACTTTGTGAATACAGTAGGTGCAATGCTTACAGACTAGTGCAATTAGACGGTCTCCCATGTAAATACTTAACTACTCGGAAAAATTATTTTTTTGGTGCCATTCGATTCAGCTCAATTGAGCAATTCAAACCACGTGACTTTTCACATGGCGTTGTGGGCAAATATCCGGCAAACGTTCGTTTTCATTCGTTAAACGTTTGTTAAAGAGTTTGTTTTTCGGTTGCCTTGTCTACGTTTCCGCGAGTTAATTAAAATAAACCCCGTGTTTGCCCACAACAAAATAATTTTACAGATTGTTGGATTGCCTGATGAAGCTGTGAGTACTTCCAATTTGTTTTGGGTTCATATCGGTTATGTTTATTAATATTATCCATGCCTTATCGTAGTGTTTGATGACCTGAAGCGTTAACCGGATTTATATCCGACAGAACAGATGTTGGACACACTTGCTAATTGCAGTATGAGAGTATATTACTATGAGAGTGTCGATATTAATTTTATAGTTGGTCTTTTGGAAATGAGAAGTCCCAAATGTGAAACTAGATGAATTTTCCATGTAAATTTTTTGAGTTACTGACTACGCCTGTTGTGACATTGGAAAAGCGGTGCGACTCATTTTGGATTTTAATTATATTCTTTCAGTCTTCTCTAGCCCTCAACAGATCATTTTTCAGTTACGGTGTATAAATGCACCTTTTCTTAAACTCTCAAGACGAATGTATCGGTCATCAACGCAGCTTACTTTCTTGCTCTGGTCTTCTCTTGCATAATTATGTTTTTTCGAACCTCTTATGGCTTTTGGATGCATTAGATGCAACGAATCATTGCAACAATTCTTGAAGCTCTTACTAACGTTGCGTCCCACAAGGATATGTGTTGGGATCGATCAGAATGATGATTGTATAGCGATAATGCTATAATAAAATTAGTTTGATGTAAATATACGTATATTTGAATTATTTAATACATCTTTTATATATTTGATTTTTGTGTATCTAAAAGTATATGATTATTTTTGTTACCGATTGTTTCTTCTTTTGTTTTTTCTCGACTCCATAGGAACTTCTCGTTTGCGAGTGAATGAGTCGCTATAGTCGCTATATACACTCCCTCGTTAAAAAAGAAAAGAGTCAATCAACCAACGTGTCGATTGCGAAACGTACTTTTTTAATCGGGGTAGGCAAAGTATCTGTCAACTAATACAAAAGCTGGTTTAACCCTATCAATATTGACAGTCATGACTTTGATTTCTGTCTTAAAGGTAAATAACTTATCTGAACGAGATAAAACTTTAAAAGGTCCTTCATATAAAGAGTAAACGAACGTTTAAACTGTTCATTGCGAACAAAAATGAAATCGCAAGAGGAAAGATCTGAACTAACAAAAGTTTTGTAATTGACATGTGAAATTGGAGGAACAAATTTTAAATTATTAAAATAAATGCGTAATTTGTCAATGAAATAAGGGATATCTGGGGAATTATACGATTCAACGAAAAATTCGCCAGGTAAACGAAGGGTTTGACCATATATAAGTTCAGCAGGTGAACATTGCAGATCTTCCTTGGAGGTTGTCCTAAATGCTAATAAAATTATGGGTAATTCATCTGTCCAATGTGATGTATTGGCTCTAGTTAACAAGGAAGTTTTAAGTGAGCGATGAAATCTTTCAATTAAAGAATTCCCTTGTGGATGATATGCAGTTGTACGTATTCTATGAAAATCTAAAAACTTTGCAAATTCATTAAATAATCTTGACGCGAATTGTACCACTTGATCAGTCGCCACCGTCAAAGGAACACCGAAACGACAAACAAAATTTTGAAATAAAGTACGCGCAACTGTTTCTGCTGTGATGAGGGTGCGAAGAGGGTACGCTTCCGGCCACCTAGTGAATCGTTCAATCACCGTAAGAATGTAAGAGTTACCTTTGGATGGAGGTAATGGTCCTACCAAATCTATATGGATGTGGTCGAATCTGCTTTTCGGGATGGTGAAATTTCCAAGAGGACTGAGCGTATGTCGGCTGACTTTGACAGCTTGACAGTTAATGCACGATTTTGACCATAAATTGCAATCTGTGTTCATTTTCGGCCAAAAATAGTTATTTGAAATCAACAGTCTAGTGGATTTAATACCAGGATGAGATAAGTTGTGAAAAATATCGAATATCGTTCGTCTGTAAACAAGTGGAACAAAAGGTCTAACTTTTGTACGAGAAACATCACACCAAATAAATTCATTTGAATCTGGAATTTGTATCTTTTTTAAAATGAAACTGGTTTTAGCTAGTGATGATTTATCTGACAATAAATAGTTGAGATTTGAATCTTTCTCCTGAGCTTCACTGAGCAATTTTAGGTCAAAGTTAACATTAAGGAAGGGAGAATTTTTAAGTTGAAGTGGTAAAATATCTTGTTTTAAAGAAGAAGTGTCGTAAATACGTGACAAGCTGTCAGCTATTACGTTATGTTTTCCTTTAACATGCTGTATTTTACAAGAAAATTGAGCTATGTATTCTAAATGACGTATTTGACGAGGAGATCTTTCTGCTTTTGTGAATAAAGCGTTGATTAAAGGTTTGTGATCTGTAAAACAATTAAACTTTCGACCTTCAAGTATAAATTTAAAATGTTTAATTGCAGTATATAATGCTAAAAGTTCTTTGTCGAAAACCGAATAATTGGTTTGTGCTATGGTTAATTTACGGGAAAAGAATGCTAACGGAACAAGAAATCCCTTATTATCTTTTTGCTCTAAAACTGCACCCATGGCAAGGTTAGAACAATCGACTGAGAGAGATAAGATAGTATCGTCATTATTGCAAGGATGAGCTAAAACTACTGCATTACTTATAGCGTCTTTGGCTTTCGAAAATCCATCTAAACATTCATCATGCCAACTATTTATCTTTGTAATTTTATCATGAGATAAACTGTTGCAAAGAGAATATAGGGGAAGTAAAATTTCAGCAAAATGAGGAATGAAACGATGATAAAAATTTACCATACCTATGAAACGTTGTAGTTGTTTGAGAGTTGTCGGTAAAGGGAAGTTATTAATGACTTTGACTCTCTCAGTTGATGGTAAAATACCTGATGAAGAGATGTGATGACCTAAAAAGGTTAAATTATCAACTCCTAAGATACATTTAGATGGTTTAATGTTTATTCCGTATGTGTCTAATCTTTTGAAAACTATTTCCAAATATTCCAAATGTTGTACATCTGATTGACTTGCGATTAAAATATCATCCAAATAGACGGAAACGAAAGGTAAGTTGACAAGTACTTCATTCATAAAACGTTGGAAAGTTTGACCGGCATTGCGTAGGCCAAAAGGCATGCGGGAAAATTCAAACAGTCCGAAGGGAGTTGTTTTTTCAGCGACAGGTATCTGATGGTACGCTCGCACTAAATCAATCTTGTAGAAAATAGTGCAGCCGTGCAACTGAGAGCTAAAGTCGTGAATATGAGGTAACGGATATCTGTCTGAAATAGTAATTGTATTTAGTTGTCGATAATCTCCACAAGGTCTCCAATCATTTTTCTATTTTTTGGCTACTAAATGAAGTGGTGAAGAAACTTGAGAAGATGATGGTTTATAGATACCCAATTCCACCATGTTGTTAAATTCTGTTTGAGCTATTTTAAATTTAAGATTGTCTAATCGTGAAAAAGGTAAATGACCTTCAGTAACTATATGTACAACAGAATGTTTAATAGGTAAATTGTAATCTGGTGAACTGATTAAATTAGGAAATTGTAAAAGTAATTTGTTATATTTATCTGTAAAAGGAAATAATTTAAGTGTGTCTAAGCTATAATTGTCTAAAGGACTATTTTTAATAAAACAATTAATTGACAAATAAGTCTTCATCAATTATTCGAGCTCCTTTAAGATCGACGACTAAACCGAAATGAGACAAGAAATCTGCTTCGATGATCGGAATGTCAATGTCTGCAATATTGAAAACGAAAGGAAATAATCTGCGTAAGTTTAGATTGACTTTTAACAATTTCTTACCGTATGTAAAAATCGTTGAACCGTTAGCCGCGGTTAATATCGTATCAAAATTCTTTTTTAAATCTGTGAAAGCATTACGTGGCGCCACAGATAAATCGGCTCCAGTGTCGATTAGTAAGTTCAAGTTGTTAGATCTGTCGTAAATAAAAAGTCGACGTTTGCTGCCAGAAAAGTCAAAGTCAGACGTCATAAAATTATCAAACTTCAGTCATCTTTGAGGATTTTCAGATTTTTTACAACTTTTACTGAATTTGCACCATTCACCTCCACAACGATAAGCATTGGCACCATAAAGTTGATGGTAGTAACAAATAGTATTATCTGTACGGTTAAACTTCTTGGGAAAGTTATTACGGCTGGGTGAACGATTGCGATTAGAAATACGAGTTTGTGAAATGTTTCTACTCCTACAGTTATTGCAGAAAGAAGTAGAAGGTTGAGGCTCGAAAGATTGATCAGGTAATTTAGATTCTAAAGAGTTTAATCGAGAATTAAAAATTTCTTGTCTTTGTAAGACTTGATTAATTGAATCATGGAAAGTGATTGAAAAATTTTTGATAGTGGTAGTTAAATCTGATAGCGGGGTTGATTCGGAGTCAAGAGGATTTTTAGAGTATGATGCAATCATCGAATTTTGACAAGACTCCCATATCCGATCTGCAATATTGAGAATCTCTTTTGTGTCTGTTTTCCCGGAAGCTGTAATAGCGATATGTACAGTTTGAGGCAAACGTCTTTTCCATAATTTAATTAATAAATCTTGACTAACCATGCTGAAACCTCCAACCATATTCAGCATGGATCTATAGAAATCTGACGGCTTCAGATCACCCATTTGGGAACCTGATAGCAAATCGTTGAGACGTTTCTCCTCACTCGATGATAAACGTGAAATTAAAATTTTCTTTAAATTTATATATAAATCTGTTTCCGGGGGATTAGATATTATTTCGTATATATTATCTATCACATCTAATGGCAAATTAGCTATAACCTGATCATACTTTTTTTGTCATTGACAATCTTTGCAACAGAAAACTGTGATTCGATTTGGATAAACCAAATTTCAGGTTTTGATTTCCAAAACGGGGGTAGCTTGGCGGATAGTGACATAGTGGGTTTGAGGAAAATCCTCGTCTGAATGTTATGTTGGCATAATTAATTGATTGGTGATTGGTTGATTGACTATTTCTCAGATAAAAAGGGAAATGTACGTTAACGTTAACTCACTCACCAGCAGATGACAGTACTTGTAATGTTCAACCTGTGGTTCAACTTCAATTGGGAGTAGGAAATGACCATAAATTAGAGGAACATCAATTCAAAATTTATCAGTAAATTTTCTGTGTATTCTTCTCTTCATTAAACGATAAGCATCATCTGGATTCAATTTATAGTGGTATGTAGTATATGGAATTTCTTCTTGAAGTCGTTGATAAAAGTGGTTCTAAATCAGGAATGTGGATGTGTGCCAAATTATATCAATCAATTTAATAAAATTTTAGGTGTTTATAAATAAAAGTTTTAAGCATTTCTTTTGCTTTTAAACTTCTTTCAATCAGTTTGTTTAGTCCTTATATTCTTGAAGTTGGTTTATATCTTTATATTCTTGGAGTTGATTTATATTTTTATGTTCTTGGAGTTGGTTTATATCTTTATATTCTTGGAGTTGATTTCGGGTAATTATGTCTGAATATTCTTCTAGCTTCGAGAGTAGAAATAATTTTGCCTCTTCTCCAATTAATCCGATTACATAGATCTCATCACGAAGGTCATGTGTATGTCGGGGTCACCAAATTTATAGCGATAATTCTATATTAAAATTAGTTTGATGTAAATATACGTATATTTGAATTATTTAATACATCTTTTATATATTTGATTTTTGTGTATCTAAAAGTATATTATTATTTTTGTTATCGATTGTTTCTTCTTTTGTTTTTCTCGACTCCATAGGAACTTCTCGTTTGCGAGTGAATGAGTCGCTATAGTCGCTATAATTTGTGCTCCGCTGCAGATTTTTATAATTATCTCTGTCCCCGTTGCTCCTACGTGGTAATTAATTATTACCAGTATTGTAGATTATAAAATTTCCCAAAACATTTGATCAAAAAATTTTTTTCCACTGTCAACCCTAGGGTGGCCCATCTTTTTCGAAATCGAAATTTTTTATTTCTCTGCCCTGCAAATGGTTCCATTTGAAAAAAAAAACAGTCCCCTCAAAATATTATTGAGGCAAATTGAAGGCAAGGGGTGCCGCAGAATGCATTATTATGCAATAATACAAGTAAATGGAATTATTTACATTCTTTGGTTGATGCATTGTTTTTTTTTAATCAGCAACATTTATCTTTAGAATGACTAATCAAGTCATACAAATATCAAAGACATTATCTGTTGTGACTATGACATGTGTCATACTACTATAAATTCGTAGTCTAAGAAAACTAGACTAGAAGTTTTTGAAATAAAACTCTCGTTTTATCTTTGTGTATTTTATTATGAAACGTTTTTTTCATACATAGTACCAAATATTATCCTAAATCTACAAGACATATAGTAATAAGAACAATATTTTTTGCACTAGGCCAAAGCATGCGACAGGGTTTCTTTTTTTACATTTGGAAACTTGATTTATAATCATTTACAACTTGGAGTAAAAACTGTTTTTGGTCTTCATTTTTTGTTAAAATGTCATTATAGTCAGTAATAAGTTTGATTCCTCTCTCAGCGGCATCATTTACAACTTTAAGTTTGTTTACAATATTGAAACATCGGGTATAACTTTCATTTTCCCTCCATGTTGTTGGATCGTTTTCCAAAAATTCCATAGACAAACCTAATTTTTGAAAAAACTGTTTAGTGTTCTCGCATATGAAGTCCTGAATTTCCTTGTTTTCAACGTCAGTAATGTTACTAATCATAAGTCGTTTAATACCCTCTTGATTTGGTGCTTTCCTATTCAAAGCTTTAACCATTTCTCTTTTAGTGGTAACTGAAATATCGTCATCAAAAAAAGATAAGCCAACATTTACTGAATTAAGGTACCACAAATGGTTCACTATTTTCCTACTTGCGGCTTGAGATATTTCTTTGTCAATATTTTGATAATTAATGAGTTCTTTACAAAAGTCTAAGTCATGAAGCGGTGCTTTACTGGCAAATGACGATGTAAACCAGGCCTTTACATAAACCTTTACAATAAAGAGACATATATCTTCAATACCTATTTTTTCTTTTTTAGTTAGTTGGAACTGATCTTGGAAAAAAAATATTTTTAGACAGTAAATGGCTTTGGCCATCCAACGTGCATGATGAAATGCCCCTGGTTGATAGAATGTCGTGTGAGTGGGCTCTTCTTCAACAAAAAGTTTAGAAAGCATTAAAAATTCTTTATAATCATCACGAGGCTGTTGCAAAGTTAAAGCTGCATTTAGAAACTTTACAATTTCGGTTTTAACTGGTTGTAAAATGTGTTTAATTTTTGATACCTGAAATCCAGTTTTTAGTTTATTTTGATCTATTTTAGGCCAAAATTCCCTAAAACGTTTAAATAGTGGCATTTTTGTGTCAAACACACTTCTCAAAACCACTTCAAAAATATGATGTCTACAAGGAAAATATAGAATATCTCTTTCTAATTTTTGTTGCAATAGTGTGGCTCCCCCATTTATATTTGATGCTGTTGTATCACAACACAAAGCTATTACCTTTTCGTCCAAATTCCATTCACAAAGCACATCATAAACTGCTTCAGTCTGTTCTCTTCCAGTTGAATTGGGCAAAGCTGGTACTCCAAGTAGTTGTTCAATATATCCACTAGTAACTAAGATAGCAAGTCTATCGATATTTCCCATTCCAGTGAGAGAAGGTAAAAGTTTTCCATCCCAATGGATGACTGGGGCCGGCAATTCAGAATTACCGAAGGCAGTTTTTAATATTTCAGCTCTTTCTTCGCGGATGCGTTGTCTAGAGCGCTGAAGTGTGGTTCTGCTGATGGACAAAGATGTGGTGTCATGTCCTAGTGCTTCTGCTACTGCCGTCAAAATATGGACTCCATACCTGTCGCTTATTTTGCAAGCATCAAATGCAGCGGCTATTTTTGGTGTGATGATGTTACATGTTCCATACAATCTCCTCTTTTTTGGCTGTGACGGGCCAAGCTGGTCTTGTAACAACTCTTCTTGGGCTTCGATTATTTCATCTTCATTTTCGTTGGAGTCGGCTGAATTACTACTTGATGATGGACAGGTGACTGTTTCCTCTAATCTAGCTTTTTCTTGTTGACTTCGTTGCATTCGTTCGGATAATTTCTGTAATTTCTCCTCAGCTGATTTTTCTTGAGAAGCAAGTTGGTAATCAATACCATGCATAAATCCGGGACGTCCCTTTTTTCTTTGGTTAATTAAAAACTGCTTATCTTCATCTATTTTCATCAACTCCAATGCATTTGCATGAGAAATGTCAAAAAGATCGTCCAATTTTTCAACGAAATTGTTTTCTTTAACTCCCGCACTGGCCCTTTTAGCCGATTTTTGTAAGTTCCTCCACTCTGCATAAAGTTTATCTAGTTGTTTAACACAATGAAAATCCTGACGTGTCGGAATGCGAGCTTTATCCCAAAAAACTGACACCTCTTCTATTGTTAATTTAGCACTTTCATGTACACTTATCTTCACTTCACGAATGTTATAAAAGAGCACTTGTAATACTTGTCTATTAGACGGCAATTTATTGCCAATGATTTGTGACGAATAGTGTCCAACTAAGTAAATGAAAGTATCCTTTCGTAAGGATCTAACATCAGCCATCGTTAAATGTTTTTTCAAAAAGGAACGTATGCTAGAACTTATAATGTCACCACTGTAAAACACAATTGCAAACTGACATAAAAATCTACCGTAGGTGCATTATATTTCCAAACTTCCAAAACAAATAATTTCTAGGAAATAATTACACCAATAAAACATTATGAGAAAAGAGGTAGATATTTGTATTTTAAGTAAAATTTAAGTGTATTACCGTAATAAAATCTTATCTACAAATTTCTACCTGAATGCGGCACGGGTTACCGTTCACCGAATTATCTGAAACTTTGACATAAATTATTCCTAGTATAATAGTATATTTTCGTGGGGAGACTTAAAAAATACGCAAAAAAATTCACCCCCTATAGAGATGGGCCCTAGTCAACCCTTTAAAAATTACAGCAGCTCGTAGTTTGATAAAGTGTTTTGAATTTCTGTTCCGACATCATTAATACTCATTACTAATTTTGTATAATCTGTAAACTTAACTTACAGTGGTGTCGTTTCATTAAAAAAATGAATTTTATCCGAATTTTTTGAGTTTTCACTGATCTGTAAATATAACATTTTTCTTCTATTGCGAATACTTTATGAGTCAGACTCGCTCAAATAGGTGAAAATTTGTGCTTCACTGCAGATTTTTACAATTATCTTTGCCCCCATTGCTCCTACGTAGTAATTAGCTATTACCAATATTGTAGATCATAAAATTTTCTTCCACGTTCAATTATTTAAAAAATAGAGCAGCTCGAAAATGTCAATAATCTGCAGCGAAGCACAAATTGTCGTCATTCTGACGGCTGTAAATTGTAAAATACTAACAATAGAGAAAATTAGTTTAAACAAACGTTGTTGCTTTTCTCTGAAAATAGCGAGCAGTATTTTACCATCGGCTTCTACGACCAAAAATAAGAAAAAAAGTCCCTATAAATATATATTTGTACTTGTAGTCATCACTGTATCAGGAAATTCGTTTCCTTTATTTTGCACTTCTGATGTTGGTAATACAGTTCTTTTTTGTTATTATTAAAATATTCCGGGCAAGTAAATAGGTCGAGGCAGTTCCACAGCTTGGCCACTTCGTTCACCAGATCTGAACCCATTAGATTTTTACTTGTAGAGTCACATGAACAACTTAATTTCATTACTAAAGTTAATACACATGAAGAACAACTTCAAAGGATAAAGCCGGAAATAAATTAAGAGCAGAGAAATGCAAAATATACGGGCTTCTCAGGCTTTCAGACATCGGGTGAAAGGATATACCCAGCAACATGTAAATTTGATTGAGCAATTCACAAATAACCTTTGTGCCTCCCTGATCTGGACGTACAAAGCCGGAAAAGGGAAGGCAATGAGAGAACTAAGAAAGGTACAAAAAGTTTATTTCTAGTGATGATGAGAACAAAGTCAACAACGCCTGCCGCAGCCATGGAAGCACTATTTTGTCTACCTCCTCTACACTTAGTCGTGGAGAGTGAGGCACTGCTAGCAGCGTAGAAGCTGAAAATAAACGGATACGAGACCATTTCAAGAATAGCATATCAATGAGATATTTCAACGAAAAAAAAAATACTATTAAACATGTAGTCAGATAGAACCAGCACAAGCCACAACTTCGCAAAACCCTGACAGAGGACAGAAGGGGACAAGGCAACTGCGAAGACATTTAAATGATACCATATGGTATATTGAGGATCAAAACCGTCAAGAAACATCGAAGCTGGAATTACGTTGCTCAACCAGGGACAGATATTGGTTTGAACCTGGGTAGTACCGCAACTGTCTTCCAAGCAGAAGTCACAGCTATAGAAATCTGTGCACGAGAAATGATACGTATCATCACTGACAACCAAGCAGCTCTCAAAGCTCTGGATGCAGTAGAGATACGATCTAAAGCGGTAAAACACTGCCACGTATATTCATCATTGACGAACCATCCAAGATAAAGTTAAGCTGAAAGCAGCTGAGATGTGCAGTGGGCATCCTAACAGGACATTGCACACTAAATCGATACCTAACCCATATAGAGTATAGAGGTGAGGGAAAATCCAGAGTGCAGGATGTGTGGTGAAGATGAACAAAGTCCTCACCACATACTATGTGAATTACCAGCCTTCGTGGCTGGAAGGCTTTTATACCTCGGGGGATCATTTGTGAACCCAGGAGAGACAATCAGAGCTCCCATCGACCATACAGTCGCCTTTTTGGATGGAACGGGACTAATGGGATAAAGAGTCTATGGGGTGCAATAGGTTTAAGCTTCAGTACCGTCAGTAAGCTTCAGTACAGTCAGAAAAAAAAAGAAATAACGTAACACGTAAAAGGCAAAAACTGCTCTACTTCGAATTAATTTATTTTGCAACATGTATTATAATTTTCGATTGATCTTGCTTGCCTTTAAACTATGTTTACGTAGAAAGCTCTCAAATTTCACATTTTACTCAAACTGAAAAAAATCACATACAATAAAGTTAGGGTTAGTATTACCTAACAAAATTGCAGACTGGGACATCGCTGGGTATAATTACTTCCACGTCCAGTGGAAGTATAGTAACGACAAAAAAATTTTTAAAAATTTTTATTGTCCAAATAGGCTTAAAATGTCATGAAACGTCGAGATTTTAAGTTTGAGAGAAAAAAAATTTTCTGTCTGTCTGTCGGTCTGTCTGTCGGTCTGTCTGTCTGTAACTTTTTTTTGTGCGCACGTTTACTCTGGAACCGTTTGAGATATTGACTTGAAATTTGGTACACATATGTACTTTAACGAGATCTAGAACTAGATTATATTTTCATCTTGTTCCGTCGAAGGGTTGGGGTGTAAATTGGGGTAAATTTGGGGTAAATGGGTAAATCAAGCAGGTAAGAGTCCACGAAATTGGTATTTAGTATATACAAGAGAAGCTAAGGTCTCAAAAAAAAATGTTGGCATTAGCCACCCCCATTACCACCCCCACCCCCTTATTAAAGGGGATGAAAAAAACTTGTGATTTAGTGTATGTACAGGAACCAGAAACCTCAAAATATTTTTTCATCCATCCATCCACCTCCCCACTACCACCCCCCTATCACCACCCCCACCCCACCACCGATGTGGGGTATCGTTTTTGGGGTAGAAGATTTCAAATATTACATTATTAAAGTTCCATAAACAATTATTTTCACATACAAAGTTTTTTCGTTGTGAGTGACATGGATAGAGAATCTGGATGTGGAAGTAGTGATTCCTTGGGCAGCGGTTTTTTAAAATTATATTATTTTTGTTTTACTACGCATAAAAAGAATAATATTTGTGTAAAATTTCATTATTTTACATTGAACGATTTTGGAGATATTAAAAAATTGTTCTCAGAGGGCCATCTTTAGGGGATAGTAATTCTCTCTTGACTGTGGAGTGAGACAAACATTGAACTGTTCCTGCTCCTCTTTCTGTTTTTATTATTCACCAATTGTATAAAGAAAACTCTGCTTTGGTTTAGGTAGAGAACACTAACTCCGATAAATATAAAGTTGACAACGACGTCAGACAGGGCTGTGTGCCGTCACCAATCCTAAACAGTTTTATTCATTTATTTATTTTTAACGCCTTATTTATATTAACGTCCTGGCGGAGTTTAGCTTATAGCTATTCCACCACTCAACCAGGACACGCACACATAGACAACAACACAACACCTGCTCCCTGCGATATTGCCACCTGTCGCAGTTGAGACTCGAACTCAGGAGAAGAGAGCGACCAGTGTTGTTTCTCACACAGCCACGGTCTAGCCCACTACTACCCTTTCGGTAACATATGAAAAACGCCACTACACATCCATACCCTAGAATTCTACCGCGGGACCCGTGATCGCAAGCCTAACACCGTAATACTGCGCCACAGCGCAGTGAACACGCTGTGCAACGTGTGCTGAAGAACAGCAAGGGTGGAGACAATAATAGGCGAAACCGAGATTTCTAACTCAAGATTAGCTGAGCTCATATACGTGCTGGCCTCTGACAATAAATTTTGATTATTCTTTAATTGTAAGTTACAGCAAGACGAAAGTTATGATTGTACACCGATTAAGTGATAACCACCCAGATACGTTAAGTATTTGTGATTGTGAGATAATAAACAACATGGTATACTTTGAAATTCTTGTGGACAATACTGAACAACTGAAGATCACAGGTGACAGATGACAGATCGACAACATGCCATTTGAGAAAAATTTGGCGTGATAAAAATACCACGAAACGCACAATGATGTGTGCGCTTCATGATTCCCTAACACCCTACTTTTCTTCATCTTTCTTATGCCTCTAAGACATGTATCGTTAGGAGGCCACACATACGGCATATTGATGATTTCGAAATGTGGCTCTGGACTCGTTTGCTACGAATTCTCTGAACAGTCCGTCGCACTGATAGCTCGATTCTCCAAAAGCGACTCTCCAACATTTTATTCTCCCGAATTCTCTCATTTTTTGTCACATCAACAAGATAGAAGATAATATAGGACGGTTAATAGTTCAGGGAAAGCCAGATGGCAAGAGGCAAAGAGGACGTCCTCCAGAACGTTGGGCTGATGCCACCAATAAGCTAATAGAAAAGATCTTTAGTGAGGCTATGCGCCTAACAAGCAACCGCGACATATGACGTGATACCATCAAATGTGCTAGACATTGAATGGAGATCAACTAGAAAAATGCATGGATCACATAACGTCGAGTAAGACGTTGTGAATAAGAAGAAGAACTCTCATTTCCAGGAAGCATTTTTTACATTTTATTCTTAGAAGTCGCCGGTAAAGTATTATACACTATTTTTGAGACACCCTGTATGATACATTATATAATTTAAGTTACCCCTTGTCTTTAGAGGTTGTTGAAATGCTTCCTAAACCTTTGACTTTGTAAGAAAGAAAGTTCTACTTCTACACAGAAAGAAAGTTTGGACGTAATTTAGTTACCCACACTGGGAACTTCAGACTAGTATTTATGTCAAAATAACTAATTGTTCTCGTGATAATGTAAAAAATAAGATACTCCTTTCCTTCCTTCCATCAGCGATAGCCAAGAATGAAGCTAAAGAACAACCCGAACTTGTTATAACTGCAAATATTTTAATAGAAGTAATGAAATTATAATTTGTGAGCTCTTGATACGTGAATTATGTGGAATTATAAAAGACAAATCAAATCTATCGAATTATTGAATTTTATTAAACTAGAAATTAGTTCTAAGGTGGTGGGTGTAGAAAATTTCAATTTTACAGGGTGTTCCATTCAGAGTCGTCCAAAACGAATAACTTGATAGAGATGGAGGACCCCAAGCGCAATAATATTGACTATTACATGTTTTGACCAAATACCATTATTTCAATTATCGTAACAATAATAATAATTAATTTTTACAAGAAATATGGTTTACATGCTAATATTAGATTGATATACATACATAGATTAGAGAACACTTGATTTATTATATGTAAATAAACAATAATCTCACAAAGGCTTAGCTTGCTCGTGGGTAACAATGATCGATTAAACAAATGTTTGCACAATATTTCGTGTAGTATTCTAATGTTTCATGATATTTCAGAAGCGATTTAAAAAAAAGCGTACTACAGGAAAAAATGACAGCTCTTTAAAAAAACTACCTTACTATGGTCTACCTCCACTTTTAATGCTAATTATACACCTTCTTAAAAAAATCCTTTTTAGGTTCGAAAAGAAAATATGGCTCATTTAGAGTAGCTGTATTTTCGGTTTCTTGTATTTTTTTTACACAATTCTTTTTCGCTTTAACGTTCGTTCGCATACGCTTTTCCTTTGTAGTCTCACAAGAAGAGGTCAATTGGATTCAAATTGGATTCAAATGCCACAAAATGCCACTTTATTTGTCCGCCACTGCCAGTCCATTGGTTGTGATATGTTCCGTTTCGAAATGGCATGGTGCTCCGTCGTTTCGTAGCCACATGCGTTACGCGCATTACTACCAATCACAACAAAGCGCGACAGAATAATAAAAGTTTAAACAATAACTTACTTCTCTGTTTCTTTCTGTCAAAAAATGAGAAGGCCCTTTGCAGTTATGCTGTTATGTCAGATAATATTCGTTTTTCTGAAATCGATCGACGATGTCTACATTTTCGGCGCGATTTCAGATCGAAAAACGCATAATTCCAGTATTTTAGTCCGTTGCTAAGAAACTATCAGAAAACAGACCGGAAAATATCCGTTGCCAAGCAACGATCAACAAAACCGTACGGGAATGTTACTTTTTCTGAAATCGATCGGCAATGTCTACATTTTCGGCGCGATTTCAGATCGAAAAATGCACAATTCCAGTATTTTAGTCCGTTGCTAAGAAACTATCACAAAACAGACCGGAAAAGATCCGTTGCCAAGCAACGATCAACAAAACCGTACGGGAATGTTACTTTCCCGGCCTAGGCCGGGAAAGTAACATTCCCCTACGGTTTTTTATGTTTATTTTAGACAGTAAATAAATACACGCAGACAAACCAACTCACATTAAAATTGCATTTATTAGTAAGCAGTTAGATTGTAACGAATAAATGTTATGCATTAATACAAATTCCTTAATTTGTAATAATATTGATTGTGATTTCAGAAAAAATAGTATGTGTACTTCGGTGTGAAAGCACATTCCCAGACTTCGATGCTTGTTGACCTCGGCCAACAATTTGCATCGTCGCACAGTGAAAAAAAAAGCCTTGTTTTGGACAAAAATCTGCCTACAAGTCAAATCTTAATCAATTTCGATCTACCTTGACTTAAAATGTAGGTTATTGGCTACACTTTCAGAGTATACCGCCTAAATTGCAAACCCCGATTTCCTAACCTCAAAAAATGTATCAAATATGAGAGTAATTACTTTTTTTCTATTTCTACAAGTCAAATCTTGATCAATTTTGACAATCCTGGGGTTCATAATTTAGGCAGTATACGCTGCATGGGTAGCTAAAACCTGCATTTTAAGCCCAGAATTGTCAAAATTGATCAATATTTGACTTGTAGAAATAGAAAGAAGTGATTACTCTCATATTTGATACATTTTTTGAGGTTAGGAAATCGGGGTGCACAATTTAGGCAGTATGCACTTAGAGGGTAGCTAATAACCTGCCTTTTAAGCCCAGGATTGTCAAAATCGATCAAGATTTGACTTGTAGAAATAGAAAAAAGTGAGTCATATTTGATACATTTTTTGAGGTTAGGAAATCGGGGTTTGCAATTTAGGCAGTATACTCTGAAAGTGTAGCCAATAACCTACATTTTAAGCCAAGGTAGATCAAAATTGATTAAGATTTGACTTGTAGGCAGATTTTTGTCCAAAAAAGGCTTTTTTTTTCCACTGTGCGTCGTCCGGGAATGTATTGCTTTCACCCCTAAATACACAATATACTATTTTCTGAAATCGATCGGCAATGTCTACATTTTCGGCGCGATTTCAGATTGAAAAATGCACAATTTCAGTATTTTAGTCCGTTGTTAAGAAACTATCAGAAAACAGACCGGAAAAGATCCGTTGCCGAGCAATGATCAACAAAACCATATGGGAATGTTACTTTCCCGGCCTAAAGAGGTCCCAAAATACTTCCAATTAGATCTACGATTATTTAGTGAAACCTGCTGGTATTTTTGTGATAAATTGAAAGTCAGTAAAGAGCAGGCGCTGTCCCCAAACCCCATGAAGTGCAAAATTGGCGTAGGTATATCGTGATTTAAAATGTCAAACGCTTTAGAATAATCTAAAAGGATAAGTGCACATAGGTTATTATTATCTAAAGAATAAAAGAGATCTGTTAAAGAAGCTAGGGCTGTGACACAGGAATAGCCTGATTTAGATCCAAATTGATTTTTATGTAGGATTAAAAAACTGTCAGTACCTATGCGATCTAATTTGGGACTATAAAATTTTTCGATTCTCGATAGAATAATGTACGCCTGAAAAAAATCTAAAAGAATTTGTAACTTGAAAACTGTCTAAAATCGAACCCCGTATGTAATAGTCAACATTGTTGCCATGTGAAGTCCTCTATCATCGTGTTCGCTTTGGATGCTTATGAATGGAACACATTGTATTCTCTTATTATTGTAATTGTTGTTAATGGCATATTATCATAAATACATTTTTATCTATTTAAGATTATTTACGAATCTGGGAACATTTACTCAGTATATTTAGTACATATAGTAGAGTTTTAACATTTTTAAAATCGCAGTTAATTCGCTTCTACATTGAAATGTCACCTATAAGGGAGCCATTGAGACAAGCTTTAGAAAGAAAATTTAATATGCATAATAGATATTTAAACTTTTAATATGAGATGAAACTGATTTTAAAGTGTGTCAAATAGCGAGCTAGAAAGTTGCGTCAGGTCATAAAATATTTTTAATCAAATTTTAATAAAACTACAAGAGTATAGTCCGGAATAACGACGAAAGATTTTAGAACATGTTCCATATTACTTCCTAATTTCCCAACAGAATTGTATCACTTTTTGGAAGTTCTGTTCTAAATTATTTTGCTGAAATTACCACGTGTATATATGTCAATAATGATAAATTGATATAATGAACACAGTTATTTACGTGCATAGTGCTTTTATGCGTTTGATTATTGAATGCAACAAGCATAATAAATTATATTATAATTTTCTGCAGTAATTTACATTTAGGTTTGAAAAAATAGAACAGGGTCGGAGTTACAGTTGAAAAAACATGAAGGAAATGATCAATTTAGCAGAACTACACTCGGTCACAGGTGCGGATCCTGCCGCATTTATTGAGGGAGAAATCAGTTTCCTCGTGTAAGAAATATTATTTTTACGCGGCGAATTTTGATTTTGTATTTGGGTGAAAATATTCAAATATTTTTTGGTCTGGGGGGGAGGGGGGGAATTACCCTTATTACCACTCTACAGATCCGCCTTTGGTCCATAGTATCCGACTGCGAAATTATTTTACTGTCAATGAATAATTTGTTATACTCTTCGCAAATACGGAAATGAACTTATATTGCATTTGATCTGCACATTTCTAAAACCGTAAATATCGCTCACAGAGAAAACATTTTCATATCATTGTGTTAATCATCGAATTTTTAACAAATTTCAAAATATTCATCGGTCTGTGTGCCCGTCTATCCGTCCGCCTGTCGGCCTGTAGGAAAATTCGAGCAGGGAGATTTTTTTTTAGTAGGAGTCTTTTTTTATTTATATATTTAACGTCGGCCTATTTCCGCTACCAAGTCCTATCACCGACGTCAGAAGACGAGCTACCTCCAACTTGGAAATTTTGGTCGAAACTCTTCTCTGTTGAAGCCTAACATTTAATAGACAAGAGACCGACTGCTTTACATCCCCTCCGGAAAATGGCATATCTACTACGTAATCCTTGCCTCAAATTACATAGCTTCTAGATATACGCTGATATACAAGCCGCTAGAAGGTGGGATGAGATCGTCGTGTTTCCCCAGACGGATTACCCTCTATATACTAACTGCGATGAACGTATAAGTATCGAAAAACTTCTGAAGTGAAGTGAAAAAAGGTTTATTTTAAATTAAGTTTTACAATATGTGCCTTACTGGTCTGGAGCCAACCAGACAACCATGGCGCATAGCGCCGTGGTGAATGCAGGGTTGGACGGAGCAGGTCCGGCTCGGCTTAACAAGTAATGTTTTAGGGGAGATTATCTATCCTGTTCGTTGCCGGAAAATAGGCAACGCCTGGTATGGTAGGGGGTGTCTCAGATTGAATAATATTGCATTATGCTGTCTGATTTGGGTGATGCTGTGGGTAAGTGGACTATCACCCAACTTGGTGGTGTAAAATTTTTGGGAGATTTCCTGGACGTAGTCCGCTAGTGAGGTTATGTCGTGGCAACGTGCATAGAGAACTCTGAGGGAGGTACCTATCAGAGTCTGAAATAAATTTGTGTTCTAGAACTTTAAGTTTTAGTTTAAGTTTTTTTATTATTCCTGTTAAGCTCGCTACCCCTGGCCAGGAGCGGGTACAGACTCCTGGACATGGAGTAGACCTTGTACACTGTCTCGTTGATGTGGGTATCAAACGTCAGTTGTTTGTCTAAGTTAACCCCCAGATACTTCAGGCACCATTTGATAGAAATTTCTCTACACCTGATCGAAAGTGGCGTTAAAATTCGATTTTCGGTGAGTTGGCGCGTGAAGAGGATCGCCTCTGACTTTTCGTCGTTGATCCGAATCTTCCACTTGTAATACGCCGTGGCACAAACTTTAGAGGAAATTCGCCACCTCGTACGTTCTGCTACTATTATCTAATATTACGGCCACTCGATCACAAAACTGCTTATATCTCTGTTAATACTTGACCGATTTTCTTTAATCCTGCACTTTTTTCCGTATTAACTTTTATTGTTCTCCCAGTTTTTTAATATTCTTCGGTTTAAGATAAATTACAGAGTGTCTGGGTGGGACACTCTGTAAATGGACCTAAATTTTAGTTTTTTATAAAAAAATTTGCGTTAAAAAAAAATACGATTTGTGTTAAAATAAAAATTATTTTTAAATACGGGACGCTCAAAACTCAAAAATATGAGTTTTACCTAAGATGAACTACCTTTATTTTTTATTTTTAAAGAAAATTACATTTGAAAAAATTGCTTATAATTATTTTACTGGTATTAATCCAAAATTTAAATTAATTCTTGTTTAAATCAATTCGTCAGTTTCTTTTTTTCTTTCAAAACTTAATGACAACAGATTTGCTTATGTTAATTTGCTCGTATCTTTTCCTCAAGGATGTTTTTAGATTTCCTGTTATCGAGTCCAAACTAGCAATGTGACTACATCATCTTCATTGTATCGACTAATACTAACAGTAGGATACGAAACAATTCAATCGCATGTCGATAGGAAATGTCCCCTATACCTAAATAAATAAATTCGTTGCTGTAAAGTATCCGAATTCAAATTAACACACAGTAATTATGACAATGACATTTATACTTCAAAACCCCATAGGTATGACTGTATTATTCCTTACATAAAGGAAGATAAAGAAACCGAACTGAACTAAACAAAAATTAAATGTAGTTACTTTTAGGTAAAATTTATATTTTTGAAATTTTTGAGCGTACTGTATAAAAAAAAAATTTCTGAACATAAATCGTATTTTTTTTACTAAAAATTTTTTTTTAAAGACTGACTTTTTGTCAAAAAATTTAAATCTAGGTCCATTTGTGGTATAGGTAACCCCATCCGGGAACACCCTGTGATTTACCCAAAAATATTGTACTGTACTGAGAAAACAATAAAAGCTATAACGGAACAAAGTGCAAGTTTAATGAAATTTGGTATTAATGATATATGCCCAGTTCTATAATTGAGCGGCCACCATCTTTGATGACGTCGATGACGTCGTACTAGGTCACGAATGTCCACCAAAGTAAAAAATATTTACTGAGACACCTATTAAGCATTCCTGAGGAAAAAATCTCCCTATTAGAATTTTCCTACCGACTATTTATTTATATTTTACTAATATACATTTCATAATAATATAATATCCAACCGACAAAATGTGAATTTCTGTTCGGCAAAATTTATCGTTGAAATTAACGTGCATTTAAATAACGAACGATGGTCTAGTGGTTACCGGTAACCTCATGCCGGCCACCACGTCCGTTTCACGCAACATGCGATTTGCCATAGTTTTGTAAACTATTGTAAACGAACATAAATGAGACATGTTAGAAAATTTTCACTCCAGTAAATACTTTAAGAAATGTTTTTAACTCGAAATTCGAAGGTACCGTGTTCGAGACGCAAATAAATTTGATGCAGTTCCTTTTACTTTCACCTCCAGTGGAAGTATAGTAACGACAAAAAAAAATTTTATTGTTCAAATAGGCTTAGAATGTCATGAAACGTCGAGATTTTAAGTTTGAGCGAAAACAAAATTTTTGTCTATCGGTCTGTCTGTAACTTTTTTGTGCGCGCGCGATTATTCTGGAACCTCTTAAGATATTGACTTGATACTTGGTACACGTATATACTTCAATGATTATATTTTCATCTTATTCCGTCGAAGGGTTGGGGGGTAAATTGGGGTAAATGGGGGGTAAATAGGTAAATCAAACAGGTAAGAGTCCATAAAATTGGTATTTGGCATATACAAGAGAAGCTAAGGTCTCAAAAAAATTTTTGGCATTAACCACCTCCATTACCCCCCCACCCCATTATTAAAGGGGATAAAAAAAAAATGTGATCTAGTGTATGTACAGAACCTCAAAATATTTGTTTACTTCATCCACCCCCACTACCACCAAAAAAATTAATAATCTACTCACATTTGTGACCAAGATACGTTAGTTTTTGCGTCTAGATCACTTATAAATAAACAAATTGATATTTCTTGAAATTTTATCTGGGTATTCTCCAATGCTTATATTTTTGTCTCTGTTATTTGAAAATACCTAAAGCAACAATTTTTAAAATTACATTGAATAAAGCTTTGAGAACATAACGCACATTTTCAATTTTTTTATAGCTTCCTTAATTTTTGTCGCGAAAAAGGAAAACCTGAACAACTATCCGTATGTTTATGTACATAACATTTTAAAACTTTTAATATTGCTGATACAATAAAAAAATATATTTTCCATGCTGGAAAAAAGTACTGGTCGTCTTACACACTGGGTTATCTGACGACTAAAGACTAGTAAACTAAAGCAAAACCATATAGTCCGGGGTGCGAGCACTCCAAAATCAAGATGACCTGTTCCGACATGACGTACAAATGTCGATATAAGTAATGAAGAGAGCATTACCTGGGGCACTAGAAAACACTTGTCGGATTAATTTTTGCTCTTGCGCAACTTCAGAAATCGCAATAAAGATGGCGGATTGATAATTACAAAATTGTGTTTTACAATGGTTATTCTCCGTTAAAACAAAAAC
Source organism: Rutpela maculata (assembly GCA_936432065.2). Lineage (NCBI taxonomy): Eukaryota > Metazoa > Arthropoda > Insecta > Coleoptera > Cerambycidae > Rutpela > Rutpela maculata. Next base: position 328,177,319 of record OW386285.2, read on the forward strand.
TATGTAACCTACCGATCTGATTTTGGGTATGTATACTCAAAAGATATACGTGATTCTAACTAAGCTATTGGTATTTTTGAAAAGAATATTTTTTTTGGAAAAAAATAATTAAAATCAAAAGGTTGATATTTACGTTCTAAAAATTTCGATATGCGGACAACTATGTTAAATTTATGAAATTCTTATATACAATTGCTTACCAAATATAGTCCATATATTGAAAAAGTTTTTTTAAAAAAGATCCTGTCGATAACGTATACAGTTTTTTGTTTATGATTTTTTTATGAGGCGCGTAATTATGCAGCATTAAAATAAAAATAGTCTACACGATAATAGGTACAGTGTAACAGTAAAAAGCACTATATTGTTCAATATAATTGCAAATTTGAATTACTTTATGTTAATAATACAACAAAACGAATGAAAGTAGTAGTCGGGCGTTGCCGATTGCGGCCACTCATTTATAAAAATAATAATCGATACAATGTGAATTGTGTGTTCGAGCAAAATGTTAATCAAATAAGTATTCGTAATTAGCCATGCCTGAGTGCAACTTCTACTCGTTTTTATATTGTTTAAGAAATAAAACATTAGTGAGAAATATTATTTTAGGTATTTAGCATATTTAATAGAAAGCAGAAAAGGGAAATATTTTAAATAAAACATTAATGTTGTATATTATGTAATTTTTGTGTATAACTATTCTAACATTTTAGTCAGAATCACTATCATTATAAAATAATGCATATTGCTTTTTCCCTTAAAACAATTTTCAGGAAAAGCAGCATACGAGCACGCAACTGAATACCACTCACAAGAACATTTTATGACGCATTTTATTTTACAGTCGCACTTTTAAATTTAAGTTCAGATAAACTTTTTTTTGTCGACATTATCGGTACCAGCTCCTGATTTCCAATTCTGCATCCAAAATTTTGTGCAAGAGGTAATTTGAATGACGGTTCACAACACTGTTTAAAAAAAAAAACTAATATTTGCAACATGTTGTTGAAAAGCGTCTTCCGTCGGTGGGAGGGAGCGTAAATCACTTTTATTAAATTATTTTATCTTTTAATAATTTTCAAACGTATACATATAATACATTTGTAAAGTTGACGTGTATGTACATTGAAAATATTTGCAAAAAAACTGATGTGGGGGATGTAAGATGAGTAATGGAATACATTAAGACAGATTTTGGAATTTTTCTCTGTTTGTCTGCTTGTCTGTTTGAACGCGCATCACGCAGAATCAACTGAACCAATGAGGTTTATCTAAGCTTGGAGTAATATTTAGTTCTTATTTCATCGAAATCGGCCTAGACTAAGCCAAGTTTTATGAAAATCGGTCTAGTAGAACAGGAGATACAGCTTGATCTCTACAATAAGCGTATTTGCACGGCATAAACTTTTAAGATTAAACTTCTGTAATATTCCAGAAAATTCGAGAGTACTCTGGAATATTTCAGAAAATTTGTGAGTTTTCTGAAATATTCCAGAATGGTGATTCTACCTCAAACATCGTTTATAAAGAAGCTTTTTAGTCAAGTTCAAAATTCCACGCGAACGTAACCGCGGGCATAGCTAGTAAATAATAAATATGAACCGCAAACAATAATCAATTGATTTAAACAATCAAACACAAATAGTTTTTATAATGTTAAAATGTTAAGACAAATAACTTCACACTATATACATAAGTACATACGCCTAGTAAACATAAACATACCAGCTAATTCCACTGTAAACTATCTTCATGCGCTTTATGAATTTTAGGAGAACTGTCGCCTTTATTACATGCGCCGCATCATGCACCCATTTTAAAAATTCACAACTCGAATACTATATGCAATATCAACTTAGTTCTTGTCTTAAAAACATTTTCAATATATTGGGTATGTTTGTTAGCATAGTTTATACACAAAAAATTTAAAATTGAAGTACTTGCTCGTATGTTGAAATTCTTACTACAATATTTTATACTTACAGATTTCATATTTTTTTCCCAAAAAACTAAACATATTTAAACAGTGCCATCGAGCCTCATCCGAGCGCTTATGTCTTTAGTGTATACTATAAAAAAATTAGATGGATAGCACTCATAGTTTCTTTTACAGGACGTGTTATGTATTAAAAAACATTTTTTTAGGAATTATCATTTCGTCTCTTTTCTTATCATTTAAGAAGTTATGCAAGAGCTGATAAGAATCCGACAAGTCATTTCTGGTGTCCTATATAACCCTTTTTGCAAATCTGAAGTTGAAAAATGTACGTCATGTCGGAACAGGTTACTTGGAATTTAGAGCGATTTCGTACTGTTGGACCCCAGACTAATAATAAAAATAGCGTTTAGAGCTATTTGGCGATTTTCGGATCTCTGGCATAATCGCTAAAGCCGAGACTTTCGGGTTTCTATACACCATATTTTAGCAATTGTGGTTGTGGATTGTTTTCAACTAGCTGAGACAAAAATATAAGTATTGAAGAATAACTAGTCCAAATTTTAAGAAGAAATATCAATTTGCTTATTTATTAACAACCGAGATGCAAAGATTGACGTATCTCGGCCCCAAATGCAAGTAGATCATTAATTTTTTTGAAAAATGTTAGATATTTCATCTATTTTCATAAGTCGTTTGTCATTTTAGGTAAAAAATCTACAGAGCTATTTGAATTTGTTTATAACTATAATTTTGAAAATTATAAACGAATTTCAAAAGAACGGTCTAAATAAGATAATTTTTTTTCTCAACACCATTGTTAAATACATGCAAAAACCTACAAATTTCAGAGGAAGATTTAGTTTAATAAAGGGCATAGTTTCACCAATTTTTGTTAAAATGGATGGGTTATTACGTTATATTTCTTAAATTGTCAGAAAAAGGAAATTTTTGGTGGTTTTTATATTTTTACCAATTTACCAATTTACCAAGTTTTCAGAAAGTTTTTTCACAGGCCTATTCTTATTTAAAATTGTATTGCGAACAACTCGTTATTTTTATTTTTGCGATACGACTACTAGCACCAGAGATAATAAGGAAACTAGCAAAAAATTTCAGTGTTGAAAAATAAATTGGTAAAATTTTACAAGAAATAATGGACCGATTTAATACAAAATTGCTCGTAGCACTTGTTATTATACCTACAATAAATTAATTATGCTTAATTTGACTCCACTAAAATTGTATCCTATAGGTTGCACAATAATCATTATATTATAAGGAGTTCAAGAAATGTACGAATTGTATCACTTTTACTTTAGTTTACTCATTCGTAATATAGTCTTTGTCGAAGAGATAAGAATTCTTATTTCCACGACGTCTGCAAAAAACTGGAGTCACAAAGGTTACATCAGTAAAGATCTGTTTTAAACGAAAATTCAAACCCAAGAGGTGATTAAACAGGGACTCCACCGGTACTCTTAGAACTGACAAGGATCAAATTACTGAGATTTATTATTATTATTAATTATAATTACTATGTTTCTGCATCATTGCAATAAACTATGTGAGCAACCCACTTGAAATCGTATTCGCGTTAACAACTCATACAGACGTCAAGTTAGATTTTAGCGGACTCTAAAGATATATCAGTTGAATAGAATTTCCAATATGTATATTTATTTAAAATTTCGCTAGTTAAATATGTATTACGTTTAGCCGATCAAGACAATAGTAATGCAAGCCAGACTGTAAATATAACACCATTTTGCAAATGCAAATATTTCATTTGTAGCATAGCATATTATTACATAAAAGAAAATGTGTCATTTAAGAATAATATCTTTAATTTCTGCTTTCATAATTACTGGATAATTTTGAGTTTTCATACACTCAATTCTAATTTTAATATAAAAAACAGGGCAATTTCTTGTTTTTTTTTCATACTAAATATTGCGCTAAATATTAAAAATAACATTGAGGAAACCGTAGAGCTCTATTCATCATTTTCTTTCACATAGCTCCGAAAGTGAAGCCGAATATCAACCTGTATCATCAACATCTGGTGCTCCTTCTACTCCATTGCCACCAAAAGGATGTAATAGTTATTTACGTGACCAGTTATGAAAAGAGTAATTTTACATGACGAATGTAATATTTGCCAAAACGAGCGAGCGGAGCGAGCGAGTTTTGCAAATTACATGAGTCAAGTAAAATTACTGTTTTCATAACATGTTAAGTACAAAATTTTATCTAATCCCGCTCTAAATTAGAAAAGAAATGACAATTTATTTTGAATACTATTTTGCGGTTCCCATCATAGCTACGTTTGTAGCTGTACAAATAAGTCTGTGTTTATAGCTTTACCTAACCATTACTATGGATTGACTTTTATATATAAACAAACTTTATCTACTCTTATTAAGTTAGATACTAATTAATGAATTGCTTTTGAACAATTAATAGTATCCATAAACAAATAGCGTGAGTTATAATGAGTGAGTTATAAATCATCAGGTACGAAAACAATCACCTTTATCTTTATGCGTAACCTGTCCAATCGACGTAAAGTGCCACACGAAGGTGCCTCTGTCCGAGACAAATTCTTTTCCGATACGGTAAAATAGAACGGTCCATTATTATTTAGGGGAGGAAGGTGATTTATCGTGTTTGAATAATTTCGACGTTTTCAAATCAAGTTAAGTAATAATTATTGTGCCAAAAATGATGAATTCGGTTAGTGAAGATGAACTAATATGTACACCACCAGAATGAAGACAAGTAGCTAATGATACAATATATAATTTATTACCCGAAAAATGGCAGAACAAATATAAAAGTGTGTACAAAAATTAAATTTTTCAGTTAATTTTCTTAATAAACAAACTGAGTATGGGCTCATTTAATGAATTTTATTTAGTAATTGTTACTTCTTGTGGATAAAGTATTATTTAAAAAATCGCTGCCTAAGGAATCACTACTTCCACATCCAGATTCTCTATCCGAGTCACTCACAACGAAAAAACTTTGTACGTGAAAATAATTGTTTATGGAACTTTAATAATATAATATTTGAAATCCTCTACCCCAAAAACCCATAAAACGATACCCCACATCGGTAGTGGGGTGGGGGTGGTGATAGGGGGTGGTAGTGGGGGGTGGATGAAATAAAAAAATATTTTGAGGTTTCTGATTCCTGTACATGCACTAAATCACATTTTTTTTCATCCCCTTTAATAAGGAGGTGGGGGTGGTAATGGGGGTGGCTAATGCCAAAAATTTTTTTGAGACCTCAGCTTCTCTTGTATATACTAAATACCAATTTCATGGACTCCTACCTGCTTAATTTACCCATTTACCCCAAATTTACCCCAATTTACCCCCCAACCCTTCGACAGAACAAGATGAAAATATAATCTAGTTCCAGATCTCGTTAAAGTACATATGTGTACCAAATTTCAAGTCAATATCTTAAACGGTTTCAGAGTAAACGTGCGCACAAAAAAAAGTTACAGACAGACAGACAGACAGACCGACAGACAGACAGACAGACCCGCAAACAGACAGAAATTTTTTTTTCGCTCAAACTTAAAATCTCGACGTTTCATGACATTTTAAGCCTATTTGGACAATAAAAATTTTTTAAAATTTTTTTGTCGTTACTATACTTCCACTGGACGTGGAAGTAATTAGTCAATGTTGAAAATTTCAGATGAATCAGATATGTGGTTCTCGAAATATACGCTTCTAAAGAGCACGGTGCGATCAACATCGTGACGTCAGAGGATACGAAACGAAAGTCCGCAACATATCAAAGCTCGTGCATTCCGCTTGAGATCGTGCGACTAGCGGGTTGCTATTAAGTGACGTTACGGCCGAGATTTGACAAGGCGTGCGGTCCCCGTTTATAATTTTTTTTTAGACGATTTACAGGTTTCATAAAATTCTAGTTTTTTTGCACAGGATCTTAGAATTGTAAAATCTTTACGATAATCACATAAAAAAAGTGCCAAATGAGCCCATTTAAACAAAATTTTCTCAATTTATTATTTATTGTTATAATCGTAGATAAAGTGTAGTATTCAACTTTCGGTAATGGTAATAACTCACTAGATGAATTACAGCACGAGCCGCAGGCGAACTTCATCTGCGTGAGTTATTACCTGCATTACCGCTCGTTAAATAATATACTATTACTTGTCAATCTGCCGAATTTTTTTAAGCAAATTAAGTCGAAAATGGTTGATTCAATAATACCTAGTAAATCAAAAAGCAGGAATGAAGAAATATATAAGAAATTTGAAAATTGGTGTCAACAAATGGATTTAATAATCAGTTACGTAAAAAATCATTACATAACTAGTTATGCAATGAAACTGACAGTTATGAAAAATGTGGCGTTTCGTAACGTCAAAAATGCATTTGAAATATGACATTTCATAACGGGGCTATAAAAATATATTTTTCTAATTTTGACAAATAAAATGACACTTTTCAAAACTGACGTAAGTGTCAAAACGTCCAACTTTGCATAACTAGTTAAGTTAAAGTTAAATATTATCTAACTGGTGAGGAAAAGTTCGTTATATCATCAATTAAGAAAAGTAGAAAAATCTCAAAAAGAAAAAGAAACAACATTGACATTAAAATTATAATGTATAGTAATAGCAGCAAAGGCAACTATGAAAAGACTACTTAATTGTTAAGTTCTTTAAATACACCTATTTCATTTATGTTTAAAGGGGGTTTCCGAAGAATGTCATAAAAATTGGAAAAGTGCAGTTTTTCCGATTTTGCAATTCCAAATCAAATCGCGACTTACATAATCAATCACAATTGACAGGTTATTTTACATAAGATTATGACTAGTTCTTGTATATTCGTAAGTTGCATAGGCCACTTTTATTTTGCATACTTCGACTATATAATAATAACAGCCCTTAAATAGTTTATTGTATATGTAATGCGTATATGGTTCCCACTAATGAAACTTCCGTGGTACCTAATTGAAGATGTTTCATAATGAATTCAAAATCTCACCTCACATTGCATCGATAGAGGTTTGAAAATCCAATCCATATACAGGATAAATCCTCATCCTCGCCGCATAGGGGAGCGGAAACAGGGTAAACCAGTGACGCGTTGGGACTCCAAGCCGATCTCTTACCGTATCTGAAACAAGAGCATTTATGGATTCAGGGTGTCCCACTTCAAATATTTATTTATATCCTTATACATAAAATACCCCTATATTTTTTGTGATAAGTGTTTTAAATTAACATATTATGTTATATTAAATTATATTACATTTATTTTAAATCATCTTCCGCTGATGCGGAAACAATAACAATTATTCATAAAAAATCATTAGAAACATGTAGAAATTGAAAATAAAGCCTTATAGTATTATATTATAAAAAAAACATGCATTTAAAACGGAGATGAAATCATAACGGCAGTCTGCAGAGAAGTTAGTTATAAAGCGACGAAAAATGGGTACTAATTTAGAAACTCGTTGATAGCGACGGAGAAAAAAGAGAATCCTGTCAGTTGAATCTGACATTACATTTAATGTCAAATTCAACTGACGTTCATAGGTTATAATTCGGTGTAGTTTAACAGCATCCAGGCAGAGAACTTATTATTGTGAAGACCATTTCAATATGTCAAGGCAAAGAAAATTTAAAATGGGTACTTATCACAAGAAGTAACAACAAATTACAGAGGTGTTTTGCTTGTGGTAAGTTATGGTATCTTAATGTAAGAATTTGATTTTTACCATGTGGGTTTATGTTGTAGGAAAAGCTGCCGTATTACAAGACTAGTGTAGCGTTCTAGCTGTTACAAATTTAAATTACCCGCCAAACCAGTGGATAAAGCAGAGTGTATTCTTAACGGCTCTAAATTAGAATCATTCCTGAAATGGGGGATGCAGTTGATTTTGTTAGCTATTGATTATTTATGAAGCTCCCTAGACGCCCCATGTACTAGGATGATCCATAAATTAAGAGAGGAAATTTAAAGACTCGATGTTGAAAATATATATGAAACTAAAACCGTGAAAGTGGTCTAAAGTCGGTAAACACATAAAGCTCGAAATGGCTGTACAAATGCGTTGAATTTTAGTTATACTGTCCTTTGAATTATATTATAAGTACATGATGTTTATTGCTTAGACAGATACTAGTATAAAGTATCTATATATTACAACTATTTATTTTTTGTTATAATAGTCCTTTCTTTATAACTTTCATAAATTTCATGTTGACTCTTAAGGCGCGGTTACACGGTGCGTGATTCGTGAAGCCACGAGCTCGGCTCGCGACTCGCGCTGGTTCGCCTAATAGCGAACCAGATGTGTCAATACAGCGCGTGACCAATGCAGATTTCGTGTGGGGTTGTGGGTTGTAAGCTTGTCAAAACTACATGGAAGATCAGTCGATCGCAAAGAATGCAAATAGACAAACGGAAGTTGCAGCTGCCACTTTGTGCGTAATTGCTGCTGGTAAATTGCTAGAAGAGAAGTTGAAAAAACGTAAAAAGAGGTGGTGGATGGCATCGCGCATGAGAAGTCGAAAAAGGCAAGCACCCGTTTATTTGAAGTTAAGATTTTTAAATATATTATCTTTAGTCCAGTCACTCTGATTTGAGTGCTAATGAATAGATGTTGATGAAAGCTTGTGCAATGTGTTTGTAATGACGTTAATAAAAAAGTTGAAAAAAAGATTATAGTAGAAAATAATCGGAAGAGGTAGAAAATGTGGCTTTTATCGTGGGTTTCGTAACTTGTAGAATTAGGTCAAAAATGAAAAGAAAAACCAATATATTTATATTTTTGGCCCAAAATAAGATGTTTTTATTCTTGTGAATTTTTCCGAAAAATGCATATTTTTCGAGATATGGCCACTCGAAAATTCCTAAAAGTGAGGGAGGGGGAATGTAAAAGTTAAAAAAAATCTGAAAAAATTCAGGTGAATGTATCATCGAAATCCAGGGCTCTTTTTGTTTGCAACTTTTCTGTAAAGTGCGTTTTCACCGAGTTTTTGAAATTGTAGCGCTTTAAAAATATGTAATTTAGAAATTTGAAAAAATTCTGACGTATGTATTGAGGCCATTTTCCGAGGTAGTTTTTCACGATAAATAATGCACTAAGTACTCTCTCACATTAAGAAATACATGAAAATTCGATTCTGAAGTGGAGACGAGTCGGGAAAGGCTCGCGAAAAGGCGATCTACGCGATCCTACACGATCCTACACGATCCTACACAAATCTTGCACGCGCCACCTTAATTAGCGGCTTTGACTAGCCAAATTTTACCGACACCTAGATGGAAGACGCGAGCCGACGCGAGCAACGTCTCCCGAGTCGCAAGCCATGCCAAGTTGCCTATGTCACACGGCGCTTGTTTCTTGACTCGCCGAGCCAGGCTCGCCTAATCACGCGCTGTGTAACTGCACCTTTAGGGGCATCAATGGATAATACATAATTTCTTTAGTAGATATACTTATTTTGTTATGTTTTTAGTTAGATATGCATGTACCTAGGTATACAAGGAACCCGCCACTTAAAACTCCCCAGGCTTGTAACTTTCTTAGTTTTTAAAATTGTACATAAAATTGTAGATATTTTTAAGGCGTTTAAATGTTTAAACATGTGTACAGGGTGATTTAAAAAAAAAAATTGAAAAAATTGTTAAGAAAGAAAACTTAATTTCCTTGAATATTTCTTTACCTCACCCTGTGCATGAACTGCGTTAATGTTTTCTTATAAAGGTTTTAATTGGCTTCAATTTATGTTATTATGTCATATTCGAAATTCACTTTGGTTTTAGAGAAAAAAATGAAAAACACTATCCGATTCCAAACTGATTTTATTTAAAATAACTTTGAAAAGAATGAGAATAATAATTTTATGCTTTATTTATAAAGGACATATCACAAACAATATTCAACGTAACAAAACAGTAACAAAAAAAAAAGAATAAATATTTTTAAAAACTTATATTAAAATGTACTACTTAAATAGGAAACTGCAAAATTTTTATTTTTTAAAATTTTTATTTTAATAACATAAATTGAAGCTAATTAAAACCTTTATAAGAAAACATTAACACAGTTTATGTACAGGGTGAGGTAAAAAAAGATTCAAAGAAATTAAGTTTCCTTTCTTAACAATTTTTTTCAAAAACATTTTTTTAATCATTCATGTTTAAAGGCTTTAAAAATGTCTACAATATGATGTGCCCAACATGGCCATCGCTTCAAAAATAAAAAAGTTACAAGTCTGGGGAGTTTTAAGTGGCGCACCCTGTATAGTTAACAGGAGTAATAAATAAAACATAATAAAAGGGAAATATTTAATAAAATACAAAATAGTTACCTAACAAATTGATCTATATGAAATAATAAAATGCATATTAGACATATTATATAATATTAATAAGATAAAAGAAGTTCTTGTAGTAATTACAATGGTTTGTATTGTTTGTAACGTACCTTGCAGCTTTTTTACTTCCAACCACTACAATGCCAAAACGATCGTCTTGTTTTAAAAATTCGCTGACCATAAATATGTCTACCGCAAGTAGAATGTCAGAATAAGTTTTTGCAAATATACTGCCTGAGTCGTTTTGAAAAAAATATTGACAATGACAGCAAACACTAATCACTGCTAGCTAAACGTCAAATTTACTTTTGAAAAATGAGGTCATTTTCTTTATTGTCGACTTGTTCGTCTTCTTCTGTTGTGCGTATAAGTTCACATCTAACTGCCGTTATGATGTCACTTCCATTTCTTGGCACATTCAAATAGTCGAAGTTTAATAATTTTTTAAATATGTTCCGCTTAGAATTTTTCTTCCAAATTAAATATATAACTAAATTAGCGCCTCTACTACCATATTTCACCCTTTTTGAAAATTCGTCAACAACTCAATTAACCGTGGAAGAAAATTGTTTAAACAAATATTTGAGGAAATTTTATGATGTATGATATTGGTAATAACTAATTACTACAAAGAGATAACGGGGACAGAGATAATTGCAAAAATCTGCAACGAGGCATACATTTTCACCATCTGGGGTAGCTGTATCGTCGACTATTAACAACAGAGAAAAGTTGTATCAACAAAATACGTAGCTTTTTTATACCCTACAATATTGATAATACCTGATTTTAAGATAGTGTAAGTACGTCACAATAGACATGGAGATAATCAAGAAAAACCTATTTTGACCGTCATTTTTAGCGGCAACGATATCTTTGTGGAAAATTTTAATTAATGATTGTGTAACTTCTCCAACATTATAAAAAAGTTCATGTAGAAATTATTCACGGGTCAAATGATAGATTGACTGTGTTACTATTATTTGTGATGTTTCTAGTGGACCATAAATTATTAATATTTGTTATTTAATTGTTCTTAAACCCACGCAGGACAACACTACACTTAGCAGTTCTCCGAAATAAAAATCAAAGCCGGAATCAACAACACAAGTAAATAAATGAAAGGAAAAGGGTAAATAGACACACGCGCTGGTCGCTCAGAGGTGCTCGGAAAGGGAGAAAATACTCGTTTATTACAATAGTGAAAAAATAAGGGAAACGAACCTTACATAACTCGATATTTTTATCTTTCTAGCTTTTCTACTTGAACGATATGTCTTGCGTCCTATCAAGAATTATCTTCTGGGTGCAAGTCCATATGACTTAATTACAATGTAAGCCTTCCCTACTTGCAGAAGTTACTCTCTACACAAAGAAAACTTTTCTACATTTAACATAGTCATAAGAATTTTGCACAGTAATTCAATATTTGAGAATACATATATCGTTAACTATAATTGCATTTGTCAAATTAGTTAACTTTTTTACAGCATTTAGTAATAATTGTGAATGTGGTGAATTTTAAATCAGCATTGAACAATATTTAAAAAATAAGTTTGTTTGGATACTCAACGGTTATTTAGGTACTTCAACGTCAATAGAAACAGGTCCGATTCCATTTGGTGAAGGCATTAATTCGTTGGCAAAGAGCTTTCGAGAAACTGCCACTGCGTAAGAAAAATCTTCAAAAAGATCAATTGTGTTACATACAGAGTTCCTTCAAGCTAAAATCTCTCCCATTAAACTGTATACTGTGTATACGGATATTGAAGAAACTCATCCAAAACACAAATCAGTATAATAATCTCCTTAGGTAACCAATCAACTTTTAAAGCTATTGGATCCTATCTCTGTGATTCTAAAACTGTTTGGAACTGAAATGAAGAACTAAAAAATTACACAGACACACAAAAAGAAATAAAATTTATTTTACAAAGGTGAAAGACATCTATCTATCCTTATGTTTTTTGAGCCACTGATTCCAAATATCGCGTCAGAAATATATGTTTCACTGTTCAATTTTTCACAAATTGACATTTCATCCCTAAATTCGAGGTTAAATGGCTATTAAATCTAATAGAACGAGCGCGTTGAAATGAAACTTCTGAATCGTTTAAAATGGCTCCATGCACATACTCCCAACGTTCTATCGTACCACGGAAATGATGGTGGTGTACTTTTTCTTCCAAAAAACTACTACTACCCCATAATGGGGCTTGTCAGATCGGAGTTATTACAGGGAATATTGATAAGTCGAGTATCTTTTGACCAGGAGATGACAAAACAACCGGGGGTTGGAACCACCCATTCCCTGAATGACAAAACATTCCGAAAATACTGTGAAAGGGCTGAAGAACGGTTTCCTCCAGTTTTCGACGGCGAATAAAAGGATAATTGCGATACTTTCCCCCAACTCTTCTGTAACTACCCCTAAATGAAAAAAACTACCCCTTGTTCTGATTTTTCTGCACTACGCTTGTAAGGGCTTGACAGATCGGGATTATTACAGGAAATGTTGATAAACCGAACGTCTTTTGACCAGGGGACGCCAAAACAACCCCAGGGGTAAGCACTCCATCCCTGAATGATATAATATTCGGGAAATATTGCGAAGGGCTGAAGAACGGTTTCCCCCCATTGTCGAGACCAGGAGCACAATGGCTGCAATACCCCCCTCCAGTTTTCGAGGGCGAGTAACACGATAATTGCAATGCTTCGCTCCACTCTTCTGGAACTATCCCTCGTTCTGATTTTTCCGTACTGCGCTTGTGAGACCTTGACAGATCGGGGTTATTACAGGGAATATTGATAAATCGAACATTTTTTGACGAGATGCCAAGACAATCCGGGAGGTTGTAGCTACTCCCACCCTGAAAGAGATTATTACAGGAAATGTTGATAAACCGAACATCTTTTGACCAGGAGATGCCAAAACAACCCCAGAGGTAAGCACTCCCTCACTCAATGATATAAGATTTGGAAAATACTGCGAAAGGCTGAAGAACGGTTTCGCCCCATTGTCGAGGCGAGGAGCACAATGGCTGCAATATACCCTCCCTTCTGAAACCACCTCTAAATGGAAGAAAAGTACCCCTTGTTCTGATTTATCCATACCAGGCTTGTGAGGGCTTGATAGAGCTGAAAAACAAATCATTCGGAAAATACTGCGAAAGGACTGAAGAACGATTTCCCCCGTTATCGAGGCGAGGAACACAATGCTTGCAATATTCCCCCCCTTCTGAAAGTACCTCTAAAGGGAAGAAAAATACCCCTATCTTATTTATCTATCCATACTACACTGGCGAGGGCTTGATAGATCGGGCTTATAACCTCGACCTGTCAAGCTTTCACAAAGTATAGTACGGAAAAAACAGAACAAGGGCTAGTTTTTTCCTATTTAGGGGTAGTTTCAGAAGGGTGGGGGAAAAGCACTGCAACCATTGTGTTCCTCGCCTTCGAAAACGAGAGAAGGCCGTTCTTCAGCCCTTTCGCAGTAATTTCGGAATATTTTGTCATTCAGATTTATCAATATCCCCTGTAATAACCCCGATATGTCAAGCCCTCACAAGCGTAGTATGGATAAATCAGAAGGATGGGGGGGGGGGGGGATACTGCAACCATTGTGTTCCTCGCCTCGATAACGGGGGGCAACCGTTCTTCAGCCCTTTCGCAGTATTTTCCTAATGTTTCGTCATTCAGGGAGGGAGTAGTTACGACCCCTTAGGTTGTTTTGGCGTCTCCTGGTCAAAAGATGTTCGATTTATCAATATTCCCTGCAATAACCTCGATCTGTATCAATATTCCCTGTAATAACCCCTCACAAGCGTAGTACGGAAAAATCAGAACAAGGGGTAGTTTTTTTTCATTTAGAGGTAGTTTCAGACGAACGGGGGAAAGTATTGCAATTATCTTGTTTCTCGCCCTCGAAAACGGGAGGAAACCGTTCTTCATCCCTTTCGCAGTATTTTCGGAATCTTTTGTCGATCAGGGAGGGGGGTTGCTTTGGCTCTCCTGGTCAAAATATACTCGACTTATCAATATTCCCTGTAATAATCTCGATCTGCCAAGTCCTCAGGAAAGTATTTTGGAAAAAATCAGAATAAGTGGTAAGAATAATAGTTCATTTGGGGGAAAAAGTACACCACCATTATTTCTGTGGTACGATAGCACGTTGGGAGTATGTGACTAGAGCCATTTTAAACGATTCAGAAGTTTCATTTCAACGCGTGTCGTTCTATTAGGTTTAATAGCCAACCCCGAATTTAGAGATGAAATGTTAATTTACGAAAAATTGAGCAGTGAAACATATATTTGGAATCAGCGGTTGAAAAAAACATAAGGATAGGTTGTCTTTCACCTTTGGAAAATATTTTTTTTGTGTGCCTGTGTTATTAGTGCTAAATGACATACATATAAGAAATCTAATTGACCTATACACTCTACATGATTAAATCGGCACCTACATGAACTTGGACTGGTGAAAAACGCTGAACGTGTGTTTAAAATGTGTTTTAACCTACTTCTATGTCACCTCAATGACTTTCTTATGTCTAGGAGGTGTAGATTTGTCTGAGGATAATGCCGCCTATGATTAGAGGATATTTTATGTACCTGTCCGGTACAGATGCCGCTTACTATTTGGCAAAAATCAACTATTGCTAGAGAAACTGCCTCTCCGTCTTATTTCCAATTATTGAAGGTACACCTTCTTAAGGTAACTATACGAACACTGCAACGACTTTAACAAGCAACATAAGACAAATAAGAGAGCATAATTCACTATTTCGAATTGATCATAAATTATCAAATCAGGCGTTGCCAATTTTTTAGCAACCTCTTTAGCCAAAACTACGTTCGCTTTCTATAACTTGTTGGGCTACTACAATGTTCACTTTTTCTTTTTTTCTATCCACCTCTTCATTTATTTTTGCACTCTTTTGTTTTTTATGTTTGTTTTTCTAAATTATTTTTCCTAATAATAAAATTTTAATAGAACCAAAAATTTTGATATATTCTCCAATATTTTAACCTCAAGTCTAAACAACCGGCATCGCCGCCTTCTTATTAATGAATTATTCTAAGCAGATTTTTAATTTGTCATTTTTTTCCTGCGACAAAGATCCAAAAATTTTCCATGAGTGCTACGCCACCTTATTTTTAGTTAATAAGTTTTAATATTTCCCTCTGGAAGTTCACCTCTTTATTGTCATTTTTATTCGCCCTAGGTGAAAGGAACTTAGTCACTGTCTCATTATATTTATTTTTTGTTGATCTAGCCTCATCCCGTCCAGCCCTTCAATTACCACGGCGTTGTGCGTGGTGGGTGTCTGAATGGCTCCAGGTATAGATAGAGGAACAACCCCGTTGTAAATGTTTAATTTGGAATAAATCCTCTTTGAATTTAATTGAATTGAACAATATCTCACTAAGTAATATTATCAGCTTTATCAGCTGAACCTATTGCATAAAACATTAAGTATGAGCCACAATAAATCAAGTGGTCGCAGTGGAGGGTCTGATTATAGGCTCACTCGCGTCCTAACCTAACACGCCCTCTACGTACAGAATTAAACATCGATTGAGAAAGACTGTAAAGCAGTGATAAGTATTTCTGGCATAAACTTATTCCTTCTTTTTTTATAAAAAAAATAGAAACTCTGATCTCTTACCAGCAATTTTAAAACATCGAACCTGTTTCTCCAATAATTTTGACACCGTTTTTATTCTTAAATGATTTTTTTTATGTATTTAATATTCCATATGCATAAAAAATGTGCTGAATAATTTTAATAACGTTCAAATTACGTTATTTACGTTCCAGAATCAGAAAATATATACCCACGCCGCGTGGGAAGCTATTGCAAGTGAAAAGGGGTTTGACTACCCTTGTATAAATCACAGAGACACTATCACATCTTACCTGGGGCCAAGAAAAAATGCGTCAGTTCGCGGGTAGACATTGACGGGTTTCCCATCTTTATCGTTACTACTGCTACTTGATCTGCCATACCTCATCATTGTTTTGAACGATGAGGGACCTACAAAGAAACCAGATATCAATTTTATTCACAGTTCCTGATATAAATATTTCTGCTGCAACTGGATGTGTCATTATATAGTAGTTGCATAAATGAGATATTATTTCCAGATATACAGGGGCATATACAGCAAGTTATATTTCCGCTTGAAAAAGCAGTGGTTGGAAATGTCCATATATGCGATAAATGTCATATGTTTGAATATACAGGGTGTCCCAGAATTGAGTTCCCGGACGGGAACCTGTGATTTCTGAGTTCATATTGGGCCCATATAACCGAACTTACCTTAGTCCAAAAATGCATCCCTGAGGAAATACGTCCTCTTAAATTGAGACAGAAAAAAAAAATTCCAATAATTTCCGTTGTATGGAAGATAAAATATTCAAATTTTGATGGGAGCTGTATCTCTATAAGTACTCTATGTAAACTTGATAGCAACCAAATATCTTTTGTTTCTCAATTTTTTTTCATAATGATTAATACTTGACTGGCTGTAATTTTTTAATCATCCTGTAAAATTACGGAATACTTGAACATTTTTACACAGTATTGAAAGGGCTGCAAAAAAGTTACTCTTGACGGACCTTTTTAATTCCGTCATAAAGGTTCCCATGCTCCAAGGGTCTTATTAAAATAATGGCATTCCTTGTTAAAATTAAAAGGATTCAATATGAAAGTGTTTCTAAAATATTATAGTCATGCATATCTTAAAAGATGCCTTTTAAAGAGCTGAGTACTAAGAAAATTTTGAACCTGATTCTTTTTAATTTTGCTGAATTTATTGATTTTTTTATTTATATAATACAACTAATCAGCAGAATGAATTGATGCAATTAGTGTTAGAAGGGTTCTTTTTTTCTGCAGACATATTATATTTTCTCCTGAAGAAGATTATTATTATTTAATTTCCAGTTGTCAGAACTTTTGTGACTAAAGGAATGTTTTCAGTAACGGATGGCTAAAATTATGTGGCGTGATCAGCATTGAAAAATTTGCTATTTTCTTAACACTTACATATAAAGTTACAATTTAATAACTGAAGTCTTGTTATGAAAGCAACATTTTAATGATAAGAATAGCTAATTTTATTGGCAAAATTTTTTCAAGAGCATAGTTGTCTAGTAATATCAAGAGCATAAATTGACCGTTTATAATGCCAGATTAAAACCAAGCACTTTAGCACGAAGGATTTAATCTTTGATAATAACCTGTTCAGTTTACACAGATTATATTACTTTTGGCATCATAGCTCAAGAAAAAATCTATAGATAATATTTAAAAGCACGTGTGGTACTGGTGGAGAATATTTCATGATTAAATTAATTAAGTGCAGATTTCTGTTATTTAAAGTTTTTCTAATATAAAAAAGTAACATTTGACATAGATTTCGAAAACACCTACGGGAAATAACGATATTTTAAATGTAATGTAGCAAGTGCCAGTTTTTAGGACAACTAAGTAACGAAATAGCTTATTGAAACCATAGATATTATAATATGACCACATGACTCGTAAAGACAGAGTACACTTGACTAATATTTTGCACGTAAATATGTTATATAGAAGTTGAAGTTAATGAAAATTAAGTTAGATGACACAGCTCGATCCGCATTCGCCTATTCCCAGAACGTACCAGTGAAAAGGATGCAAGAACTATTATTAAATTAAATTTATTTAGCTATTAAATTTTTATTTTTAATTTAAGACATTTGAAAATGAAGTTAAGGTCGGTTACTTAAGCAGAAAATATTCATTGAAAGGTTAAATAAGTACTATGTTGCACAGTGACATCGTTTCGATTTCTCAAATATGTAACCAGTTGTGATTCATTATTTACCTATTTAATCCTTATTTCTAATTTGAGAAGTTTGAAAATTAAGTTAAAAGATGTTTAGTTATGCAGAAAGAAATCTCTGAATGGTTTAATAAGTGCTACGAGCATCGTTTTGATTTCCTCAATTATTAACGAATTGTGACGTTGTGGCGGATGTCCATGGGTACATTTTTACTTTTATCCTCCAAGAGTGACTGTGTTTAATTTGTGTCTATATGAGCTATATGTAGCTTTGTGTCATATGTGTCTATACGTAATATATGTAATAATTGATTTATCGCCTTCATCGGTATTTTTATTTAATTTTACTTGCCCCAGTGACAATTATTCTATAAATATATTTAAGCCACTGAAAGACTTACGGAAAATTGTGGCAAGCAAAAGTTGTGGCGCTGACTGTTGTGTCGGAATAATGAGCGTAGGGAGAAATTAGAATTTTCAAAGGATTTCTGTACACCTATAATACGTTTCTAGATTATTAGAGGTTAACGATAGCCGGAGAGCGGGACTCTTGAAATATGCAAAATAAAAGTGGCCCATGCTACTCGCGAACATACAAAAACTGAAGTCATATTCTTATGCAAAATGATCTGTCGAATTTGATTATGGAGGAAGAAATCGCACTTTCCACTATTTTATAAAATTTCTCGGAAATACAGTGTTTTACATTTCACATTTCCCATTTCCCATTTCCCATTGACTCGACTTGAAAATTTGGACACACATATTCTGAAAATATGAATCGATTGCCGTACATAAAATTGTATCAGATCTGGTACGAAGAAATATTTTCATTCGAGATTGCATGGATTTTTCAGTAGGGGCATTGAAAAGTCTGTATCGAGAAAACTTTTTATTATTGAAGATAGAGTACTAATATTCTCGAGTGAAATGTAGTTTAATGCGCTGCATTAAATCTTGGGTTGCCGATGCAGCAGACCCTCACTTTAGCCGCTAATATCTCAAAAACGGAGGAGCTAAAAAGATTAAAAAATTATGTATTCATTATGTGTCTATTGTAAACCACTTGCTGAGAATAACTTACGTCGAACAGTTTTAAAGATCTACTTATAAAGAGAAATATCCCACTTTTCAAAGAGATGTTAACCAACGGATGTAACGTTTTTGACATAGCTTCGAGAATTTAAATTAAAAAATTATGAAAAAATTTCGCCATATGAAAAAAGCTGTGATATATCGATGACTAAAATATTATTTACAGAGAATGCATATTTTTCTAGATACAACTGATTGAAAGCTGGTATGGTTAAAATATCTTTAAAAAGTTGCACATTTTTCAACATAACGTAAGTTATTTAAATTTCAGTGGTTGGTTTGCAATAGAGACACAAAGAACACATTATTTTTTCGATTGTATCAGTTTTTGATATATTGACGATTAAAATTAAGGCTATTTTGAAAATGACGCGTGGCGCATTGTACAGGACCTGGCTCATTCTATATGGGAAATTACTTTTGGTCAAATTGTGTGAAATCAATTTTATATTATAGCTGAGTTCTTCCCAGACAGAATTCTCCATGGACACAAGTCCAAAAAATGCAGTCCTGATCCCCCATAGGCCACCGAAAAACAGTTATATTACATTAGATATGATCTCTATAAAAGTTGTTGAGGTCATCGGGGGCACAACTTGGTGACCTTGGATTTGACCTGGAAGGTCATTTTCAAGGTCAGTTGAAGGTAAACTTTTGTTTGTTAAATAAAAACTCCTATTTTTGATACCGGATTCTGAAAGAGCAAAAAATTGTGCACTAAAGTTGGAAGTAGTCAAATTGACCCCAGGGGTCATCTAGAGGTCAAATGTGTTTCTCAAACTATTCATGCTGGTATAGCGAGATATGAAGAAAATGACCATTAGAAATCCAAGATGCACGTCCCCTGGTCTTGCCTTCAGTGGTTGGATGTTCCCTGCCTTCATTGGCTGGACAAATGAATTATCTAAATCCATCTGCGATCAATTAATTGAACTTTATATTATCCCTAGGGTCAACTTGATCCCTTACAACTCTATTGCAAAATTGTTCGCTCTTTCAAAATTCGTGATCAAAAAATGTAGAAAATGAAAGTTGACCTTCAAATGACCTTGAAATGTCCTTCAATGTCAAACCCAAAGTCACCATGTGGTGCTTCACGATGACCTCAACAACTTTCATAGAACTCATTTTATATCTCGCTATACATTATACGTATATCTGCTGTAATTGTAATATAACTGCCTTTCGGCGGCCTATGGGGATCGGGATTCCATTTCTTGGACTTGTGCCCATCGAGACTTTTGTCTGGGAAGAACTTAGCTATAATATAAAATTGGTTTCACACAATTTGACCGAAAGTAATTTCCCATATAGAATGTGCCAGGTGCTTTAATGTCTTAATATGACAACGAAATATGCTTCCCGTAGATGGTAAGTCTCTAACAGTAATGGATATTTAAAAGGCGATATTTCAAATGATTACGCGTATCGGCAAATATATACAAGATATATATTTTAGCTAGAGAATAAATGGACTCCTAAATGGTCTATACTTTTCGTGAATTCTGAACGACTTGAAAAACTCTATATGCTTTTATTAAGTAATCCTCATTAACAATGCGTCATTTTCATTAATTCCACTAAATGACATGATTCCAAAAATTTACTTTTTTAGAAATTAGTTAATTCAATAATTTACGTTTTCCTGCATATGTTTACAGTAAAAACTTCCCATCTGATCTTTTCATGGTATGCATATACGGTTAATCATAAGCCAGTTAAAAATAGATCTATTTTTAAATCATAAATCAATGTTTACAATAATATACCCTAAAATGCAAACAGTAGTGGTCTGGCCACTCTATGTTCACATAGAAATGTAATAAAATGAAAACTATCGTTTGCCCGATACGGTTAGGGATTGCACGCCTGAGCAACGTTCGCGTTACAAGGATTTTTCTCACTTCCTAGGCGTTTTGTAAAAAAACGCTCCAAATTAAAAAAATCCTGTTTTTATTAGCTACGGCTTGCTCCGTATAACTGCATACTTTATTTCAAAAATTAAAAAAGTTACCACGATCCACACTTTTTCATTGTAGATTGCACAAAAATGGCAACTCCTCTATTAATATTTATTTATTTTTCATTCATATCGTAACAAATATTATTTTTGCGTACACCGCTGGAAAGCGAACGGTTTAAATATTGTAATACTAAAACTATCAAGTTTTTACGATATCAAATGACAGATATAGAGGGAGGGAACATGAAAAATGTGAAAATAATATGTTTCTGAAATCGATCGGCAATGTCTACATTTTCGGCGCGATTTCATATCGAAAAATGCGCAATTCCAGTATTTTAGTCCGTTGAAACTATCACAAAACAGACTGGAAAAGATCCGTTGCCAAGCAACGATCAACAGAACCGTACGGAAATGTTACTTTCCCGGCCTAGGCCGGGAAAGTAACATTCTCGTACGGTTTTTTATGTATATTTTAGACAGTAAATAAATACACGCAGACAAACCAACTCACATTAAAATTGCATTTATTAGTAAGCAGTTAGATTGTAATGAAGAAATGTTACGCATTAATACAAATTCCTTAATTTGTAATAATATTGATTGTGATTTCAGAAAAAATAGTATGTGTACTTCGGTGTGAAAGCACATTCCCGGACTTCGATGCTTGTTGGCCTCGGCTAGCGCCTCGGCCAACAATTTGCATCGTCGTCCGGGAATGTATTGCTTTCACACCTAAATACACAATATACTATTTTCGTAGAAAAGATGAAAAAGTGGAATTTTCTCCGCTTACGCAATTTCAAAGCAAATCGCGACATCAAAAATATGTTTTGTTAGGTGTTTTTTTTTATAAGAATCAACTGTCTGTTTTTGTGTGTTCGAGAGTTGAATTCAGAGGTCCCGCTCTTCGACTACGAATTTCTTCGTAGTCATATTTTTGATGTTTAGTAGTTTAGTACAGTTCTCTCATATGTGATAATAATCGTCGAAAAATCAGGACATTGCCAATTTATCTGATTTTAAGTGTCTGCAGAGCATAAACTGATGAATCACAATTTCAGACCTATTAGTCGTAAAATGTTTTTTTAGCTCATTCTTTTCGTTCTCTGATTTTCTTCGAATTGTATGTGCATTTTATCACCTAATGCATAGAAAAATTGTCTGATAAGCTGAAGCTGCTCTTCTATAAAGAAAAAACCACAAAAATGTACTCTTCATCGTTGATGATGATAAAATTAACAATTTTTTCAAATAAAATATTAGTATATTATAATTTTTCCTGTTCGGGTGCTTTTTTACCGCTATTGACTGTCATAATTATGATGGACCTCGGATTATTGTACGACTTACCAAACAATAGATAAACTATGTAATAGGATATATTCCTTTTATAGAATTTTATATAGCGTATTATATAAATCTTTTTAATAAAAAATTGTTTTGCCTTAGAGCCACAAGGGGCGATAAAAGGATTGTGCAATTTTTAAAAGTACAAAACGATGTTAGTGATAAATTGTGTTAAATACTTTATTTTTTTGAAACGTAGAATACGAAGGGAGGGTGAGAAGTTTTAACTAACACAGTTAAGAGAGTGAAATATGGTTTCATATTAAGCAATCCACGGAAAAACATTATTCCTGACATATCATATATAAAAAAACGGAACAGAAAAGTAAACCTCTCTCAAATGTTATTTTTATCAATTTAAACCGCTATACGCCAAATCCCACAGTCTCAACCATGTTTGATAATGTTGATAGATAGATAAAACCCTATCTCCAAATCAAATGCTACAAAATAAGTAATATACTCGTGTAAATCGTATTGAAATAGCTTACTAAAGAATATTATAAAGAATTGAAGTAATTAGAATGTCATGTACACTTTGTGTGGTGTTTATTAACTCCAAGTAGAGTTTATAAACACCAAAATCGAAAAGTGACATGTTGCGCTTTTCATTATTTAGAGGGAAAAACTGAATTTAAACTAAAAGAAAATAGTACGTTTATGCTCACTCAAACTACATGGATCATTAAATAGAATGTCAGTGCATTCGTAGTATATCAAAGCATGTATCGAATTTTAACTTGGCTTAACGTGGTTAATGTCAAAAAAGTTTGTGTACAAAGTGAAATTTGCTAAAATTATCTAGGGACTTTAATATTGATATGATATAAAGACAACTACAGGTTTATGTTGTGAAATAAATGTCATTGTTTACAGCAGTGTTATATTATAAGTTTTATCATGTAGTATAAGTGCGTACAATTTCTCCTTGTAAAGAATCTGTTCCTGAGTGATTTACTTATCAATAGCAAAAAAATGGCATCCAAAAAACAATTCTTTTAATTTTTTTTTGCTCGGTATATCTCCTTTCATAGTAAAAATAAAAGAGTATACCAAAAGAAAAGGTTAAGAAACGATGAATGAATGAATGAATGAATGAATGAATGGGCTTATTTAGTGATATTTACTTTATAATTTATTTTTACATTTTCCATAAGTATTTAACCCTTTAAGTATATAGTAAAAAAATTGGGCCGCTAGCGTTAATATTAACCCTAATATTTGATTTTAATTCGTAACATATTCACTGGTTCTATGAGTAATGCGGTTATATTCAGTTTAAGCGTCGAATTGTAGCACTTATCACTCATCGATTTAAGAGATTTCGTTGTACACTGAGCGAATGTGATGTTATCTTTCGTAATTTAACTTATTTCATTATGTTATTTTTTATAAATAAAAAATATGTGTTCTCTAAAAAATGGATACGTTAAGGCTGATTCCAACATTTTGGCGTGTGTAGACATTTTTATGATTAGGAAATATTTTAATAATAATAAAGATTATCTAAGTGCTGATATGAGAAATGAGAGGTGCTAGTTACAGAGGTAGGTTAACTAGATAGATGTCTACTTTGTTACGGCTACTTTAATCAATCGCCGTAACAAGTGAACGCTTTCAAATCGTTCCAGCGTATTTCAGTAGCGATTACTATCTCGTAGGTAGTCAACTAAGAGTGCTGCTCGCGTGTATGTGGAATTGGCTAGATAACTAAGTTCTACCTGGCTTGGTTCATCGAACGCAGCGCCAGCGGGAAAAAGTGGAAGGTCAGGAACGGTGATTTGGTGAAGACGTGTAGCGGCTCGAGGGCTTTGTGTGTTTTTGTGAATAAAAATCGCGTTAGCGCGAATCCAAGAAACATAGCCCTTATTATCTGTGGTGTGTTTATGTTATCTGTGGTGGTGTGTTTATTACGAGGGGTTTATTGGATTTTTGAGTAATGGTTATTTGGATTTTGGAAGCCGTTATATTGGAGTGTAAACCCCTAACGTAACACATTTTTTGTGGATTTCAAGCCGGTGTGTGTCGCCATTTTACTTTCTGGAATTTCTGTGGAAAAGAGTCGGCTGCAAACGGTTCTTTTCTTTTTCCCTTCCTCCCAGTGATTTGCTTTTCTTTTCTTATCCCTACTTTTACCCCTTTTGGGTTTTGTCTTGCTTTTCTCTTTTACCCTTGAGAAAAGTCGTTCTTCTGCCTTACAACACTTTGTGGATTGATGACCAGCACGGCCGCATTGGGGCCCCGGAAGCTTTGGCTGGCGCCGTGAACCTCTCCTGAGGGCATTTCAGCCCTGTGATTCCCTTTTTGGTGCTCTGGAGACTCTTCTGAGACACCCCCATAACTGTGTTAGTATGGTGTTTGGCTTGGCAGTCCTATGAAACCTGCAGACTTCAACGGTGAGAAGTAAGCTGGGGAAACAACGCGTAGTGACGGAGTTGGGGCATAGCTAACCCTTGTCTACGATCCTGAGATTGTGGGACCCACTTCGGTGGCACAGATAAATAAATCGGGACCGACTGAGTGTTAAGTACGTCCGAAAAAGCACCCGGTAATTGTAAGTAACTTTTCTTTTACATCTGTTTGTTTTCGTCTCCTCGCTGAATTGATTGAAAGTGGAGCTGATTTGAAGTGGGGCGTTCGACCACCGACTATCCCCTAAGTGTGCGTTCCATTGTGTTTAATCGTACTCTATTGTGATTTTTTTTGTACCTAAGATTTATTATTGTACATATTAATGTTTAGACGGCACAGATGGGCCGGTTTCAATAAGATTTTTAATTCATTCTATGTCGGTTTGTATCCACTTATGTCGAGGTTTCGTATATGCATTAATATAAATTAGTAATTAATCTCGAGATCATTAGACAGGTTAATATTCTTTTTGCGATCAGAATAAGTTGCATTTGCGTAGAATGTTAAGTGGTAATGAGTATTTTGCTTGCACTTCTATATTATTGTTGCCCTAAGTAGTGATCTGATAATGTAGAACTCTCCAAAATCGTCCTAAGTTGAAGACAGAATCAAAATTCGACTTAGTCAAAAATTTCATTTAAAGACATTTTTAAGAGTCTGCAGAGGCACAGATCAGTCCATAAGGACCATTTTGGGTTCTATAAGGCGTTGGAAATGACCAGGTGAAGATTTGAAGAAACACCGAATTTTCACTTAGAAAAAATATTTTTGGTTCAGGATATGAGAGCAAAAGTATATAATGACAAAGATTTATGAATAATATACTTTTTCAAAGGTACCACAAATTGGACTTTGAAAAATAATATTTTTGAAAGGGCGTCGAAATTTGGCTCAAGAATCGATTTATCGAAAGTACGCCAAGATTTCACCCGCAGATTAATTTTTCAAAACTGTGTTGAAATTTGGCTTGATAATTGATTTTTCAAAAGTACGCCAAAATTTCACCCGCAGATTAATTTTTCAAAACTACGTTGAAATTTGGCTTGAAAATTGATTTTTCAAAAGTACGCCGAATTTGGTCTTAAAATAGATTTTTCAAAAGTACCACAAAGTTAGTTTAAAAAGTACCACGAAAATATACTTTGAAATATTTTTTATTTTTTATTCCTCCACCAAAGACATTGACCTTTGATGTACGGTCATTGAAAGCCCAATTCTAAAGTATGAGCATAACATTTTAACGATGCACTGCATCCAAAAGGCAAAATAGAAGATTTTGACAAAGCCGGCGTAGTGCCGATAAGCAAAAATTGATAAAAATCAATGCACATGTACAAGGCCGGTTTCTCGCATAGAAAGAGTTTGGATGGACTCAGCGGCTCGCAATTTGGTCGAGCGCGTTGAGTGGTCCAGACAAAGCAATGGTAGGAAAGCCAATAGCAGGGCTTTCCAAATGACAAAGTTACAGAGGAAAACGCCTTGTGCATAAAAAACCAAAAATTCAATTTTGCCTAAAAGTCGCTGGAAGGTGGGTTGCTGCCATATCGATAATATTGAACAACTGCATAGGAGCAAGTAAATCGTGGACTGATCGATCGCCATTAAACTTATGCAGTTATAAGTCCTCACGAATGTGTTAGAGTACGTGAACCGCCACGATACAAGAACTTTAAAGCTAAGTAGTCTCTAGCGAAACTAAATTCATTTAGTAAAACTTTTTTAAGTTAAAATCAATCAGCCGTAATTATGAATTACAAATAGTCTCAGACTTCTCTAAAAAAAGCTCGAATTTTGATTCTGAGAAGGTATGCATGAAGCTTCCTAATCGATCGTTAGCGTAAGCGCTCTCGCTTGTATGGTTTGAAAGCCATTACCTTGATTGGTGAAGGCACGATTCTTATCTTGAGAATTTTGTATACCCATTTCTGTTAAATAAACGGATTCTTTGAACTACTGTTTCTTAATTGATCTTGAGGCCTGTTGACGGTCTATAATCCCTGGAACATTCGTATCGAAAACCGGATGTGTCGAGTTAATTCACATTAACCTTCTTAACCTTCTGGTTGCCTTATGGAGATTAGATAGGGATTTTTTTATGCGTTTTTTGAGAAATCCCTAATGGGTATAATTCGTTATTAGCAGATCAAAACGTGGATACCGCGTACAAAAATTAATCCCTCCGCAGAGAAATTCTTCGGTTGAGATTTTTTTATGCAAAAATCCAGAAAATTAAGAGGTACCTAACGAGGGAATTCATGTCCAGACAGAGCGTCATTACCGATCTGTGGTAGTGCAGCCTTGGTCCATTATCCGGCTATCGAAGCGCATCTTATCTCGAACCCGCCTGGGAGGTAGAAGAACGGGGTAATACGCGACTGGCGCCCCCTGAGAAATAAATTGGTGTCGCGTCATTTTGACGCCCGGTAGTGCGTTCTTCTACAATAACACTGATTAGAAGTCACGTGTAGTTATTTGGTGAATATCCCTGTAGTATAAGTTCGGCGCCCTTTTGTACAGCGGAAAAGAAGGCCTTTTTCCCCGTTACCCTGCGGCATATAGTTTTGAGGTCTTTGACCCCGAGTTCTATTTAAATTTCATTGTAAATTCAGTTATTTAAGTAACACTTCTTAATATCAAGAGGGGCCTCCCCCGTGTAAATGTATACTACATTTAGGTAGTAAACCTTTATCACTGTTTGTTAACCTTATTAAATATACGATTATTAGAATGTTTTTTTGTAGTTTGTTTCCAGGTGACCACTGTAACAACTGTTAACCACTTACATTACTTTATCCTCACAACAATATTTCGTCCCTTTATTAAGGGCATAGCAGGATAAGCATTTGTTAGGTGCCCCCGCACCAATCGGGTCGAAATTTTTAGCACAAGTTGATAGTAGTGTTAGATGAAATTTCCCAAAATATTATTTTTGGAAAATCATTTTTACGGGAGTTATGGGGGGTAAAAAGAAAAATGGAAAAAAAATTTTTCTCGAGAACGGATAAACCGATTTTCATGAATTTTTTTCATGAAAATCGGTTTATCCGTTCTCGAGAAAAATTTTTTTTCAGCACCCTCGAAAACGAGGGGGAGAAGGTAATCTCGTCTTTGCACGAAATATTTACAAAAAACTCGTCTTATAATGCTTCATTACATAGACTACGGGCCACCCGCAGTCTGCCAATGATTATCAATTTTGAGTATGTTGTACCCTTCCGATCGCTATGAAAATTGGATATGTTTTAAAGGGGCATATAAGCATTTATTTGGAAGAAAATGGTGGGTGTGCCTCTAGAACATCCCCTAAAAATTTTTTTTTTATTTTGAAAAAATTTTTTCACCACTTTTTTTCGACAAATGGACTCAATAATTTTTTCCCACATTTGCACCATCAGAAGCCTTAACATATATTTTTTTCATGAAAATCGGTTTATCCGTTCTCGAGAAAAAATTTTTTTTCCATTTTTTTTACCCCCATAACTCCCGTAAAAATGGTTTTCCAAAAATAATATTTTGGGAAATTCCATCTAACACTACTATCAACTTGTGCTAAAAATTTTGACCCGATTGGTGTGGGGGCACCTAACACATGCTTATCCTGCTATGACCTTTCTCCCTGCGATTAGCTTGCTGCCACAAATTCCTAATACTTTCATCAGTTGGTAATGAAATAAATATTTTATTGGGAGTAGATACTGATGTACTTTTAGAGTCTGTAACTATATAATATTCCTTTTTTATCCATGTTAATAACAAAATACACAACACTTAAAAGATATGAACGAAATTAGCACGTCCGTCGTACGTGCCGAATGAAACTATATGGGAACAGGCGAGCGGTCGACCGCCAGGAGTGTTGTGACGTCACACTACGTTTTTGTGCGCTCTATTTTCATTGTTTATTTTGAGGGGGAAGCAGTTGAAAAAATATAATATTTTGCACATTTACTAACTACAAGGTGCTTTCGAAATAAGAATTAAAAAAATGCTAAATGAGCCCATTGGGCCTAAACTATTAATTTTGAAAGTAACTTACTCTGTACTCGTTTGTCTGACGTGTATCCTTTTGCAATGGCGGCTGATAAACAAACTGTTATAAAGTACACAAACAGTACTAGAATTCTCCGTGCATGCATCTGAAACAAAAAGAATCTACTTAAATATGGGAAGAGAATATTTTCACAGTAGGGCATGTAATACCGAAAAGACATTTCAAGGGTATGTCGGTATTGAATCTTTTAGAATACCGATTTTTCGTATTAATACTACCGAAATTGATACAGGCAACAGAAGAAAAAATATTCCTAATAGAGCAGACAAATTAACTTGAAACCACTGAAAATTTACATAAATCTGTTTTCACTGGAAATGGGTATAGGTATATGTACTTTATAATATGCTAAAAGTTCCTATATGTAGAAGTGCCGTAACCCTAAAAAAACGCAATCGTTTCATGAGAAGCGCAAGATTTATGTAGACTCGCGCACTGCGTCTGCGGCCGATCTTTAAAGTAGGTTACTACTTGTTGCTTGTGTTTATGGCCCGTAGTTGTTTGCTAAATAATGAGTATTTATTAGTATTATACTTAATATAAATAGTGTGTTAATAAGTTATAATAAGTGAAAACTACCCCTCATACAACAGGAAACTTAAAAAAATGCAGTAATTGCAAAAAAGCTTACGATGCCCAGTTTTTTTGGAAAGAGTGAGTAACTGCATTAGTTCCGGTGCGATGCTCAAAATCTACCCCCATAGAGTGGCGGAAACCACCTCTAGATTAAAATTGCAAGGAAAATCGGAGAAAAAATTTGTCATCGTGATTTCTATTTTAATCGATGCTAAAATTGGCTAAAAATATGCAGCACTGCAGTTTGGAGGTGAATACTTGCATTGCACCAAAGTCATTCAGTGACATCCTCACATAACAAGAAATTCAAAAAATAGATTTTTAGAAAAGCTCAAAACATCTGCATTTTCTTATTTATTTTTTTTCTTTTTTTTTTATCATTTACTATATAATCAGAAAATTATATAGATGTTTTTTCTGAATTTTTAGACGATTCTTTTTAGAGGCCATATAAATAAGTAATAGTATTTTCAGAGAATTCTTTTTAGGAGTCATCTAAGCAACTGCAATTTAAATTTAGGGGTAGTTTCCGCCACTCTATGGGGGTAGTTTTTGAGCATCGTATCGAGACTAATGCATTTACATACTGTTTCTAAAATAACTGGGCATCGTAAGCTTTTTTTGCAATCACTGCAGTTTTTTTAAATTTTCTGTTGTGTGAGGGTAGTTTCCACCCACTCATGGGGGTGATTTTCAATGGAAAGTAGTATTAACTATGTATTTATGCGTTATATACTTGAATGTTTATATTTTATTCGATTTATTGAGATTCAAGACTATTCGTGGAGCGTTAAGTAATTTTTACCCTCTTTAGGGAGGGTTTTTTAGCGCTAGTGTACGATTTTTTTTGACCTCGGATTAGGATTCAGAGACGAAAATTACATAAGGATACAGTTGTCTCGATAGTAGTTCCAAAAATTTTTTTTTTGTGGGGCTGTGTAATGTGTAATCTGCACTACCCACTTGGATTGATCACGTTTCGTCGTGCCTAATTTTGAGGGTGTTGAACAAATTTTTGTACATAAGACATGTAGGAAAAATTATACTCGTGGCATAGTGGCACAATAAATATTAAGAACTAAAATCAGCGAAGAAAATCTGTTAAAGCAAAATGTAACATCGAAATTGCTGTGACTGATGAGACAATGTTTTCAATTAATCAAGCTGATTTCGTCTGGAATAGGAAAAATGATAAAAAATTTATTGAAGCCATGACAATGATTTAAGAAAATCTGGAATCTCCGTTATACAGGCCTCATATGATGCTGATACAGTGATTGTATGGCAGAAACTAATAAGAATGTCATTGATGATACTGATTTGATGGTCCTTTTAATACAGCATTGTAATAAGAACCTTCATATGCTAAGACCAGGTCAGCATCTAATCCAGATCGAGTCACAAATATTTCGAATGTCCAATGTTTGCTAACCCCAATAAAGGAAGTTTTACCATTTCTACATGTCATATCCGGTTGTGATACAACATCTTTTTATAAAAAAAGTAAAAACTCTGCTATGAAACTTGTCCAAAGGAATGACAATTTGATTGAGCATGTTATAGTTATTAAGGTACCAAGGGTGTTATAAGGATAATAACGCACCGAGGTCGGCAGTGTACAATCCCGAGGGCCTCTGGCCCGAGGGAGTGTACGTCGACCGAGGGCGTCATTATCCTATAACACCCGTGGTGCCTTCAACGTTTAATGTCCTGCAAGTCTGTTATTTAATTCGAATTTTTTTTTTTGACATTTACGATTTATTAATTTGACATCTATTATGTTCAGAACGATTTGATTTAAAAGAGAGTGAAAATCAAAATTGTTTGTAAACGCCACCGTTGCATAGCAACGCATTTTGTTTGTCAATAACGCTATCATAATTTGCTTGTTTTGGGTTGTATTATAATTTTATAATGCCCTAGGGCGTAATAGATATTCATAACGCCCTAGGGCGTTATTTTTCATTTAATGTATCTCAAAACAGGGTGGTTATTGTAAAATAACAGACTTGTAGGACAATAAAATATTTAACAGACCTGATGAGGATGCAGATACATCAATTACAGTTGGAGAAGATTTTTTAATGTAACTATAGCAATATAAAGGAAAGTGTTAAAACTATTGATGAATGGAGATTCTATACATACAACACCATTATGGCACGTCACAATCTTCATGCAAGTCTTCCACCCCCAAAGAAGAAAATATCATATAATGCGTGCTTATTATCAGATACGGAAGTGGATCGGAAATCAATTAAATCCCAAAGATTGGGGCTGGAAAGGAATTGAAACAGATCTGGTTCCTATTACAACAGTGAGGCCTCCAGCACCAAATTTCATTATAAATTATGAATTTTGTAGCTGCAAGACTGGTTGTGGAAATTCTTTTAGCTGTAGAAAATCAACTTTGTGTTTTACGGCTTTATGTAAAATCCGCCAAGGAAATTCTTGTTCAAACATGACGGTTCAATACGATGATGAACTAGAATTGGCTTATGTTCTGTGGTAAAAGTTTTCTTCTACAGATAATGGCATATTGTTATTTTTATCTTTTAGGTCTTCAAGTTGTTGAAAATTATATATGAACAGAAGAGGTTTATTTTTTAATCAAACTGACTAAACATATTTAAACTAATTATTTTTTTAATCTGTAGTCAATTTAATTGTGTTGTTTCGTTTATTATTAAATAAAGTATAGCAACCTGGTCATGTTACATATGTTTCAATTTTAAGTAAATTTTATAACTTGTACAATTTTCAAAAAACTGACCGTTTACAAAAAATTCTATAAAAACTACATAATCCAAGATGGCGACTGAATTTTATGAGTGTTTCGGGGAATTTTAGTATGGTAACAATACGGTTCCCTGGAATACATTGCCGTCGAGAACAGCTTTATGTAAATTTGTCCGAATTAAAATTTTAATTTCACTGTACTATAATTAATATTAATATAATTTACCTATAAAGAAAAATACAAAATAAACATTTTTTTATAAAAATAAATTAACTCATAATATTGTCAAATAACAAGCAATAAATACCGATAAGTCGATACCGATAGTCGATATAAGTATTTAATAAATGGTTTAAACTACAAGTCTTATTTAATATTTTTAAAGAAATATTGCATGAATACTCATATCGACGACATCATCTGCTGTAATCGATTTGCCAAGTTAGTTGTAAGCATCATAAATTAAAGTATGTTGGACAAACAAAACGTCTAATTCCAACAAGCTTCAAGGAACATATGATCCTTTTCAAAATTGGAAAAATTGAAAAGTCTAGTCTTGCCCAACATGCCATTGATACCAATCATAGAATAGATATCAATAACTGGAGGTTAATTAGAAATGTAACACATAACAGGCAGCTGGATGTTTTTAAAAGTTTATAAAATACAAAATTTAAAAATAATATCAATAGTGAGTATTCCACATAGTCCGCTTTATTGCAGTGCGGATAAAAGTTACGATTTTTTAATTTGATTTTATTAAATAAATTCTTAACTTTCCGTATTGCATTTTCTTAACAAATAATTAAAAAATCTCTAAACATAATTATGTTAAAACTGAAAATTGGCTTAATAACCTACTAGTGAAATATTTTTCGAACTAATGAATAAAAACTGCACTGCAACTAACAGGTATTCTCCGGACTAATGCCCTGCCGAGCGGTGAATTACAAATTGCAAGTCTGGCCGCATTAAGTGCAATAACTGTGTATTGACACAAAACGCTAAAGTTTCGATTGCATCAGACACCAGCCGAAAAACTTATTCCTAATCAAAGGAGCTCTCCACACCACTTACAGACTGCAGTTTCGAGCCATTGGCTCTCGTCAGTGCATGATAGGTCTGAGATGGCTGGAACGAGGCATTTGTTCACTCTTGGTACATGACGAGATTTATAAAACCACGACATGCAACAAAAATGGCAGGTTCCATCTAGCGTCTTTTCAAAAGTAAGAAAAGTTTTTAAATGTCTTCTGGAATATCACAAGTTATTTAAAAAAATAAATTCACATTTGAAGCTGAATATTGCAATTTAAATTCTCAATTCGTAGGCTGTGGTGTCAAACCAATTGCTATCAGTTTTCAATAAACACATTCAGGTGACAGTTTAAGTATCGCAAACGTCAACCTAAAAAGGACGCTGTGGACGTCATTTTAAGGTATGCAAAAATTAATTGTCTTCATCATAATCGATAGTACTCAAAAATTACTATTTTATACTAGAGTATATTTTCAAAAAAATTGTTTTTCTGTTTTCTGTAATTTAAATTTATTTTACCTACGATCACTACTGTAAATAGTAAAAAACACACTACCTGCCATCTATGTAAGTTGAATTTTACATATTGTAAACAAAACGCACTGTAAACAAATCGCACGGTAAACAAAACGCACGGGACACGCAAATATAGGTGGCTTGGTTCGCTGACGCGGGGTTTAAAAAACAAATGCACCTACGTAATTTTCAAACGCTGTCAAAACTGACATAATATTTGTCGAATAGTATTGTTGACTAGTAAACTAAATCCAGATTTTACTAAATAAATAAATAAATATGATCGTAGGTAAAGTATAGTACATAATTCTAGTTGTAAAGCAATTACGCACTCATGGAAATACGTAACTTTTCCATTCGTGCGTAATATGCTTCTTACAATACTCATTACGTAATATACTATTATTGAACATCATGTGGAGCTATTCAAAAATACGTTTACGAGAATGGGCTTAAGTGAACGTTTTAAAAACACATTCTTCTAATTTGGTTTGCTCGAGAGAAACAAATTAAAATGTTAAATATAGGTATTTTACAATCAAAATTTTGTTGTCACATTTTCGGTAACATCCTTCCCCCCATAAAGGCGAACGTATTTTTGAATGGCTATTCCGTTTTTTAATGAAGATTCCTTCAATGTCGTTATACTTTTAATTGTCTTTTGTAGTCGTCACGAAAAGAAGTAAATTTAAATTAAGAAATGAATTGTGGTCACAGCTTGGAATTATATCAATCCCTTTGTTTACTTAGCAAAAATTTTAAAAGTAATGTGAGATCTATCAGCCGAAAAAAACAAATTTCAGAAACTTTTATCATTAAGAAGCCACTGAACAAAATATTCTTTATTTAAGTTAGGGACTTTTTAAATATTATGTTTTTAGTATAATTGAAATTGGATGACCTTGTAATTTTAAATTGAAACTGAAACGGAAAATCGCAATTTGAGATTACCTACATTGTCCATACGACGAGGAAATCTTATAGTAGTCCAAATAATTCAAGTAGTATTGATTTTAATTAATTAAATTTTAAATTTCACAATTTCCTTATTCATAACGTTTTGATAGACGTATTATCTAGTTGGCCTTGCTTTCCTGTATTGCATGCCTGACAGGATCCGTTATCTATCGCGGTCATCTCTTAGGCTTCCGCCTCACAAAAGTTCTTTTCCAGTTCCTTGGTGCTATTCTCTTTGTTCGTTTGGTTGTTGTGTCCGAAAAATGATAGGTTGTGAGAGAAAGTCGTTTTGGAAGGCTTATTTCTTCAGAATAGAACCGCTGGAACGATGAGCTGTCGAAGGAATTCATAATAAAGGTACTGAGAGCTTATTGTTTGAAAATTGTCGAGAGTATGAAGCTCAACTCTATTTACTGCAGTTAAAGTGGTGTCGTCTTCTCAAATTAGAAATTTTAACTTTCTTTAATAGCTACGCTACCTTATCAGTCCTCGAGCATAAATCATGCCAAATGTTCCTTATATACAGTGTGTCCCACTTTTTTTTTTTTTAATCGCCTTATTTATTTTAATGTCCTGGCGGAGTTTAGCCGATGGCTATTCTACCACTCAACCAGGACGGACACACACATATACAACATCACAACACTCATTCCCTGCGACATTGCCATTTGCCGCAGCTGAGACTCGAACTCAGGAGAGGAGAGCGACTAGACCTTGTTGTCTCTCACACAACCGCAGTCTAGCCCACTGCGACCGTCTCGGTAACACGTGAAAAACGCCACTGCACATCCATACCCTAGTCAGGATTCGAACCCGGGACCCCGTGGTCGCAAGCCTAACACCTTAGGCACTGCGCCACCGGGCCGGTTCACGGTAACACCTTTGTAGCTCAGTTATTAGTCACCCAATTTTAACCAAGTTTGGATGGGTATCAAAGACCTTTATTATACCTTTTTTAAGTAAAACAAAACTTATTTCAGTCATTGGCGTGCGTTATTATGAAAAAAGGGTCGATTTTTCGAGAAATTATATTAGGCATTTTTTTGTTGAAAAACGGATGCAATATTATTGATCAGCATGCTGTAGAACCGCTATATCCAGAATTTAACAACATTTTGATTTTTGGTTTTTGAATTACGGCCCACTTAAAATTACCTATTTTAAACATTAAATAATCAATAAACTGGTAACGAAATTTTTTTCGAAAAAAAGTCATTCTTTATTTTCTCTTTAAATTCGGTAATCCTTAATGCCCGAATAATTTACAGGTCTGATGACCCAAAATTTTTCAATGAAAATTCTTGGCCTTCGAAATTTGAGTGTTTCTATGATATGGGATAGATATGTGAATGTAAAGATAAAATAAAGAATGACTTTTTTTCGAAAAAAATTTCGTTACCAATTTATTGATTATTTAATATTTAAAATAGGTAATTTTAAGTGGGCCGTAGTTCAAAAACCAAAAATCAAAATGTTGTTAAATTCTGGATATAGCGGTTCTACAGCATGCTAATCAATAATATTGCATTAGTAGATATGCTTCTAGAGGGCAGAATATTTACTAGTGAAATATTTTGTCGAACTCCTCTATATGTTTCCTTAAATATATAAGGAATAAGAAACCAGACTGCAACCAACAGCTATTCTCCGGACTAATGCCCCGCCGAGCGCTGAATTACGAGTTACAAGCCTGGCCGCGTTAAGTACAATAACTATGTATTGCCACAAAACGCTAAGTTTCGATTGTAATAGACACCAGCCGAAAGACTTATTCCCATTCAAAGGAGCTCTCGTGCCAGCCACCCCATACCACTTGCAGACTGCAGTTTCGAGCTATTGGCTCTCGTCAGTGCAAGGTAGGTCTGAGATGGCTGTAACGAGGCATTTGTTCACTCTTGGTACATGACGAGATTTATAAAACCACGACATGCAACAAAAATGAGAGGCTCCATCTAGCGGCTGATATCCATTACAATCGAAACAGCAGTAGCCCTGACATGGGCACAGTTAGTAGATATGCTTCTAGAGGGCAGAATATTTACTAGTGAAATATTTTGTCGAACTCCTCTATATGTTTCCTTAAATATATAAGGAATAAGAAACCAGACTGCAACCAACAGCTATTCTCCGGACTAATGCCCCGCCGAGCGCTGAATTACGAGTTACAAGCCTGGCCGCGTTAAGTACAATAACTATGTATTGCCACAAAACGCTAAGTTTCGATTGTAATAGACACCAGCCGAAAGACTTATTCCCATTCAAAGGAGCTCTCGTGCCAGCCACCCCATACCACTTGCAGACTGCAGTTTCGAGCTATTGGCTCTCGTCAGTGCAAGGTAGGTCTGAGATGGCTGTAACGAGGCATTTGTTCACTCTTGGTACATGACGAGATTTATAAAACCACGACATGCAACAAAAATGAGAGGCTCCATCTAGCGGCTGATATCCATTACAATCGAAACAGCAGTAGCCCTGACATGGGCACAGTTAGTAGATATGCTTCTAGAGGGCAGAATATTTACTAGTGAAATATTTTGTCGAACTCCTCTATATGTTTCCTTAAATATATAAGGAATAAGAAACCAGACTGCAACCAACAGCTATTCTCCGGACTAATGCCCCGCCGAGCGCTGAATTACGAGTTACAAGCCTGGCCGCGTTAAGTACAATAACTATGTATTGCCACAAAACGCTAAGTTTCGATTGTAATAGACACCAGCCGAAAGACTTATTCCCATTCAAAGGAGCTCTCGTGCCAGCCACCCCATACCACTTGCAGACTGCAGTTTCGAGCTATTGGCTCTCGTCAGTGCAAGGTAGGTCTGAGATGGCTGTAACGAGGCATTTGTTCACTCTTGGTACATGACGAGATTTATAAAACCACGACATGCAACAAAAATGAGAGGCTCCATCTAGCGGCTGATATCCATTACAATCGAAACAGCAGTAGCCCTGACATGGGCACAGTTAGTAGATATGCTTCTAGAGGGCAGAATATTTACTAGTGAAATATTTTGTCGAACTCCTCTATATGTTTCCTTAAATATATAAGGAATAAGAAACCAGACTGCAACCAACAGCTATTCTCCGGACTAATGCCCCGCCGAGCGCTGAATTACGAGTTACAAGCCTGGCCGCGTTAAGTACAATAACTATGTATTGCCACAAAACGCTAAGTTTCGATTGTAATAGACACCAGCCGAAAGACTTATTCCCATTCAAAGGAGCTCTCGTGCCAGCCACCCCATACCACTTGCAGACTGCAGTTTCGAGCTATTGGCTCTCGTCAGTGCAAGGTAGGTCTGAGATGGCTGTAACGAGGCATTTGTTCACTCTTGGTACATGACGAGATTTATAAAACCACGACATGCAACAAAAATGAGAGGCTCCATCTAGCGGCTGATATCCATTACAATCGAAACAGCAGTAGCCCTGACATGGGCACAGTTAGTAGATATGCTTCTAGAGGGCAGAATATTTACTAGTGAAATATTTTGTCGAACTCCTCTATATGTTTCCTTAAATATATAAGGAATAAGAAACCAGACTGCAACCAACAGCTATTCTCCGGACTAATGCCCCGCCGAGCGCTGAATTACGAGTTACAAGCCTGGCCGCGTTAAGTACAATAACTATGTATTGCCACAAAACGCTAAGTTTCGATTGTAATAGACACCAGCCGAAAGACTTATTCCCATTCAAAGGAGCTCTCGTGCCAGCCACCCCATACCACTTGCAGACTGCAGTTTCGAGCTATTGGCTCTCGTCAGTGCAAGGTAGGTCTGAGATGGCTGTAACGAGGCATTTGTTCACTCTTGGTACATGACGAGATTTATAAAACCACGACATGCAACAAAAATGAGAGGCTCCATCTAGCGGCTGATATCCATTACAATCGAGCATATCTACTAACTGTGCCCATGTCAGGGCTACTGCTGTTTCGATTGTAATGGATATCAGCCGCTAGATGGAGCCTCTCATTTTTGTTGCATGTCGTGGTTTTATAAATCTCGTCATGTACCAAGAGTGAACAAATGCCTCGTTACAGCCATCTCAGACCTACCTTGCACTGACGAGAGCCAATAGCTCGAAACTGCAGTCTGCAAGTGGTATGGGGTGGCTGGCACGAGAGCTCCTTTGAATGGGAATAAGTCTTTCGGCTGGTGTCTATTACAATCGAAACTTAGCGTTTTGTGGCAATACATAGTTATTGTACTTAACGCGGCCAGGCTTGTAACTCGTAATTCAGCGCTCGGCGGGGCATTAGTCCGGAGAATAGCTGTTGGTTGCAGTCTGGTTTCTTATTCCTTATATATTTAAGGAAACATATAGAGGAGTTCGACAAAATATTTCACTAGTAAATATTCTGCCCTCTAGAAGCATATCTACTAACTGTGCCCATGTCAGGGCTACTGCTGTTTCGATTGTAATGGATATCAGCCGCTAGATGGAGCCTCTCATTTTTGTTGCATGTCGTGGTTTTATAAATCTCGTCATGTACCAAGAGTGAACAAATGCCTCGTTACAGCCATCTCAGACCTACCTTGCACTGACGAGAGCCAATAGCTCGAAACTGCAGTCTGCAAGTGGTATGGGGTGGCTGGCACGAGAGCTCCTTTGAATGGGAATAAGTCTTTCGGCTGGTGTCTATTACAATCGAAACTTAGCGTTTTGTGGCAATACATAGTTATTGTACTTAACGCGGCCAGGCTTGTAACTCGTAATTCAGCGCTCGGCGGGGCATTAGTCCGGAGAATAGCTGTTGGTTGCAGTCTGGTTTCTTATTCCTTATATATTTAAGGAAACATATAGAGGAGTTCGACAAAATATTTCACTAGTAAATATTCTGCCCTCTAGAAGCATATCTACTAACTGTGCCCATGTCAGGGCTACTGCTGTTTCGATTGTAATGGATATCAGCCGCTAGATGGAGCCTCTCATTTTTGTTGCATGTCGTGGTTTTATAAATCTCGTCATGTACCAAGAGTGAACAAATGCCTCGTTACAGCCATCTCAGACCTACCTTGCACTGACGAGAGCCAATAGCTCGAAACTGCAGTCTGCAAGTGGTATGGGGTGGCTGGCACGAGAGCTCCTTTGAATGGGAATAAGTCTTTCGGCTGGTGTCTATTACAATCGAAACTTAGCGTTTTGTGGCAATACATAGTTATTGTACTTAACGCGGCCAGGCTTGTAACTCGTAATTCAGCGCTCGGCGGGGCATTAGTCCGGAGAATAGCTGTTGGTTGCAGTCTGGTTTCTTATTCCTTATATATTTAAGGAAACATATAGAGGAGTTCGACAAAATATTTCACTAGTAAATATTCTGCCCTCTAGAAGCATATCTACTAACTGTGCCCATGTCAGGGCTACTGCTGTTTCGATTGTAATGGATATCAGCCGCTAGATGGAGCCTCTCATTTTTGTTGCATGTCGTGGTTTTATAAATCTCGTCATGTACCAAGAGTGAACAAATGCCTCGTTACAGCCATCTCAGACCTACCTTGCACTGACGAGAGCCAATAGCTCGAAACTGCAGTCTGCAAGTGGTATGGGGTGGCTGGCACGAGAGCTCCTTTGAATGGGAATAAGTCTTTCGGCTGGTGTCTATTACAATCGAAACTTAGCGTTTTGTGGCAATACATAGTTATTGTACTTAACGCGGCCAGGCTTGTAACTCGTAATTCAGCGCTCGGCGGGGCATTAGTCCGGAGAATAGCTGTTGGTTGCAGTCTGGTTTCTTATTCCTTATATATTTAAGGAAACATATAGAGGAGTTCGACAAAATATTTCACTAGTAAATATTCTGCCCTCTAGAAGCATATCTACTAACTGTGCCCATGTCAGGGCTACTGCTGTTTCGATTGTAATGGATATCAGCCGCTAGATGGAGCCTCTCATTTTTGTTGCATGTCGTGGTTTTATAAATCTCGTCATGTACCAAGAGTGAACAAATGCCTCGTTACAGCCATCTCAGACCTACCTTGCACTGACGAGAGCCAATAGCTCGAAACTGCAGTCTGCAAGTGGTATGGGGTGGCTGGCACGAGAGCTCCTTTGAATGGGAATAAGTCTTTCGGCTGGTGTCTATTACAATCGAAACTTAGCGTTTTGTGGCAATACATAGTTATTGTACTTAACGCGGCCAGGCTTGTAACTCGTAATTCAGCGCTCGGCGGGGCATTAGTCCGGAGAATAGCTGTTGGTTGCAGTCTGGTTTCTTATTCCTTATATATTTAAGGAAACATATAGAGGAGTTCGACAAAATATTTCACTAGTAAATATTGCATTAGTTTTTCAACAGAAAAATGGCTAATATAATTTCTCGAAAAATCGACCCTTCTTTTCAGAATAAAAATTCACGCCAATGACTGAAATAAGTTTTGTTTTACTTAAAAAAGGTATAATAAAGGTCTTTGATACCCATCCAAACTTGGTTAAAATTGGGTGACTAATAACTGAGCTACAAAGGTGTTACCGTGAAAAGTCGGACACACTGTATATGTATATTAAAAATATTTCACGACACCTGTTTGCTGCCTTTACATTTTCTCAACTCATAATAGAAAATTCGCAGTATTACTTGATTAGTTAGAAAAATCATAGTTTGGTCATTGTTATGGATTATTCTTGTACAGTAGGGCAGCTGGTAGAGAAAATGGTGAACGATAATAATCAAAATTTGCACTGATGGGAATGAATTCATTGGTCTCTGGGTATGCCAAAACCGATCTTCTGTCGTTTCAAAGTGGTAGCATTAAACCTTCATCATTAATTATCCTAGATTTAATGATTTTAGTAAACTGCATATTAGTGCTTTATTCTATTACAATTTCAGCAGCCTTATGATCTGACAAGCCAGGGTCAAATGGTAGCCTGAATGAAGACTTTATCATCAATACAATCATTTAATTTTGTACATTTGTTAATAGTGACAGAGTATTAGTAAAATATGCAAAGAAATAATGATAGTAAATAACATTTCACAAGATTTCCATTCAATTATAAAACATAAAAATTAGGAAGATATTTTTAAAAGTTTCATTCATTAATAAGTTTCTTGTTTACCGATCGAGTTTGTTCAACAATAAGGTTCTTATTTTGATTAATGGTAACTTATTCTACAGTTATCGTGCTTACAAGAATTATGACAGACAGACGGACAGGCAGACGGATATTTTGTAAGTTGTTCAGAATCCGAAGATGCCGATCAAATGCAATACATTCTTCTTTTTCGTATTTGCAAAGAGTATAATAATAGGTGCTTTTGAAATCTTTTTGGAGTAAACAATGATTGGAAACATACATGTGGCAGATATTGTTTGTGATCTGTTATATAAAAAAATAAGATGAAAGTTTAGTTCGACGAATTTTAATATCTTGAGTAAACCACTCTTCCATGGCGCGGTGATTTGATTTTCTCTGTGCTAGTTTTAATTGAAAACCGTATCTCCTCGCACAGAAAAAAAGTTAAATGAATACATTAAAATTTTTATTTGCCTCATAATTTGAAATGCGTAATATCTTCGGAAATTAGGGCTAAAAAGTGATTGACATTATCTGTATTGTTAACGGGTCTGCATTTAGTTAGTAATGCGATATTTTTTCGTTAAATTAAATTAAATTGGGAATCTCCATGTCAATATGATTTTTAAATACATTATTAGCACTACAATGGCGCTGAAAGACGTGCAATAGTGATATTAGTTAACTCTTTATGAACTGTTTCTTTAATTGTGTTTCGTCCATATTTTTAATAGAGATTGCAATTTACCGGAAGTTTTAATAACCGGTAAATCGGTAAATAAAAATGTAAATAACCGGTTAACCGTTATTTACCAGTAATTTTTTTAATTAATGATTAGGGTGGCGAAAATGGCAATTTTCTTTTTCCAAATACAAAATTGTCTAAATTTAACAAAAAACATTTTTATATACGTATAATTAATATAATGAACAAACAAAAGGTTTTTTTATCAAAAGAAAAAAATTTAAATGAAATAAATTTAAATAAATAATTATTCTGTAAATAACAAAAATATCAACTTAAATAATAACAAAAATTATAAACATAAACTCAAATAGGGCATTTACTGAATACCTAATCTAAAGATACAATATTTTTTAAAAATAGCCCGTTAAAAGAATTAGCTTTTCAAAGCTGTATCTGTTAGTCGTCTGATATTGTGCATAGAATACCACCAGCTGAAGATGCCCTTCCTCAATCGATATTGGTAGGTCAATAAGTAAGTTAATAAAAATTGGTAATAACATACTTCTGAATGTTTTCCACGGATATTTGCGGCAGGAAAATATTCAATTTCCTGTCAAAAGATATTGTCGATACTTCTATTTCTTAGGTATTTGGGTTTTACTTTTTATAATATTATTTATTTATTGTTAAAAGTGCTCAGTGTTGGAACAGTCACTCTGTATTTAGTGAATACTAGTCACTGACATAAATAGAAACGTTGAATACGTGACATATCGTAAGCTCAGAATTTACCGAAATAACCGGTAAAAAATTTAAATAACCGGTAATTATCGTCATGTGTTTTTTTTCCTGTTAACCGGCTAACCTAAAAATGCTTCTGAAGTAGTTTCCACAAACATTTAAATACTAAATACACACGATGCGCGTTTGGCCAACCAAGTCCATCATCTGGAAATGACTAAAAGTTTTTAAACATATCCAGGACTCTATAAAATATCAAATGGTTGAATAACAGTAAATAGAAATTGCATTGACTCTTCTTAGCTGACTTCAAAAGGAAGGTTTTCAATTCGATTGCAGGTTTGTCCGTAGTGTTCCCGAGTCAGTATGAATGTATGTGTGGTCTATTAACTTCAAAACTACAGGTCTTATTTGAATGCGGTTTTTACTAACGTGACGGGTATCATCTGCTGGAAAAATTAATTTACTATATTATCACGCAAATCAAAGGGACATGAAAGAGAAATAACGTTTTTAAACAAGTTTCAATAACACCGGCTCCTCCACCATTTTGTTAAAAGAAGGCTGCGTCTACATGCAGACGGCGAACCAATCGTAAATTAAACGGGAATTATATGATGGACAACCATCCTGGTGGAACCAGATATTCC
Source organism: Rutpela maculata (assembly GCA_936432065.2). Taxonomy (NCBI): domain Eukaryota; kingdom Metazoa; phylum Arthropoda; class Insecta; order Coleoptera; family Cerambycidae; genus Rutpela; species Rutpela maculata. The sequence continues at coordinate 328,221,282 of OW386285.2, forward strand.
CAAAACTGTCACGTATAATTCGCCAAATTTCTTGAACAATTTGTTGTTGTAGAAGATTAAGATATTTCCCAACTAGCAATTTGGTATTTTATAAAAGCTGCAGAAATGTTTCTGACACAAATTTTATAAAACAACATTAATCTCAGAAACACTTTAAAAACGTTATTACGACAGCTATAAATGTAATATTTGGCACTATCTTACGAAATAGTTTAGTCATTGTTGATATTTTGTAAAAGCTATTGCAACCATTACAAAATAATTGTACAGGATGTCCCAAAAGTAGGAGATACACATTTTTTGAAAAATTGGTGAAACACGTCGACCTTGTTTCCAAGGGGGACATATTTTAATATAATACTTGTATACCTATCATCATCCCTCTACCCTACACGGCCACCCCCTCAAAAAATTAAAATGTCAAGGGAGGTCGAGTGATACATCTTTTGAAAAGTCTTTCAATTCCCTACATAACTGTGTATTTTTTTTAACTTTTATCGATTCGTTCTTAAGGAAAATAATTTTATTTTTGATGATTACACACAATCGAAATCGTTTAAAAAATCTGAAATACACGCCACTAGGTATTGGAATTTATATAAAAAAACTACATTTGTTAGTGCTCTCAAATCAACAGGAGTTTTTTCGACAAAAAAACACTTTCCTTGTCCGTTTAGTTTTAGAATAATAAAAGACTCTTAAGTAATTTGACAGTCCTTGAACATTCATTTGTTCACAACCAATTTTAAATCGAGATACATTTTACCAGAGTGAGTTTTCAAAATGGTTTATACCCTTCAGGAGAGAACAGAAATTGTCAGCATTTATTTTAAAAATGATAATTGTGCTAGAGCTACGGAGCGCATATTCAATGGAAATCACCCAGATTTGTTCTCAGTATGTTTTACAATTATTGAAAAAATTTATGGAAACAGGTTCTGTAGGAAACAAAAAGCATGAACCTCAGCGACCGATTAGGAATGAAGCAGTCGAAATGGCAGTACTGGGTTATTTGCAGATGGATAATACTCAATCGATCAGGAAAGTAGCTGAGACTTCCAATGTATCACGAATTCATTCATGTATCATTGAATTCTGAAGGCCCACAAATTTCATCCATATAAATTTAAATTAGTATACGAATTAAACGAAGATGATCCCGATCGTCGCGCGTCGGCTTGAATTCTGTGAGATTTTTAGTGAACAATTAAACGGTAAGGCCAATCTACTGTACAATACGTGTTTTTCTGATGAATCGATATTTCAGTTAAATGGGGAGGTAAACAGGCACAATTGTAGGTATTGGAGTGAATCCAATCCACATTTGTTCATGGAAACTCATACCCAAAGGCCTCAGAAGTTAAATGCTTGGGCTGGCATCTTAGGGGATCACATTGTCGTATCGTTTTTTATTCCTGACAATTTAAATGGTGAAAGATACCTCGATCTGTTAGAAAATAACATCGACCCAATGATTACCCAAATCCTCGAAGAAGACGATAATCTTTCCCATCCTGTTTTTTCAACAGGATGGGACACCCCCACATTTTGTTAGCAGTCCGTCAATTTTCGGATAATCGGTTTCCTGAGCGGCGAATTGGAAGAGGAGTGACCCGCTAAGTCACCCGATTTAACTCCCTTGGATTTCTTTCTGTGATGACATTTGAAATCGAAGGTATTTGCAACAAAACCCACATCTCTGGAAGAGTTACGTGAAAGAATTGTTCGAGAATGCCATTTATTGACTCTAGATGTGTTCAGAAATGTTCGTACAGAATTTAATGACAGACTATACTACTGTGGGGGTCATTTTGAACAATACATACGATAATTTAAACTGGTTCTTTTATTTTTATTTCCCGAATCTAAAATAATGAAACAATTATTTCTCAATAACGAATCGATAAAATTTTAAAAAAACACAGTTATATAGGGAATTGAAAGACCTTTCAAAAGATGTATCACTTGACCCCCTTGCCATTTGAATTTTTTGAGGGGGTGGCCATGTAGGGTAGAGGGATGATGATAGGTATATAAGTATTACATTAAAATATGTCCCCCTTTTAAACAAGGTCGACGTGTTTCACCAATTTTTCAAAAAATGTTTATCAAAAAAATTTTATCTCCAAAGTTATTCAGGGTGCCTACTTTTGGTTGGGACATCCTGTATAAACAATTCCGCAGGCTCTAAGAAAATTCGGTACCGTCATTATAAAACAGTTTTATTGAAGCTTCATTTAATTGCATTATAAAGCACATACTTCACTATTATTATTTGCTGTAAAACACCGATAAAATAAAACAATTTCTTAAATGTATTCAAAAAGTCGCATACATATATTTACAAATATATAATATGCTGATCTCTATAATACCAAGCTTTCAGTGATTTTACTGGATAATGGATAAGAACCTACTTAATAATTATTTTAGAGACGTGTTAACCCATACAGCTTGCAATTTTTGATGCGAAGGAAATTTTACTGTGAATTATGCCATGTGTTTTTGATGAATTTTAAGTGCCCCTCATGTTTACTGAAGGTTTCTAATAATTTTTGGAATTTTATAAAAATCGATTTCACATTTTAAAATTTTTTTGTAATGAAATTTAATGCCAATTTGTTTTAATCATCATAATTTTATAATTAGTACGTATTAATTGCCATAAATTTTAATAAAAATTTGATTTTTAAAATTTTTGTGTCTTGTCATATTTACGACCTCGAAAGCTAGTTTCATGAAATGGCTTTCCTCTATAAAATACTTTTGTGTTAAATACAAAAAATTCATTAAAAATACATTTTAAGATAATTAAACTATAGACGATTCTTACAAAACATCTATAAAATAATGTGTCTTGGAGGTGACGGTCTTGTGACAGCCGTATCTTAAATGACATTTTTTTTTTCACAAATGTCTTATTTTGCATTTTTGTTATAACTTGTAAGCGAAGAAAAATAACTGCAAAAAATGAAACAAACAGTTTGATAAAAACTGTAGTTTATTTTAACTATTACCGTTAAATTGCGTATTAAGTTTTCATTTTAACACCCTTGCTCATTTTATGAAAATTTTCACTAGTAATCTCCCTAGTGCTTGAAACATTTCTGGTAATTAATTAAAGCACGTGGGGGATTCGGTAAGAAAATTCCACTCCTAAATTAAATTAAAAAAAAAATCGGCAGCTACTGGAAGCGGCTGGAACCTCCCCACATAGTGCATTCTTATCAGCTGTGTTTCAATGTTACATCGGAAATCAGGGCACTGAGCAAACAGATAAATTACACGTTTATTTCATGAACAAATATCGAACGAACTGAAGTGGACTACAAGCAATCTGTGTAAACATAACCTCTCATGATTGTTTATGTTGCATGTTAATCAATTGCCGGATATTATAAGAGTATTAACAGATAACGTTTCGAAGATTTTGTAGAACATTGGATAGCGATAAAAATAATAACAGAGATTTTAGCCCCAATGACACTCTAACGTCAACAAGTCAATAACATTATGGACAATTCAAGCAAACTACGCATGCGTCAAGTTAGAATCTTCCTGCTCGATCAAAAAAGTCCGAGCAAGTCGAGCTTCGTCTGAGGCCTTTATTTTGTAATATTCGAACGTTTCAGATTTAGCTCGGTTAGCTTGATTTGCATTAAATGAACGATTGTGACGCGTCCCATCAATCAGACGTAATATCCGAACACGGCAAATATTACCTTAAAAAAAACCAACTAAAATAAGTTTTGACATTGTCAAAAATATTTGGGTTGGTAACCTTTACGAATGTTGATTTTTAGGTCATGAAATATATTTAGGGACATAACCTATTAGGGAATCCAACAACCTGTCAAATTGTTTTGTTGTGGGCAAGCACGAAGTTCATTTTAATTAACTCGCGGAAACGTAGCCAAGGCAACCGAAAAACAAACTCTTTAACAAACGTTTAACGAAAGAAAACAAACGTTTGCCGGATGTTTGCCCACAACGCCATGTTAAAAGTCACGCGGTTTGGATTGCTTAATACAATAGGGCATCTGCATCATGTTTAAGTTTTTCAAGTTTATTCTCATTTTTAATATTTGTATACGTACTTCTATCTTAGAGCCACAGTGGCTCCAAGCAAATATTTAAAAATTCACGCAAATAATTTTTCTATTATATTGTTGATTAATAAAAATAGACTGCTAATTACAGGTTAGATTTCCAACCTACAACCTATTTTATTAGGAAAAAAGTATTTAGAACTTCATGAACTTACACTGTACTAGATTTTAGTTGAAAATACGGGAACCGGGCAGAAATTTTAATAATAGCTACGTAATATTCTTAAATATTAAGAAATATATATGTTTGAGGTTAGATGTGACGTCATGGACCACAACCTATAAATCAACATTCACAAAGGTTACCAACCCAAATATTTTTGACAGATGGCAAAATACATCTTCTCCTAACAATAATACCAATAATATTTTTTAGATGCTGTCATGTGTGCACATATAATGAATTCTTTTTAATTTTTTTAACGGAAACCAAATCAATTCAATTTCAATTCAAAAAGATTTATTAACATTTCGGTTACAAAAAAATGCGCCTGAGTTGGAACCCGGTTCAGAGCCGGCCACACCACCACGGCGCGCAACGCCCTGGTAGATGGGTGGCCGGGTGGGGCAGGTCCAGCCTCGGCTAGAACAGTAAATAAAATGGGTGGAGGTTAGGGCTCCTGTTTTAATAAGAAATAAAACTTAAACCTAACAATTTATTGAAAAATAATCATGAACGATTTTAAAATACTTAGAACTACTTAGAAATAAATAGAAAATGGCGAATTTTGTTTAAGCGCGCACACGCGCACTGGCGCACACGCGCATTGTTTTAAGAGGTCGGGTTACTAGTACGGGAAAAACTCAATGAAAAAACCCGTTCGAACAAATGACAACCTTCATCCGATGGTCTACCTGCCTTCGGAAAGGTAGGGTGAAGGGGAAGTTATGATTTAAAAGGTTTTGATTTGTAAGAAGTTATTGGTCGAGAGGGGATTTTAAAGAGAACAAAAAGAAACAAAAGAACAAAAAGAAACAAAAGAACAAAAATAAGACTAATAGAGAGAATAGAGGAGGGGTTTGGGAGTAAAAGGTGGTGAAATGGAAATTTTGGTATAGGAAAGATTTGGCTAGGGAGGTTGCCGAAAGATAGGCAGCGCCTGGTATGGTAATGGGGAAACCAAATCGAAAGGGTGCAAGTGTGATGTATCGTTGAAAGGCTGATTTTTTTTATGAATCGCTTTCAAAAAAAGGATCGTTAAAAATTGTGAAAGAAATTTTTTTCTGTCGCTCGATGAATTGAACCTTATTACTTAATATTATTGAAGTCGGTATAAAAATGAACAAATAATGAAATCAAACGTATTCGATATCAATATTAGATAATAAAGTCAAATTAACCGGGTGACTTATTTCATAATTTTTTCTTGATGAGGCACTTGAAAAAAATGTATATATTTTGGTGATAATTTTACGTTTTACATTATTTCGAATCAGTAAAATAATTTAAATTTTGTCCTTTCACAGTCTCCAACATCACACGAGGTCAACATTATCCACAAATATAAACTGTTATAGCGAGAACGTCTGTCTAGCAACAAAATTACCAATAGTATGAATATTTTTGAGTAAAAGCCTCTTTATTGCTGTAATAAAGTCCACCTGGACAAACTCGTTAAATTGAAATGCTACATTTATAAGAAGCATCTAAATTCGTAACATAGTTGTCTGACCAATATTTGAAAAATATTCTACTACGCGTTTTAAATTGGTCACGCTAGTATATCACTAGTACAGGAGCCCCACACAATTCAGTGTATAATTTTACACATCTGGGAAGCCGCATAATAAGCTTGCTATACAAATATCGGACGTCAAGAAAATTTAACTTCCGTATCTGTAAAGTGGTAGACCTTAGAGGATCAATCACTGAGGCTGTTATTAAATGCTTGTGCATTTTATTCTAACATTCAGTGTGAAAGTAGTGTTTTAAGTGCTGGAGAAAAATGCGAAAAGTTACTTGAAACTGGGTGTCATACTATTATAGTGGATGAAAGTGGCCGCCACACTGAGTCAAACATACCATTTTCAGAGTGCCAAATACTGTAGGGCATACGAATATATATGGTGGCAGGCCATTAGCTTAAAAATAACCGAATAGAAAAAAAAATTATAAAGTTTTGCCACTTGGGGATTAAACTTGTCAAGGGCTGTACTTTCAAAATAAAGCGAGTTCCCAAGCAACAAGTGGGAGCTTCATCCCTAAAACCCGCCCCTAAAGTGCAATTCGGTAATTCTTTGCGTTTTTCTGGAAAACCGCTTGTCCTACAAAAAAAATTATACTATACAAAAAATGTTCCCAGTAAAATTCTGCATAAAAAAGTAAATTGTTTAGAACAGAGGTTTTCGAGAAATCAGCTATTGAAATTAGGGGTTGCATTAACAGAGATTCATGAACATGGTACCTATATAATGTATCACTTATAATTCTAGGCGGCGCGGCGGCCGATATCGAACACGAGACATTCCAACACATTCCAATCATGCTATTAGTGGCTGCGATACCACGTCAGGATTCTTTGGAAAGGGCAAACAACAGTTTGTACATCTATTTTATCGCAGAAAGGACCTTTATAGTGTAATTCAGATTAATAATGCTAAGTCAACTCCAACAGAAATTGAGCAAGCTGAGGAAAGGTTTATATTGGAGCTCTATAAAGCTAAATCATTAGAGGGCTGCCTCAGTGAACAAAGATATGCTTATTTTAACAAATTTGTTGGCCAAGCGGGCAGTGCCGTGGTTCTTTCAAAATTACCTCCCACGTCGGCAGCAGTACAACAGCATTCCCGTCGTAGTTACCTTCAAGTGCAAATATGGCGTGGACAACATTTTCATCCTGAGCTTTGGGGCTGGAAAAAAATTATGATGCCCTGTCACCTGTCTATACCACTGAGTCACTCGCCCCGGCTTCTATTTTAAAATTAATAACCTGCAGTTGCAAACAAGGTTGTGGAAAGAGATGCAGCTGTACTAAGGCAGGCTTACATTGCATAACTATGTGCAGAAATTGCCGTGGCCAAAGCTGTACCAATACAGATACCACAGATGAAGTAGATACTACCGAAGACGTATTATACATTTATTTGGACTTAGTGGATCAAGTCTCAAGGAGAAACCACTTTAAAGAAAACGCGCCGATAACTCTACCTCAATGGTGGTGTGAAAACGAGTGCTCTTGTATAAATCGCAAAACTTGTTTTATAAACCCCTTCTCCACTATACTTACATTAAACCACAGAGTTCCAAAATTATACCTAAAATACATGATTATACCATGTTCGTGAATCGCTGTTAATGCAACCCTTAACTTCAATAGCTGATTTCTCGAAAAACCTCTCTTATAAACAATTTAGCTAATAGACACTTTTTTATGCAGAATTTTACTGGGAACATTTTGTAAGTATAATTAAGTAAGCTTCCACTTGTTGCTTGAGAACTCTTTTTATTTTGAAAGTACATCCCCTGACAAGTGGCAAAACTTTATATATATTTTTTCTATTTATGCTTATAATGTATGGCCTAAGAATGGACGTATTAGCCACACCGCGCGACGCAAACGTGTCGAGAGTCGAGGCGTCAATGTACAACAGCAAACTGTGTGTAATTGTCTTCATTTTGTTATTTGAAACAAATACATTATAGACCGGGAAGCAGCGACATATTTTTGGGACTCATACCATTAAGGTTAACTCAAGTAACATATAAAGTCGCGGGAACGTATCGGCGACTATAAAAGCCACGATAAAGTGGACCGCTACCATAGGCTGCCACGTCCCTGCTACGTGGCAGCTACGTAGCCGCCACTAAAATGGGGAAACATTTTTAGTCGCCGGGTAGTGTTTCGGGTAGTCCCGGCCTCTATAAATGTGACTATGTTTAGTTACTATAAAGGATCGGGGTAGTAGCGGGTACTACTCCGCGACTCGGTGACCTAGTAACCGCTACGTGGCTGCCTAGTAACTGCCACTATCCTAAAATGGTGTTTATCTTTTACCGACCTCTTTGTTTTTTTTTCTTTTATAATAATGGCGGAGTGAAATAATATTATACCAAAAAGATGTGTACTTTAGGCGCGTGTTTAAAGTACTTCTTTAGCCATTTTTTTCAAATGCAAATTACCTTTTTGATATAATTTAACATATTAAATGATAAAATTTCAACGCGCCCTCAAAATAACCTTTTTTTTGTAATTTTTTGACAAAATAATTTAAAAAGGTAAGATTAAAAAATGTAAATATTTATTAGGGAAACATTTGGAATGCTTTCAAAATCATTTTTCGTAAAAGTTTATGATAAATATTAACATAACCATTATCTATTTTTGATTAAAACCATTTTTTTTTAAATTTTTTTAGATTTTAACAAAGGTACTATAAAGTTAGGCCCTCCACCATAAAGTATAGGGGAGTACCCCATTTTACCTGTAAAAGATCTGTGACTTTGGTGACCCAATAACAACTGTCCTAATGTGACTCCATAGTGTCAGATTCTGTTTTGGAACTGTAAAGTACCAACAGGGACTATTTCGCTACCTGTGTTGCCACTAAAATGCCACGATACTTTAAAGTTCCAAGTGATGGTCACTGGAACTATTCTGGAACCTAGATTGCCTCTCTATGTACTCAGTTACTTTATTTAAGCATCTTAATGGGACTGGTGGGTGGCAGTAACTAACTCACTGGTACTATATAGTTTTTGCCCCTATAGAGTAACAATAAAATGATACCGCCTAGTTCCAGTAACTACCCAAATGTTACTTTAACTTTGGGCGTTTACAGTTCCAATAAATGGTATCGGTGTGGTAACAGTTACTTTAAAAGAACGATATAAAGTAGCCTTACCCAATAAAGTAGCAATATTAGTACCAGGAACTAAGGCTTCGTAGCAAAACCGAAACCGAAAGGATTTGGTACCATGTGTGTTACTTGGGAATTTTCACATATGTAGTAGTTTATTGCGTGTATATACATGAAACTGCGGTCAGCTGGTGCACTCGCGGTGGGGGAAGCTACGAGAACGCCACCCCCGCGTAAAAAAATTATTGAAATACAAACATACCGTCAAAGTTGAAATTTTGTATGTTTAATAATGTTGATGAAAAGTGATAAAAGATCATAGTCAGCTGTTAAAATGACAGTGGATAACACGTTCGCTGCTCATATAAACATGTTGATAAAAAGTTTAAATTTTAATAACTTCATCCAGGTTCAAATTTTGTTATATAACAATATATATAATATATTTGACGAAAAATTGAGTCAGCTGATGGTGAGAGAGGGGGAAGGTCGTCAGATGACGCCAAAAACATTGTAGTTTATTGTTTTCATAACAAAAGCTGACAGCTTTTCCCTTATGAGAGACCCAGCTGATTATTATTTTTATTCAATGTATTTAATACTGTATTATATATTTGAATAACATTTTTTTTTCTATTTAATTAATAGAAAACTTTCGCGCTTAAAAATAGCTTAAATACACAGCATATGAGACAGTATACCGTTTCTTTTTTATAAGTTAAGTTTTCTGCTTGGTTGTAAATACATTGAATAAAAATAATAATCAGCTGGGTCTGTCGTAAGGGAAAAGCTGTCAGCTTTTGTTCTGAAAAAAAAATGCGCGATGCTCGATACGTATGGCCCTCGCGCCGAGTGCTAGCCGTGAACTACAACGTTCATGGCGTCAGCTGACGACCTTTCCCCCCTCTCACCATCAGCTGACTCAATTTTTCGTCAAATACATTATACATATTGTTATATAACAAAATTTTAACCTTGATGAAATTACTAAAATTCAAACTTTTAATCAACATGTTTATATGAGCAGCGGACGTATTATCCACCGCCAGTTTAACAGCTGGCTATGCATGGTTTTTAATCACTTTAACATTATTAAACAATATGCAGAATTTCAACTTGGATGGTACGTTTTTATTTCAATAAATTTTTTACGCGTGGGAGGCGCTGAAGCACCTACGTCCACCGTTACTTGAGCACCTGACCGCCGTTTCGTATATGTGTATGTAATAAACTACCATATAAATGAAAACCAGCCTTAATGAAATGACTAGCTCCAAAAGGTCGCTGCTTCCTGGACTATTAGGAACATATGCTAATATACTGGATGAAAACCTTTGCCATACTTGAAAAAAGAATATATGCATCCTTCCACAAAAATGTACAGGTATACCCACTTTTCTTCATGTAATTCCTGACGAAATATAATTTACAAAAATAATTTTGTTGTCTACTATATGTGGTGTGTCTATGTTTATCTATTAAGGCTTTTTTGATCCCCTAATGGTTTCTTTTATATTGAAAATTTTAGGTTATTTTTACTGCACTAATATGCTGGTATGTTATACATATTTTTTACTGAAATCTGAAAGTGGATACAAAATTCAGAACAAATTCTTAAGTCTTTAAAATGATGGAAATTGTCTAATTTTGACAAGTTGTGAAAAATCTCATGTTCATTGGGACTTTTATTTTATTCAGAACCACAAGAAGTACGGTATATTTAAATTTTAACTTATTTGACTTAACTAAACCACTTTTCTGTAAGAAGTGTGCTGGGTCCTCAATCCCAAAAAGAGTAATTTTATATCTTTGAAGTTTCTGATAAGCTATGTATTTTCTTGTTCAAGTATTTGTTCTACTTCAGGGCGCATAATTATGCATTACGTATCACGGAGTAATATGTCTTTTCAAAATTTTATCTGCACCCTCTTAAATTTCCTATATCCCGAGCGATCACACTTAATGGAACAATAATCTGATACTTCATACACAAGGGTATCAGATCTCAGTGTCAGGGCTATAATAACTTTATGTGGCGTGTGGATCTGATTGAAACGGAATAGAGAGAGATACTTTTCAAAGTCCGTAGTCTTATTGTGAAGCGCGGATAAGTGATTGTTACTATATTTTATTTGGAGCCATAGAATCTTTAAATAAAACTAAAACTTTGAAACACTGTAGGTATACCGTTTTTTTATACCCTTGGCAAGTACGAAAATAAAGAGTATATTACATTTGATCGGAATTTTTCAGAAACCTTAAATATCGCTCGCAATGGAAAAAAAATCATATTTTGTCAGTCATCGAACTGTGAATAACTTTCAAAATGTCCTCCTGTCTGTTTGCCCGTCCGCCCGTCTGTCTTCTGTCCATCCATCCATCTCTCTCTATCCATTAGTCCCTCAGGTTTCTTGTAAGCACTATAACTCACGACAGAAAAGACCGATTGTATTGAAAGTACAGTAAGTTAGAAGCATTAGTTAGAGACGTTTTGAAGATCACAAGATTATACCAATCCCAAAAATGGCGTGTCGGTAGATCTCAACAGTTTTCGATCAATATCAGTAGTTCCAGTAATTTCCAAATTTGTTTAAATAATATTAAAAATTAAAATAATAGGTCATTTTGAAAATATAATTTATTCTAAAATAATCAATTTGGCTTTAGCAATAATAAATCAACAAAGAATGCAATAAACAAACAACAAATAAAACTGTTGAAGTTCAGGAAAGAAAAGATTATCTGATTTGGAGAAGGCTTTTGTCTGTGTCTCACACCAGTGCTGCTGGAAAAGTTAAAGTATCTCGATGTTAAATAAGTCAGTTGTGACTTAATTAAATCCCACTTATCAAATCGTAAGCCGTATACGAGCGTAAATAATATAAATTTCGAACTCCTTAATGTGAAAAATGAGGCACCACAGGATCGGTATTCGGACCCACTTCATACCTAATTTACGAAAATATTCTAAACATGCCGTAATGACGACTGACCTCGTATTATTTTCAGATGACTTTATGTTGTTAAGATCTGACAGAACATTAAATGCACTCTGGCTGCACATGGAGGATACACATTCAAATGCAACAACATGGTTTTCTAGTAATAAATTGTGCTAAAATCAAAATAAAACGACAGATATGATTTTTACTCATAGATTTCTAGAGAACTATGAAAATTCAGAAAAAATCAAATTTCTTGGATTTTCCCTCCACTCAAAGTTAAATTGGAGTCATCATGTGGATTTTTTTGGAAATAAACTGAACAAAAATTATTTTCCGAGAAATTTGAGTGATATTGTACCAATGAATATTCCAACTATTGCCTATTACTTTTTATTTGCATCTCATATAGTATATAGGCTGTTAAACTGGGGGCATGCACCTCAAGCCACGAGAATATTTTCTGTCCAGAGAAAAGGAGACAGAATAGTTTCAAACCTGGGACATAAAAATGATGTTTAGCAAAAGTTCATCGATCTAAATATATTAAAAATTTCTTTAGTATATATCTGTAGATGTTTATTATTCGTGACAAGAATGTTCACTTGTTCATAATTATAAAATTAGAAATGAGTAACATAAAACTCAACTAATAGATTAAATTCAAATGATCATGCTTATAACTATTTTTATCCTAATTTGTATCCAAAACAATGTGATAATCGCATAAATTAATAAATTACATATCACAGTTTGTATGTAAAGTTGACTACACACTTGTTAAGCGTGTAAAAAATGTCGGTGTCTTTGGCGGTGCGGTGCGGCGTGTTTGATGGTCAAAGGTGCCTACATTTTTTGAGTGCTTAGTAGGCCTGAAGCCTCTATATCTGTGTACCTGTAATTTTATATATTATGTTTTTCTTAAAATGTTTTCTTAACCGCTTCTCAAGTCACCGAAATAACTCCTTGAAAATCCAGAATGATTTTGTGTTAGGTAAAGAGAAACGAGGCCATACAGCTCATAGAGGAGTCCGAACCACTTCTTGGGGATAATTTTATAATTAAAATTATTTCGCGATGAGCAGGGATTGAACCTGCTTCGCTAGGTACCCCAGTATGCAAGCTAGACGCGCTAAACCACTGAGCTACCGTCCTCCTATTACGCTTCTGTATATTTAACTTGTGAAGAACACATTCAGTGTTATTAACAGCAATACCTGATGTGATTTTATTTGATTTAATTTGAAAGAACCCTCTTGTTTTTCAAAACTATCAATCAGTTAATATAAAGTTGTCAAACATTTTATGAAAAAAATGCACAGGAGTATTGGAACATGTGATAAAATGATACAGGAATACTACATAGTTTACTGATGAAAGTTTCGCCAGTCAGCATCATCGGAGGATGTTTAACATTATAAGTGTAGTAATTATATCTAAAAATTAGCTTATTTTCAAAAAACTTCAAAGAGTAAACTATAATTATATATAAATATATAATATTTAACAATTATATAGAAAACTCAATTATCTGGCCAAGACTGTCATGTTTATATATAGTTCTAATATGACAATCCTTAAATTAGTGTAGGTTTTAATTATCAAATTTTCTGTCCCTAAATTATTTTTATTCCACGAGTACTTTATTACCCAATATGAGCAGGGTGATTGTCTATTACAGACAAACTTGTTCTACGACAAACTGACTGATTTTTAACGTGTTGCAGTTATTTTTGTACCCTATGAGAAATATTTCATGAGGATTAGATTTTCTTTGAATGCGCCGCCAGAAAGTTTTTCTAAATCCTCCCTCGCTGGCACTGAAATATATAAATAAATCATTTCAAATACTTTTTCAAAAAGAGCGTTATTGATGTTTTGCTGACGTAGACACTATACTGCAATGATAAAGTAAGAACTGCTGAAATTGGCATCGTACGTTACACAGAGCTCTATCAGTAGCTGGTGAAATATAGTAAGGTGATAGTGCATATAACTCATAATGTAAGTATTTAGTATTTGTCAGGATTGTCGTGTTTTTAAGAGGTCTATTTTGGTTTGACAATGTGGCGGCATCATTAGCTGATGATATGTATTTATTGTAGATGTAAGGCTTCAAAAAGAACAGATGAAACCTGGTTTGCAAACATTATACAAATATTTTTATTAAATATGATGTTTAGTGAAGAAGCCCACAAAAATTCTTCCTGACTTACCATAACCATTTTAGTTATATCAACAAATATTACAACTGAAAATATCCAATTTTAAGGTTTTTTTAATTTTCGGTGTTTAGAAGTGAGTTTACGAGGAGATAGATGCCTGTTTGACATATAGAGCACTAAAAGTGATTCTTCGAGAAGAAACAGTGCTTATACGTATTGACTACTTATAAAACGATTTGGACTTATTTTAAAAGCAGAGCGGCCTGTGGAAATTAATGAAGAGGAATTTCAGAAATATGCTTTAGCTACCGCAAAATTATACATTCTGTCCATTTTATCAGGGCCCTCAAGGATATCTCGCTTAATATCAATCGTGAAAAAAAAAAATCGGCAGCTACTGGAAGCGGCTGGAACCTCCCCACCCGGTGAATCTTTGAAGCCGAACAGAGCACTAAACAATATGAACGATCTCACTTAATTATATTTATTAAGTTGAAATATTTTTTTCATATTAAATCAGAAAAAAAAGTCTTGCGTGACCAGTGTGAGGCTGGGCGGGGTAGGTCCGGTTTGGCTTGGAGAAAAATAGAAAAGTAGCTCCTGTCTTCTGTAGGCAGGCTTAAGAACTAGGTTAAAATTTTAATGTGTCCACATGGACCTAAAATTAATATAAAAATAAACACAATACTATAAAAACGTTCATAGGCAAGAGCACTTAATAATTTTGATTGTTGATACGGGAAACAACTAAACGAAAAAACCTGTTCGTTGGTAATGGGATGGATGGCAGGGATGGCCATCTTTGGAAAAAACCATATAAATCTTGGTGGATAGCTTCCCTGCCAGATGTAGCCAGGGTAGTGTTCATGGTGGATCGTTTAAGTTTGAGTTGGTATATTTTGTTTTATCTTTTGGCCTCGACCGATTTTTCACTAAATCGGTCGGGGAAGTGATAGCTGTCAAATATTTGCTTCCAATGTTTCTCTGGGAATTTGGTTTTTGAAAAATGTTTATGTTGGTACAATGCCTTAAATTGTTTTTAGGTTATGTAGTACTATTTTTAGGTTATGTTGCCGGAAGTAGCGGAAATAGTTTTTAAAATATAATGTCACTGTCACTTTTAAAGTTTTATTGGAAAGCGTTCCGGTGAGGTTGCATACACTTGTAGGGCTTGTAAGCGGTTCAGGATGGCCTCTCACACCATCCGTGGGCTTTATAAACGTCGAAAAAACTTGCAATCTCTCGATGCACTTGACACGTCAAAAATACTCAGCATACAGCCTGCACACTTTAGCACACTAGCAGAGAACTTATACCACAGATGGACCCGTAGTAGGAATTTTCCTTTGAGTCCCTTTGATATTTTTCTGAAAATTTGACATTTTTCTGAAAAGTGACATTTTTCGGAAAATTTGACATTTTCCTGAATTTTTGACATTTTTCTGAAAAGTGACATTTCTCCGAAAATTTGACATTTTTTCGAAAATTTGACAATTTCCTGAATTTTTTACATTTTTTTTGAAAGTGACATTTCTCCGATAATTTGACATTTTTTCGAGAATTTGACATTTTTCTGAAGTGACTACTCCGAAAATTTGACAATTTTCAAACATTTGACATTTTTCTGAAAGGTGACATTTCTTCGAAAATTTGATGTTTTTTCGAAAATTTGACATTTTTCTGAAAACTGACATTTTCCCGAAAATTTGACATATTTCTGAAAAGTGACATTTCCCTGAAAATTGAACATTTTTCCGAAAATTTGACATTTTCCTGAATTTTTGACATTTTTCTGAAAAGTGACATTTCTCCCAAAATTTGACATTTTCCCGAAAATTTGACATATTTCTGAAAAGTGACACTTCCCTGAAAATTTAACATTTTTTCCGAAAATTTGACATTTTCCTGAATTTTTGACATTTTTCTGAAAAGTGACATTTCTCCGAAAATTTGACATTTTTCTTAAGTGACTACTCCGAAAATTTGACAATTTCCAAACATTTGACTGACATTTTTTCGAAAATTTTACATTTTTCTGAAAACTGACATTTTCCAGAAAATTTGACATATTCTGAAAAGTGACATTTTCCTGAAAATTTAACATTTTTTCGAAAATTTAACATTTTTCTGAAAAGTGACATTTCTCCGAAAATTTGACGTTTTCCTGAAAATTTGACATTTTGTAGAAATTTGACATTTTTCTGAAAAGTGACATTTCTCCGAAAATTTGATATTTCTTGGAAATTAAAAAAAAAAAAATTCGTGACGTCTTGTAGAAATATTTTTTTTGATATCATCAGTTAGCCTGTTATGTTTTTATGAAGTCATCAGTGTATTTTTTATTCACTCGTATTCCATCCATCTACAATATTTCCACCTACGTTTCCAACTTTAATTGGATGTTTCCAATAGTTAAGTCGATATCTGCACCAGTTTCTAAGAATTTTTCTTATTTGTGACGTCATGTGAACGTAGGTGTATTATTAATTCAATTGTATTCCGTCCGTCCACAATTCCACATTTCAAATTTTAATTGGATATTTCCAATCGTTAAGTCAATATCTGTACCAGTTCGCCTGTTGTAAGAATTTATCTTATTTGTGACGTCATGCAGATGTAGGTGTATTATTAATTCACTTTTATTCCGTCCATTTACAATATTTCCACCTATGTTTCAAATTTCAATTCAATAACTCCAACCGTTAAGTCGATATCTGTACCAGTTCGTCTGTTGTAAAAATTTTTCGTTTTTGTGACGTCATGTGACGTAGGTGTATTATCGTAATCCGCCCGTCTACAATATTTATACCTACGTTTCAAATTTCAGTTCGATATCTTCAACCATTCCCGAGTTATCAGCCGAAATCACTGAACTCCTCTGTCATTATTAGAATATCACCCTGTACATTGCACTGCTTTGAGGACAAAAAACTATAAATTTCACGTGGCGGAGATAGTATCAAATATAATTTGGGCATATGGGAAAATCGAAATTTTGTGTTGAAACGTATATAGCAGCGAAACCATTAATCCTACAAACATTTTTTGACAAAGCAAATTCATCATAATTTTATTGTCTTTCTAATAGATCCTTACTATTTTTTTGCCAAAATCAATATTTATCTAGATATTCGCAAGAGAAGAGAAAAAAACACGTTTCCTTGGAAAATGTAAATTTTCACTTGTTTCGTTCCTAACGTCCTTATTTTTTGTCTTATGTCAAAAAATAAAAAATAATTTTTTGTAGCATTAAATTCTCTACATATTCGTTAGGGCGAAGTATTTTGGCCTAGGGGCCGCCGTTTAAGAGTTATGGAGGTTTAAAGAGAAAAACTTCGAGATTTTAGACGAATTTCAAAAAAGTCTCCACTTTGGCCGACCGTATTTCGGTAATTTTTGGAGCAGCATACAAATCCAAAAAAAGACTTTTAGCGTTGAGTGAAGAGTCCTTATAGAGATGCAGCCGTGTACTTAATATCGTAGTGCGGGCAGGGTCTGTGGTATAGTTAGGCGCCACCGACATTGGGGTCTAGCAATCTCGTCAATCTCAGTCCCTCAGTCGGCTGATAGCACTCGCATGGTTCGTGTCATTTGTTGTATTAGTGCACCGTAAAACGAGGAAAAAAAAGTAGCTTCCTTCTTGAAAAAAAATTTTTGAAGGTACAACCACATGGGACCTTCACAGCATGATAGATTAGGTCCTTGGCCATCTGTAATGTCCAATTACAATATTTTTTGGGAGGTCAAACTATTTTTATGACGAAAAATGTTATAAATCTGTCAAAATTAATTTTTCTTACATTTTCACACATCCCTCGTGATATCTCCGGAACCAATTGAGATAATTATACGTATTTTTTTTTAATTGATGGAGGAAATGTGGGCGAAGGTCACTGCTTAAATTTTGTTTTTATGGAAAATCTAATTTTTCTGTAAAACGAGGTAAAACTTGAACATTTACTTCCCTTGCAGCGCTTTTTTCAGTAAGCGAAAAACTTTTTTATTTTAAAGAATTTTGACATACCATCTGCGTATGAAATAAAGTCTACACCTCAAGGAAGTTTTTAAAACAAAAATCAGGTCTCTACGACTTATAGTTTTCGAAATTTTGTTATTTAAAGCTGAGTTTTTCGATCCTAGAGGCCTAGATGTCCGGCAAGTGTGGACTATTTAATACAAGTAATCTTATATTATATTATGCCAGTTAGAAACAAACTTTTCTTTATATAATGTGAATGCAAATGAGTATTAGTTATTTTTATTGAGTTATTACATATTATTTAGTGCTTAACAATGGAATGTTTATTCTGTGGACAAACTTTGAAAGATAATGACAAATTAGTGAGACAAAATCCTAGATTGCAAGGAGTAAAAACAATTATATATGCCACAGTAAAAAGGCGAGACATTTGTGTCGAAAAGATTTTGCAACAAGAGGAAAATATTTTAAGTGGAAAAGTCAAAGTGAAATTTCATATAGCCTGCAAACAAACCTATATTAGTTTGTAAAATCTTAAAAATCTTTCCCAATTCAGTGAAATTGAAAATGTATCTTCGTCTTCGGTAAGATGCAATAAAAATATTCGGACAATGTGTTTAATATGTAATACATCGATAAAGAAAGGCGTAATATGGTATACGATAATTCTCTGTAGACGTGATTTATCTTTATATTTCTTTGCCACCTTATTATCAGTCTAGTCGATACATTGTTGACAAGGGGCCGACGCGACATTTTTATTGTTAATGATGGGATTTTGGAGAATGAGAGGGGAGTATGCGTTTATTTTCGATTTATCGCAAATATTTGAGAAACCAAACATAGTATAATTTTTCACATCCAGTGTTGTTCAAATAGGCTTAGAATATCACGAAACATCGAGATTTTAAGTTTGAGCGAAAAAAAAAATTCTGCCTGCCTGCCTGTCTGTTTATTTTCATAACAATTAAATATAAAAACCCAATGAGCTGCTGGCAACATAAAACATTTTTTTTCCCAGTAAAATAAACCATTTTGATATAATATTAAATAATACATAACAAAGAAAATTAAGTAAAAGTTCCATGTACCAAGTGCATCACAAATGCGCACAACGTGATAAAGTGAATTTTATTACTTTCACATCAATCACATCCAGTGGAAGTATAGTAACGGCAAAAAAATTTAAAAAAACTGTCATTGTTCAAATAGGCTTAGAATGTCATGAGACGTCGAGATTTTAAATTTGAACAAAAAAAATTTCTGTTTGCCCGTAACTTTTTTGTGCGCATGTTTACTCTGGAACCGTTAAAGATATTGACTTGAAATTTGATACACGTATGTATTTTAACGAGAACTGGAACTAGATTATATTTTCATTTTATTCCGTTGAAGGGTAAATTGGGATAAAGGGGGGGTAAATAAGTAAATCAAGCATGTAAGAGTCCATAAAATTGGTATTTAGTATATATAAGAAAAGATAAGGGCTCAAAAAATTACTCCCATTACCACCCCCACCTCACTATTAAAGGGGGGGTGGAAAAGCGTCAACATATTTTTTACTTCATTTGCCCCCTCTACCACCCCCTTCCACCACCCCTCACTACCGATGTGACATATCGTTTTATAGGTTTTTGGAGTAGGCGGTTTCAAATATTATGTTATTAACGTTTCATAAATAATTTTCACTTAGTGGAGTGCAATTTTTTTCTTCTTTGTGAGAGACTTGGATAGAAAACGTGGATGTGGAATTTTAAGGTTTATAAACATGTTGCTAAATTGATACCAATGGTTCAAGGATAGATGAGGATATAGCAACGCGTCCTTGCGTGTGTATCTAGCTTCTACGATTTTCATTTAAAATACCATGCAACCTGTTCGGTGTTTCTATTATTTTCTTTATTCTTTAATAAGTGGGTTATCTCGAGTAGTATATAGATGCGCAGTGGATTCCCTTGAGTACTATGGATGCGCGGTGGCTTTCCTCGAGTACTATAGATGCGCAGTACGTTACTCCAAGTAATATGGATGCGCAGTAGATTTCCTCGAATAAAATGGATGCGCAATGGGTTACCTTGAGTAGTATGGATGCGCATTGGGTTTCCTCGAGTAACATGGATGCGCAGTGGGTTACCTCGAGTAGTTTGGATGCGAAGTTGGTTATCTCGGGTGGTATGGATGCGTAGTAGGTTTCCTCGAGTATAATGGATGCGCAGTGGCTTTCCTTGAGTAGGTACTGTTGATGCGCAGTAGGTTACCTATACGGATACGCAGTGGGCTTCCTCGAGTAAAACGGATGCGCAGTGGGTTACCTCGAGCAGTATAGATGCGTTTCCTCAAAGAAAGTGCTTGAAGTAGATTACTTCCACCGTGTACTCTACGGCACATTATAATTGTTTATATTTTTGTCATGCCATTTTCTACGTATTGCTCCCACTTCCAGTATAAGTGTAGTAATTTTGAAAACATTTATTTAAATAGGCTTAGAATGTTATGACATGTCGAGATTTTAAGTTGAAGCAAAAAATAATTTCTATCGCGTCGGTCTCTGACGTTTTGGGTGCACGATTACTCTGGAACCGTTTAAGATATTGACTTGAAAATTGGTACACATATGTATTTTAACGAGATCTGGAATTAAGTTATATTTTGTTCTTATTCTGTTAAAGGTAAATTGGGATAAATGGGGGTAAATAGGTAAATTAAGCAAGTAAGAGTCCATAAAATTTGGTATTTAGTTTATTATTATATAAATGAAGTTAAATTCTTAGAAAAATTTTTGGCATTAACTACCCCCATTATCACCCCCCACGCGATTATTAAAGGGGGTGAAAAAAAAATTGTGATTTAGTGTGTACAGGAACCAAAGGCCTCAAAAAATTTTCCACTTCATCCACCCGCGTATCACCTCCTACCACCACCCCAACCCCCACTATCGATGTGGCATATCGTTTTTTGGTTTTCATTTAGAAAATTTCATAAACAATTATTTCCACATGGTGGAGTGCAAATATAGTGTTTTCGTTTTGAGAGGCTTGGATAGGAAATCTGGATGTGGAAGTAGTGATTCCTTGGGCTGCGGTTTTCATTTTAAAATGTTAAAACCGCTGCCCAAGGAATCACTACTTCCACATCCTGATGTTCTATCCAAGTCGCTCAAAACGAAAAATATTTTGATACTATATTTGCACTCTACTATGTGGGAATAATTGTTTATAGAACTTTAATTATATAATATTTGAAATCGCCTACCCCAAAAACTCATAAAGCGATATACCACATCGGTAGTGGGGGTGGGGGTGGGGGTGGATGAAGTAAAAAAAAATGTTTGAAGCCTTTGGTTCTTGTACACACACTAACTCACAATTTTATTTCCCCCCCCATGGTTAAATTTTTTGAGACCTTGACTTCTCTTGTATTTACTAAATACCATTTTTTGTCGTTGTTGTACTTCCACTGGATGTGGAAGTAAAAGGCATATTGACATTTTATAATGAAACTGTTATTTTTAAGATATCACAAAATTATCCATTTTGCACCTTTCTTAACCGTCTTCACCCTAGTAAATTTTGAATATGTTTTAGATGACATTTTCCTTTACTACTGCCGCAAAAATATTACATGTTGCAATATTTTTCGGGTTTACACCATTCCCTTCTTTAATTCTGTTCAACTGTAATAACCAATTTGTACAAAAATATTTTTTATCCTCTCCCAAATATACTGCTACTGCAGTGATGGGTTCATTTAAAGTTATTTATTTGTTTATAGGCTTTTCTCTGTAATTGCTTTTTTTAATAATTAAAACGAAAAAGCGATTTTATTGGGAAAAGGAGTAATAATTAGTAAACATAATAAAAAAACCGCTGCCCAAGGAATCACTACTTCCACATCCAGATTCTCTATCCAAGTCACTCACAACGAAAAAACTTTGTATGTGAAAATAATTGTTTATGGAACTTTAATAATATAATATTTGAAATCCTCTACCCCAAAAACCCATAAAACGATACCCCACATCGGTAGTGGGGTGAGGGGTGGTGATAGGGGG
Organism: Rutpela maculata; assembly: GCA_936432065.2. Lineage (NCBI taxonomy): Eukaryota > Metazoa > Arthropoda > Insecta > Coleoptera > Cerambycidae > Rutpela > Rutpela maculata. Next base: position 328,243,325 of record OW386285.2, read on the forward strand.
GTGATAGTGGGGGGTGGATGAAATAAAAAAATATTTTGAGGTTTCTGGTTCCTGTACAAACACTAAATCACAATTTTTTTTCATCCCCTTTAATAAGGGGGTTAGGGTGGTAATGGGGGTGGCTAATGCCAAACATTTTTTTGAGACCTTAGCTTCTCTTGTATATACTAAATACCAATTTTATGGACTCTTACCTGCTTGATTGACCTATTTACCCAAAATTTACCCCAATTTACCCCCAACCATTCGACAGAACTAGATCAAAATATAATCTAGTTCCAGATCTCGTTAAAGTACATACGTGTACCAAATTTCAAGTCAATATCTCAAACGGTTCCAGAGTAAACGTGCGCACAAAAAAAAGTTACAGACCGACAGACAGAATTTTTTTTTCGCTCAAACTTAAAATCTCGACGTTTCACGACAATCTAAGCCTATTTGAACAATAAAAATTTTTTAAAATTTTTTTGTCGTTACTATACTTCCACTGGATGTGGAAGTAATTAACTTAATTTGAATATCTGCGGAAAGACTGATTAATTTTTTTTTTATTACAAGTAGGTATTACTTTTTCGAGAGCATAGTTTTCGAGGCGATAAAGTATCGCACAAATGGTACACAATGCACTTTTTATAAAGCATCGAATTTTGTACAAAAAAGTCCCTGAGAGCATATTTTTATCTATTATGGCTCACATGCCAAAGGCGCCCGCGCGCAAACCTCAAAGTAACTGTTTTTCGCGCTGTTCTCCAAGCAGCCCGTTAAAGCAGTTAAATATTATTTGTCCAATGAGAAGTTGTGGTCGATTTTTTTATTTATGAATTTCTGATCGCTCTGCACGATGGCGTCCTTCATTTTTCTTAAATATGCGTTTTTTAATGCAAAAAACATTAAAAAAATCGTACATTTGAACTTTTCCACCTTTTAGGAAGTAATTTTCTTTCTTAAAAAAATGTATCTATTATTGACATATCATTTTGTTTTTATTTATCACATATAAACAATTAATACTAGTGGAAGCATTATACTCTTCGCCGATTTACTGAGCTTTTTATATAATTGTTACACATTCTATAGGATACTCTTCGCATTTTTCTTGTAAATAATGTTAGTTTTTGGACATTCTAAATTTTGTGATACCAACTTTGTTGTGGAAAAAAAAATATATGAAAAAAAAAATCATCATGTGAGGGATCGAACACGAGACCTTTGGGCTATCTCATCTTACCAGAAAATTTGAATAAATGTCGTTCAAGAATTATATTTCTACGGATTAGATACATTATTATGAAATATATATATATATATATATATATATATATATATATATATATATATATATATATATATATATATATATTGGTAAAATGTAAAAACAAACAAAATTATAGAGAATAACATTTCGAAAGATTTCTATTTAAGTACAAATGACAGAAATCTTGAAATTTTTTTTTTTTTTATTTAAATGATTAATAACTTTTTTATTTATTGATTGATTTTTTTCAAAAACAATAGGGTTCTTCCTCTAGCTAACGCTAACTTACTTTCCAAATTTCAAAACAATCGAACTTTTCTTTCTTAAGTTATCGTGCTTACAAGAAACGTGACGGACGGACAGACGGACGGACAGACGGACGGACAGACAGACGGACATTTTGAAAGTTGTTCAGAATTCGTTCACTAACACAATGATATGAAAATTTTTTCTCTACGAGCGATATTTCCGGTTTTAGAAATGTGCCGATCAAATGCAATATACTCTTCGTTTTTGCGAAGAGTATAATTAGGACCGAAAAGTGTAATTTTTCATTTTCATTAATTTCTATATAACTGGAACTTGCCGCATATTTTTATTAATTAGTGTTTTTTTCTGTACAATTGTACATACATTTCAATAACACAAAGAATATTTAACTATTTTTTTATTTTATTTCAACATTTTTCTAATACTTGTAACTCCATTATTAATATTATGCATCGTATAAAAAACAGTTTTAAACAGAAGTTACTCATTATGTTTTGTGTAATTTAAATTTGACTATTAGCATCGCCGTTTTCTTAATTTTTTTGTTTGTTAATTAAGTCGCCAATGCCACTTGCAGAGTAGCGTAAAAAACAGTCATTTTTATGCTTACACGTGAGCACCTCTAGCTCGAAAACTATAGTAGATAAGAATATGCCCTCGCGGACTTGTTTGTAGAAAATTCCATGTTGTACAAAAAAAAGTGCGGTGCATTTTCGTATTTATTACCGTTCTCGCTACGCAAGCGCTGAAAGATCAAAAACACCATCCTCGACATTTGCATATTCTTTTTTCTAATTATTTTAAAAAATTGGGAGGTCTGAAACGTACTCATAAATACTATTCCATGAAGCTGAACCGAATAGCAAAATAAAATATTTTTCATTTATCACATTTTTATAAATTTCAGAAATTCAAAATTGAACAAAAATCTCAAAAAAACCATTTTTTGAACCCCAAATGGGTCTCGAGGACAAGGAACAATTGCAATTTCGAACAAAATACGATTGTTACAGCGCACAACGTGGCGACTTAAAAGGTGAAATGCGACAATAATTGATATTTAAAGGTTTCTCTTGTTTTTGAATTTTAAGTGAAACTAGTGAAAGAATTATTTATCTGAGATTTTTGTTTGTAAGTTTTTATTAATAAATTTGTCCTAACAGTAGTAAACTTGTAAATGTTTTTTATCAGGGCGGCAAGCAACTGTTTGCTACAGGTGCCAAATGCCCTGACGCCGGCACTGATTGCGCCGGTCTACAACCTGCGTGGAGAATTATAACTTAATAAATATGTTATGTACCCTCGTTCGCTGGATATCAACGTCCAGTATTTCTATTCGCGGTTCGCGCAAAATAACACCGCGCGGTGGCACCACAAGTCAACGAACAATATGTGGATAGGGACGTGTGGGAGAAGCGTGATGAGCGAGATGAACATATAGGAACGGTTTTGGCCGTATAGTTGCGTATCTTATAGACTCTTCAATCAACGCTTTTAGGTAATTCAATTCTCTACAATTTCGTTAGGTCGCAGTTTTTTGCCGTAGGAGTCGCCGTTTAGAAGTTACGAACGATTTAATGAAAAAAGTGCATGACACCGTCATCTTGAAAGGCCCGCCGGACCCAAACGAAAAGTCCCATTAATATTTCGAGTGCGGCAAAACGTTCCTGACATTATGTAGTTTTCCTTAGGGAGTTTTTGTTTTTGAGCTATCTCTCACAGTTTCCGAGTTACAGATGAAAAACCGTTTTCAGAGTTGCGGCATTCGAGGGTAAATTTTGGTCGAAAACACGACATCTAAATTTACTCGTATTTTAAAAAATACGATACCGCGACGGCTGTACTATGTAGCGATGGAAAGAGAAAGACTTGTAGTTGATCCGCATCGTAAATTGCATGTCGAAATTCGAAAATTCAGCTCGGCACGAACGAATCAAAAGTGACATTTTTGCAATTTTTCATTTGACGTTTCTCGATCGTGAATGTGTGTTAGAAGAGTGTCCATCTTCCATCTCGTTCCGCCGCAAAAAAAGAGATAGACAGTCTTTGCGCGTTAATAACTAATTAACCGTAGATAATTAGTCGTTCGGAATGTCGCGTTGAGATGTAGAATTTCACTCTCGTCAGATCAGTACAGTCCTGATTCCGTCAATAGTCTCTAAAAAAAAGCCTTTGCGGCTGCAAATTTGCAAAGAGTAAGGGGTCCCTGTATTATTTTGTGGTATACGTTCTCTGATACGTCTATCGAACGTTAGGTTAGACTATAAAATTTATCTTACACAAGAAGCATGTTATTTTGTTTTTTAATTTTTTTCACGGAAACCAAATCGAAAAAGTGCAAGTGTGATATATCGTTGAAATCGGAATTTTTACTGCTTTTCAATGGTTTAATTACAAATTGCAAGTAATCATAAAATAAACAACTTGTTATGCCAAAATGGCACTAAACGTAATCCGATCTCAACCAAAACCTTTTCAGATCTTCTGAAGCACTAAAGAAACCCTCATGCAAAGTTTCATCCAAATCCGTTTAGTAGCTTCGCCGCTATCGTGCTAACATACATACACACACACACACACACACACACACACACACACACACACACACACATACACACACACACACACACACATACACACACACAGACATTTTTCAAAAACAACTTTTTTGGGTTCCTGGGACCTCAAAACGTAAAGATTTGATGTTATCTCAATTTTCGATTTTGGACTAAATGTAGTAACCTCCCACAATTTTATTGTGGGGAGGTTAAAATGTTTTTACAAAAATTGTACCGATTTTTATAAGCTACAAAATAGTTTAAAGAAATTTGAAATTCATGGCCTACTTTAAGAGTTAAGACGAAAACCTCGAAAATGCGAATGTGTCTAAGTCAGACATCTCCGTTATTTGAAGGAAACCGACAAAACTTTTGATACGAAATTATTTTGCAAATTAGAATATTTTAACCAGGTATCATTTCAGAAATGCTGTATTTCGAGATATACTCTTCAGGGTGTTAACTGACAGCATCAGTAGGAGAAGCTTGATAAAACCTAACAATTAAAAAATACAATAAGTTGTTCCAATCCTTATGATAACAAAATTAATACAATAATAAAAAAAATAATTCAGAGAAAAAAAAAGACAAAGTAAAAATTAAGAAAGCAACATGAAATAATTACGGAAACAGTATTCACAGTTATAATAATAATAATAATAATAATAATTTATTGGTCCTTTCGATTAATACACATGATATTGGACAGGTCAAAGAAATTACATTGATACACAATAAAATATTAAATTAGTAATATTTAAAAACATCCATTATTTGAAATATGAATACACGAATGACAACTTTACATACTAATTTTACTCAGAACTATACTAGCATGTAAATATATTAGTAAAACTAAATTATCACAAAAACTGCTGATCACGCATCATCCAGGTAATCATTCACTGTATCATAAGATTTACTAATCAAAAATAATTTTAGTTTTTTTTTTTAAGTGGTGCAGGAGGATTGTTGACTTTATATTTCCAGGCAAATGATTATAGAATTTGCTCCCAGCATACGATGGGGTCTTTTCATATAAACAAGAACGATGTCTGGCTAACCCGAGGAGAGAACCATGTCTCGTGTTATAATTATGATTGGCGGCATTAACTTGAAACCTATCGGTATATTTTTTTTACATATAAAATACAGTTATAAATATAAAGACACGGAAAAGTTAATAATTTGTGTTCCCGGAATACAGGTTGGCACGAGTCTGCCTGTTTTAATGAAAAAATGAGCCTTATAATTCTTTTTTGTATTTGGATGCAATTGCCAACAGTGATATTTTCCCACAGGATAACATTATGCGAAAGCACAGAGTTAACAAGTACATGGTAAATATTAATCAAACTTTTGTGTCGACAGAATTTTTTTGATGTAGTGTAGCGTAGTAACTACTATTAATATTTTTACAGACATGATCAATATGACATACATAACTTAAATCAGCACCAATATAAGTACCTAAAAACTGATTAGAACATGAGATTTCTATCGTCACATTATTGACTTTTATATTGAAATGATGATCAGTCTTTTTCCTATTACAAAAATTCATGTGTTTTATCTGCATTGACAATTGAACCATTTTTCCAACAATATTTAGTAAATTGATTGGAAATAATATTAAATTTATCTTGGAGATCCGTTGGATGTTCCGCATCAGTTCCTAAAGTGACATCGTCTGCATATATTATAACACAATTTGCAGAAGTATACGTTGGTAAGTCATTGATGAATTATAAAAAGTATAAGAGGGCCCAGCACAGATCCCTGCGGAACACCAAAATGGTTTTCATATTTATCAAAAAAAAAAAATGTTTCGAATTCTAACTGATATTTTCCTATACTTAAGATAGGAATTTACGTTATGCTGATGTCTAGAGGTCGCCCACAAATACATTATTCGTTGCTCAGAAAGTTAAAATAGTTTACAATTTTATTACCATGATGAAATGAAACATTAAACATTTGTTTTATTTAATATTCGGTAAGAATATTGTCTGGTTTTGATCTTAATTTCGGCCATTTTCGATCCACCATTTTGTATTTTTATTTTGTAACCTCACTGTAGTTGTCATAAGTATTTAAAACACCTATACTACAATTCTTGATATAAAATAATATGTATTAGTACTTATAGAATCTTGCATTATATTGATCCCATATTCGGCTATTTTGGATCTGCATTTTATTTGTTTATTTGTTTTTAATAACATAATAACCGACTTTTTTGAGTTATAACATTATCAAAATAATTGGGTAAAATGAGTTTCTTGAAATTAAAAAAAAAGTAGATGGCAAAGAGTGAGAGAAAACTTCATTCATGATTAGAGAGAGCTATTTAAAAAATTTTAAAATCCATTCTTGTCCCATCGATTTCATGATAACTTAATTTTTCATCTAAATGAACTCCATTATCTATACATATAATAAATCTGTAAAGTTGGCGTGTCTACATTGAAAATATTTGCAAGAAACTGATCTGGGGAATGTAAAATGAGTAATAAAATACATTAAGATCATTTTTGAAATTTTCGTCTGTTTGTCTGTTTGTTTGAACACGTATCACGCAAAAACTACTGAACCAATTTGAATGAGGTTTTCACAGGTAAATTGATCTAAGCTTGGAGTAACATGCAATATTTAGTTTTTATTTCATCGAAATCTGCCTACTCTAAGCCGTTTTATGAAAATCGAGAAAATTCGAGAGTATCCCGGAACATTCCAGAAAATTTGCGAGCTTTCTGAAATATTCCAGTTCCAATAAAAGTCATTTCCAGAGATTCACCTTTAGGGAACTGAAGCATTATTTGTTATTTCAGATCGTAAAAAGCGCAGGTAAAGTATTACTCATTACTTTTTGAACACCCTCTATATTTACAGTATTAAATAAGTAATTTGAAAATCGATGTTATTTAATTCGTTGTGTTCGTAGATAATTAAATGAGTTAAAACATTTGGTAGGAACATTATGATATACTAATTAATTATAATCAAATACTGGAACTAGTTAAATTTTCCATCATAATTAACAGGTGTAATTTCATAAAGTTCTGTTTATGTTGGGGCTGATTTGATAAAACTGTCAATTTTCAGTTAACTAAATCGATAATTTATCAATTGTCTCTCGTTGTAATGTAAATATTCAGAATTTACATGATAAAATTAACTTTTAACTCTTAATTACTTCATAAAATTCATAATAATGTGCAGTGATAGTTAGATAAATAAAGTTATTAATTGGCAGGGTGAACTTCGGAAAGTATTTAACTCTATGGAAAAAAAATAACGAAGGTAGATTAATCCCATGTGAGTAGAAGTTCATGATAAAGACCAAGAGAGAAAGAAACCAAAATAGACTTTTCTCACAAAAATTCTTTATTTGCTACCGGTCTCATGAACAAATATTTACCTCACATTCTCAGTTAACAAAATTTTTTTATAAAATAAACAAGGTTTGTCATTAATAATATTGTTTTTCAACGTGGTTAATATTAATAAAATGTACCAATAAAATAGAGAAATATTCGGCATTAGTTTTAATCTCGGTTTTAATAGAGTTATTGAATACAATTTTTATTTTTTTTAAATTTTATAAACGGAAACAAACAACATAAAAGTTCAAAGGTTTAAAATTAATATATCAAAGTATCAATAATAATACTTACTTTGGTATATATTTTTGAGTTATAGCGAGTTGAACGAAAAAATAATTGTTTTATTTATCCAATAGACGCCGAAAACGAGAAATGGTCGGCAAAAACTCGTGTGACGGTGTTAAATAATTATTTTTCTACTCCCATACTTTAATTCGTTTAATAGACATTCCCTACCTGTACATTAATGGGATTCATTAAGATACAAATTTTCCATTAAGATACAAGTTTATAACCAATAGAAACGCGACACAGCATTATTTTGTCAATATCAACTATCGCCTTGAACATGTGACAGATCCAAAATTTATCAATTTTGATAAGTCATATTGTCTGTCCACCTAGCAAAATTTCAAATGTTGTGCTTCTTGTAATTAAAATCAGTGAACATGTGTGATAGTGAAAGTGAAATTGAAATAATAATCCATAATATTTCAGAAATAAAGTGTTAATTTTTATGATTGGTCGTAGAAAAAATAGTGTATGCAACTCACATTTAACACACGGGCATGGTATGGGTGTAGTTCTTACCCATACAATTAAAAGAAAAATAAAGTCAAATTGGTATATTGATAATATTTACATCTCGAGGAAAATATATATGCAAATGCGTTTTTGTATAAAAATATATCATATATTTTGTTATTATTTTTCTTTATGGAAACGATTGGAATCACAAGTAGCTAGTAAGTCGAATATTCTTAAGTAGAGTGAGCGAGTCGCTACACTTACCCCCTCCGTTAGAAAAACAATCAATCAATCAACGCATCGATGGCAAAACATACTTTTTTAATCACCGGTGTAGGGACGTCACATTTATCTGTGATCAAATATGCCGGTTTAACCCTATCGATATTTACTGTCACTGAAGAAGTTCCTTTAACAAAAGTAACCAATTTGTCTGTACTGGACAACACTTTAAATGGTCCGTCATACAGTGGAGTAAAAGATTTTTTAAAACGTTCTTTCCGAACGAAAACAAAATTACAAATCGAAATGGCTGAACTGACAAATGATTTGAAATTGACATGGTGAAAAGGTGGAATGAACGTTAAATTATTAAATGAAGAACGTAATTTAGTAATAAAATAAGGAATATCCGGACAAGCATATTATTTAATAAAAAATTCACCTGGTAATCGCAAAGTTCAGCGGAGGAACATTGCAAATCGTCTTTGGGGATTGTGCTGAGAGCCAACAGTATGATACCCAATGTGGTGTGGAAGCTTTAGCTTTTAAAGCAGTCTTAAGAGTTTTGTTAAACCTTTCTATCATGCCATTGCTACTGGGGTGATATGTGGTCGTACGAATCCTATGAAATCCCAAAAATTTTGAAAATTCATTAAAGAGTTTAGATTCAAATTGAACCCCCTGGTCAGTTGTCAGTATCAAAAGTATTCCAAAACGACAAACGTAGTTCTAAAATAACGTACGCGCTACAGTTTCTGCAGTAATATCATGAAGTGGACAAGCTTCGGGCCATTAGTAAAACGTTCGATCATAGTCAGAATATAAGAACAACCGTTAGAAGGAGGTAATGGTCCTATTAAATCTATATGTATGTGGTCGGAAGCGTCCTTTAGGAATATCTAATTTACCTATCGGACTTTTGGTATATCGTGTCATTTTATTAGTTTGACGCTAATACAGGTTTTTGCCCAGAGATTACAATCTGAAGTCATTTTGGGCCAAAAATAATTCTTAGAAACTAACGTTCTAGTCGCCTTAATACCATGCTGAGATAAACCATGAAAAATATCAAAAATTGTCCGTCTATAAATGATTGGAACATAAGGACGAAGTTTAGGGTGGGAAACGTCACACCAAATAAACTCGTCAGAATATGGAATTTTAATTTTCTTTAAATGAAAAGTTCTCTTTGTGTTCGATGAAGTATTTGACAATAACAATTTAAGGTCAGAATCATCTTCTTGAGCTTTGCTCAATAAATTTAAGTCAAAATTAATAACAACTAGGTTAGACTTTTGGGTTACAATTGGAGAAACACACTGTTGTAAAGAAGATGTATCATGCTCACATGATGAGGTGTCAGCAACAACGTTATGTTTCCCCTTGATATGTATGATCTCGCTTGCAAACTGAGCAATGAATTCTAAATGTCTAATTTGCCGGGGAGATCTTTCAGTTTTAGTGAATAATGCTTTGACCAAAGGTTTAAGGTCAGTAAAGCAAATAAATGTACGACCTTCGAGTAAAAACCTGAAATGTTTAATCGCTGTGAATAAGGAAAGGAGTTCTCTGTCAAAGGCACTATATTTTGTCTGCGCTAAGGTAAGTTTTCGTGAGAAAAAGGCTAACGGAGCAAGTACACCTTTGTCGTCGCGCTGTTCAAGAACTGCCCCCATAGACACATTTGAACAATCAACTGTCAACGATAAAAACGAGCAGTCATCACAACGAGGATGAGCTAAAAAGGTTGCACTAGCTATAGCAGCTTTGGCTTTGGAAAAACCGCCAAGACAATCGGTAGGCCAATTATTTATTATTTTAACTATTATTAAAAATCGGACGGTTTGAGGTCCCCCATCTGGGAACCAGAGAGCAAGTCCTCTAATCGCTTTTCTTCGCTTGAGGTCAAACAAGAAATAAGAAGAGTTTTTAAGTTATCGTACAAATCTTTTTCCGGTTGATTAGTGACAACGTCATAAACCGTTGTAATAATTTCCGGGGGCAAACTGGCAATTACATAATCGTACTTTTTCCGATCGCTAACGATCCTGTGAATAGATAATTGCGATTCTATTTGATATTTCCGGTTTGGATACCCAAAAAGGTGGCAGTTTAATGGTCGTGACGTAATTATTATGATATGTCTCTGCACCTGATGAAACTGGTATATCATCCAATAAAATGTTTTCTGTAGGAGGTGCCATAATTAAGAAAAGTAAATAAAATGATCGATGACTAATTAATTGATTGATGTATTGATTGACGAATTGCTTCTCCAACGGAGGAAATAAGGAAACACGAACTCAACTCACTTACCCAATAAAATAGCTTGATGATGATTTTTTGAAAATCAGTCTGGAATAGTTAGCAGTCTGCTCAATAATATTTCTTCGAATTATCACGGCTTAACAGGTCAAAACCAAATATCAACCGATGAAATCCAATTAGCACCATCAACGTAAAATAAAATTTTGGATAATTTGTTGGGTCAATTCAGCTCAGCCGTCTGTCTTCATCATATGTCATCAAAGGGTAATCGAATAAATAAATTTCTCCAGGATCACGTCGGGGTCACCAAAATATGGGTGTAGTTCTTACCCAATTAAAATAAAAATAAATTCAAATTAGTATATTGATAATATTTACATCTCGAGAAAAATATATATGCAAATTCGTTTTTGTATAAAAATATTATATCATACATTTTGTTATTATTTTTCTTCATGGAAACGATTGGAATCACAAGTAGCTAATAAGTCGAATCTTCTTAACTGGAGTGAGCGAGTCGCTACACATGGCCAACGCCTACGGCTCGTGTCATAATGAATGGTCGTTGCATAATATACTATTATAATCATGCATCGAGTAATTCAATTTTATTATAATAGCCTACGGCTCATGTCATATTTCTCATGTTCGTGTCTTAATAGCCATTAAATGTGAGTTGCATACACTATTTTTTCTACGACCAGTCATAATCAAATAGAAAATTAACACTTTATTTCTGAAATCTATTAATTATAGATTACAATTTGGGAAATATTATGAAAGTTAAACTTAGGAAATATTATGGAATATTATTTCAATTTCACTTTCACTATCACACATGTTCACTGATTTTAATTGCTAGGTAAACAGTAAGTATGACTTGTAAAAATTGATAAATTTTAGATCTGTCAGATGTTCAAGGCAATATTTGATATTGACATAATATTGCTGTGTCGCGTTTCTATTGGTTATAAACTTGTACCTTAATGATAAATTTGTATCTTAATTAATTTTATTAAAGTACAGGTAGGGAATGTCTAATAAACGAATTAATGTATGGGAGTAGAAAAAATGCAATAGGGTTCTATTCTGATAATAGACGAGCGATTAAAAAAGCACTCAAGTGGATTCGTTAAGGATTGCGACCTGTAGAGTGTCTCCGTACATATATATGTACATACGTACAGATCATCTGACGAAGACCTATGGTAATTTTCAATAGCAATTTTAGAACTAAATAAGAGTTTAAATCAATCTGAAAATGGTACCATTTTTTAAAATAGTATCTTTCCTTTTCAAAAAACTATAATTAAAATCGATTTCTTGCAAAATTAAGCAACTAAAAATACTTGTATCAGCGAAACTGGCTGGCTCGCTGGTAGAAAATAGGGCATAACCCAACAGAGTCTGCAATAAATGCTTACAGTTTATTTTTTATCGTTGAATTGTTTGTTGTGTTTTAGTTATTAAATTGTTGTTATTGTTTAAAAAGTATACAAGGGGTGAAAAAGTGAACATTTTATTGATTTTTGGGGAATGCCACAAAAATTCGAGAAATGCTTAAGGTTATACGAACAGACGTCATCATGCTTTCAATATTTTTCAGTTATGGAGAATCATATCAGGGAAGTAACTGATAACAATCGTAAAACATTATCGCTGTTTTTTTTTAATTTCAAAATACCAGATCAATGAATTAATGTTATACATGGTAGTGTGTAGTAGGACAGTACATAACAATTAAAGAATAAGAAATAAAATAAAGAACAGAAACAAATAATTAATATCAATCGGAATCGTTGCTGGAAAGTAAGATATTTTGAGGTAGTCTTTTTCTTAACCTATTATTACGAGTCTTTTCACTTAGCTTTAAATTTCTGGCACTTGCACAGTCGTTTATAGTTTTGAAAGATGTCTTTGCATATGATTTTATAGTCTTCAATTTGTGGCACGTCAAGCTCTCGATCGATTTGACTGTTTCTTATAAACCAATGGGCATTTGTAGCAATTCTCAACACTTTATTTTGGAATGTTTGCACCTTTTTATTGTTAGTTTTAATAGCAGTTCTCGATATTACACAGCCGTAAGTTACCAATGGCCTTAAGATTGATTTATATATTAATGTCGCGCACTTAACTCTGAGTTACGATTTTTTATTAATAACGGGATATAGCATTGATAACTGGTCGTAACCATCACTAAGTTTTTAAATTGATGTGGTAACTCCATGTTAGTCGTTTATCTAAGTATACTCCTAGATATTTAATTGCACTGTCTGCAGAATTCCATATTATTTCCTCGTCGTTGATGATAATATTATTGGGGTTTTGTGGTCTTCTTAGAGTAAATATTTTTGCTTCACATTTTGATGAATTTAACTTTAGTTGCCATTTCATTTCATAAACCAGTCCTGTAGAATATTAAGTGCATTTTACAATTTGTTTGCAGCGATATGAATATCTTGATCTTGTGTTATTATTTCGGTGTCATCTACATACATGGCTATTGTGGATGTCGGTGGTAGAGGTATACCATGAACGAATACATTAAAGAGTATGAGGCCCAAAATTGAGTCTTGAGGTATTCCTGCACTGATTTGCTTTTTATTCGATAAGCAGTTATTTATTCTGACACAAAAAGTTCTGTTTGTTGCAAATGAAGCAAGTTATTAGTGAGATATGCTGGTGAATTTATACTAATTAACTTGAATAAGAGTCCTTTTAACTATACTTTATCAAATGCTTGGGCCACGTCTAAGAATGCAACCGTTGTGTGATTTTTATTTTCGAATCCAGAGAAAATAATTTTGTAGATGTGTAAAATTTGCTGTTTTGTTGAGTTGTTCGTACGAAATCCAAATTGGCAGTTCTGTAAGATGTTGTTTTCTTGTAAAAAGTCGCTTAGTCTAGATTGTATTATTCTTTCGAAGAGTTTAGATAGAGTTGTCAACAAGCTAATTGGTCTGTAATTTTCAGGTTTAGATTTGTATTTGCCAGGTTTATTAAACAGAATTATTTCCGCATGTTTCCATTCATCAGGGAAGTACCCTATTGTTAGGCAGCGATCGAATAAAGCAGCTAGAAAAGTCAGAGATTTCATTGTAAGATTTTTTAAAACAATATTTGGAATAAGATCGTGTCCTGGAGATTTTTTTAAAGGAAGTGTGTTTATATAATTTTGTATTTCTCTGGGGCTTGTAAATTTTATGTCATTTCGGTTGAGGTTGATGGGTAGGGAGTTATTTACAAATTCTATTGTTGTTCTTGTAAATTCATTATCGTTGTCGTTCAAACAAAATGTATTTTCTAGGTGTGAGGCGAACTCTTGACATTTCTCTACATCATTACATATTCTCTTATTGTTGACTTGTAATGGTGGAATAGTTGTTCGCTGTCTTAGTAGTCTTTTTGTAGCTTTCCACATTGAAGGATCTCCTGGCTCCATATTCGCTAGATATTTTTGATTTATCGTTGATGAAGCTAGAAAGATTGGCCTCGACGTTCAAATTAGTCATAGATCAGCAAGAAAGATTCTCATGGCTACCGCTCGTTTAAGTGTCAGTTGCATTACCATTTGCCCGGAAATTAGCTTATTGTGACTGGTTACTCCGAAACAATACCACTAACACGAATTTTGTTTCTTTCATATTGTTTTCTGAAAAGTCGAGATATACCAATAATGGAATGTTTAATAAACAAAACAACAGATATTGGGGGCAAAAAAATCAACAATTAATAAGGAAAAGTAATTTTCAGAAAAGATTTGGAGGTAACTTATGGGCTAGGGTGATTGGAACAAGAACTATTGGACCAATTTTCTTTCAAGGATCTTTGACAGGGGACAGATATTTAGAATTCCTTCAAAACGATATAAACTACTTATGATTAGTTGTCTATGTATTAGATTACGAAAGTTTATTTCGCTAAAATTATTGGATATTAAAATGGATGACTGTGCCTGTGGTAGTAGGTTTTCGAGATATGTTCAATTTTTGCGATTGTTATGTTTTTTAGTAAGTTATGCTTTGTAATCTGAAAATTCCTATACTTCTAGGGATTAAGTTGAAAATTTTAGATATAAATATGAGAATGACTGCATTATAGTTTTAGTAGACATCTTGTACAGCTCTTGAGAAAATTTTTAATTTGACCCCTGTGACCTGTTATTTTTATTTTCTTTGTAAACATGTTAATTAAGTATAATATAAATAATGATAAGGTTATTTTTCAACCACAGATCAAAATAATAAATATTCCAGAATATTCCAATGACTGTAAACATGATAACGATTTAGTATAAATATCATCATACTTTGTAACACAACTCAGTTCTAAATCAACCTTTGTAAAAGCATTTCCAAATAGGAAATAAAAGTAATTGTGAAGTACTAGAGAAATAAAAAGCGCTCAAATAAATTTATTGTGTTTGGCCTAATTCTAACAAACCGAAATATTATGTAGAGTATTCTAAATATATTGTTTTTATTTAGTATGTGACAATATTTTTTCTTTTCTTAGATTAGATTTAGATTTAAAAATGGAGCTGGCTGATTGGCCTTGACCGCCGCGACCCCAGTAGATCTATTGTGGCACTCCTTGTCTAATTTTTTTTAGAGCTCCTTATCCAGCTTTGTGTTTTGTATCAGACTCCATAGCCTTGATAAGGGCTCTTGGTATAGCTATCTGCCCTTGATTTCTCTTCGCCTGGCTAATCCTTCGCAATGGCACAGCACATGTACTGAGGTTTCCTCTTCCTTTTGACAGAATCTGCATGTTGCACCCTCTGCCAGGCCCATTAGACTCATGTCTGTTAAGCATACAATGTCCAGTTAGAAGACCTGCCATTATCCTAATAGCCTTTCTATTTTGGCGTAGTAGTAGTAGGTCTTCCGTGAATTTGGCCGATCGTTCTTTAATGAACTTCTTGGCCTGTCTCTGTCGTGGTAAATTCTTCCACCATTCTAGATATTTATTTTGTACCCATTCATTAATGGATGTTCGTATGCATGGCTTAGCCACACCACAAAAGGCTTCGGGTCCTACTAGGGCCTTAGATGCGCCATCCCGGGTCAGTTCATCAGCCTTCTCATTTCCCCTGTGTCCCTCGTGTCCTGGTACCAATGCCACGGCCACTTTGTTCTGACTTCCTAAGTCCGCAAGGGCATTTGTACAATCCCATACTAGTTTTGAATCGACCTGCATGGAATCGCGTGCCTTTAACGCTGCTTGACTGTCGGAAAAAATGGCAATTGACTGGTTTACAGTTCCTTGCCTCATTATTTCCTGAAAGTGGCCACTGTATAGCGGCCACTTGAGCCTGAAATATTGTGGCGTGTATTCCCAGACTTATCGAGATTTTCGTTTTCGACCTTATCCCGTAAATCCCAGCTCCGACTCGCTGTTCTGTCTTGGAGCCGTCCGTATACCAGATCATTTATGCCGATATTTGAGGGCCGTTTTTCCAGTCCTCTTTATCTGGTATTTTGATTTGAAAATTTTTATAGAAGTTTTACTTTGGGACCATAGTGTCCTTGGGCATTCCCAAAATAGGATCTGCCTTCAGCTCTGAGTATAACTTTTGGTGTTCTGTTCCGTGTTGTTACCTTATGGGCGTTGTGCCTTGCATTAGTCTGTGTACTACTGAACGAGCCTTGGATAAATATGTGTAGTGGTGTCAGGTCTAAAAGGACTTCCAATGCAGCCGTGGGAGCAGTTTTTATGACCCCAGTGGTGAACAGGCAAGCAAGCCTTTGTACGCCACTTAATAGCCTTATTGCTCCAAGCTGCAGTGTCTTGATCCACCATACCCCCGATCCATAGGTTGTCATGAGTCTTACAACCCTAATGTATAACCATAGAGTCATCATCAGTTTTTTCCACACACCTGCCTGCACTTTCCCAGGGCAATGGTTGCTTCCTGTGTGACTTTTTGGATGCGGGAATTCCATGTCAGCTTTTGGTTTAAAATGACTCCTAGGTATTTAACCTCGCTGGCAATTGGAAATTCCACTCCATTGAGCCTCAGAGGTTTTAGGCCTCTCAAGGCTCTTTTCCGTGTAAAGGTGAAGACTTTTGTTTTATGAGCATTTATGGAAAGTCCTTCCTCACTGCACCACCTGTCGACAAGAGGGCTTTTTATGAACGCTTTGATATCATGTTCGCAAATCACCCCTTGACTACTGTCGCTAGATGGTCGGCATATCCTAGACAATAAAAGCCTTCTGCAGAAATTTTTCAGATTTTTTGTTTTTATTAGTCATGTTTTTAGTGAAATCTATTTTTCCTAGCAAGTTTGTTTCTGTGTTTGTTCAACATAAGATGGATTACTTAATGTCTTGCATTTTTTTCCTTTTAAAATACAATATATTTTTATGCGTTAATGTTTGTGATTTCAGCGGATAAGAGTGTGTATGTACATAGTTATTTTTAATAAACGCCTCCGAATATTCCAAGCGTTCTATTTGGCACGTCCAGTTGACATATGCATTGATTTATGAGTCCAATTGTCGCTCGTCCAATGCATCGGGTCTAACTGTTGCGCGACTAATTTCCAACTGCCGATTGACTTACATTCTAATGCCGCTGAAGTTATGGCCCATTTAGTGAACCGGTTTAATCCACGAATAATTGCATCAAATTGCTCTGTACCTTGGTCTGTCCATTCACCTAACCTAAGCATTTCAGATTTTTATATTTTGGGTTATGTGAAAGAACGAATTTTTGATACACCTCAAACACTTGAAATTTTACAAAATTGTATCCGCAAAGTTTTTGTAGTTTTTACCAATTATTGAGCACCAGATCTGAAATGGAACGCCAACCCCTAGAATTTGTCTAGCACGATCAGACTATATAGCTTTATTTAATTTATGTTTCTTAGAATAGAATAGAATCTGTATTGTTAGTAGCCGGAATTGATATAATAAAGTATTTGGGATCAGTTATTGACACTCTGCGTCACGATATTAGTCCATTTAAAAGCCACAGGAAGTGATTGATCTGATTACTTTTCCGGCTTTACAAACAAAAACATATTTTGCAAATACTCAACCTATACGTAATACAGGAATGGGATTTGTGCTTTATTAATAATGTATCGGCGGAATTCGAAGATAATTTCATAGGCTAGTCGGTAGGTCATTTTAAGTAAATGGCTTCGGGAATAATTCTGAACAAGCTGGTGTTGGTTTTAATCTATTTGATTGCTTCTTACAAAATACATACTAATTTTACACCCTCAACAATTGAAATTTTAAAAATATAGCGAAAAATACGACAGTTTTTAGAATATTTGCAAATATCTCGATTAATTTTAGTCGAAAATATGTGGCTATCATTTTGAAAAATAAGTAAATTCTCAATAGAAAATATTCAATATTTTTTGTGTGACCACCTATTTCGGAAATATATGTGCTTAAATATATGCCATGTTTGGTCGAACACACTTTGTTTTTGCTTTTACCCAATTCCTTGTGATAAAATAGTTATTTTTATACCCAGGCCGCGAAATTCCTTTTTACGTACCGAGAGAAAAATTATCGCCGAGGCCGCTTGCGGCCGAGGCAAAATAATCTCGTGGGCGCAAAAAAATTTCGCGGCCATTGTATAAACACTATTTTTTGTGCAACCGTAAATTATAGTTAGTATAGATGGTGAAAATAACACCACCGTTTAGGCTATATTTTGCTAAATGAACGCGGTGGCCTTAACGTCAGAGCATTTCTATGGAAACGGTATATTTTGAATGTATACTTGACAGTCTGTTTAATAAAATATAACAATTTTTGTTGGTCATATTTTAGAAATGTCAATTTTGAAGTGACTTAAACGTCAATTATTATGAAAGTGACGTTTAAGTCACTTCAAAATTGACATTTCTAAAATATGACAAACAAAAATTGTTATATTTTAACTCACTGTAACATTTTTCGTATATCAGTTTGGATTTTTCTGGTATTACATCGGCATGCGCCGAATTTATAATACTTTTTAACTCTGGGGAGTACAAGAAATTGAAATCTCATTATCGCTCTCAGACATTTTTACGATTATTCGAGAATTGTCAAGTATATATTCAAAATATACCGTTTCCATAGAAACGCTCTGACGTTAAGGCCACCGCGTTTATTTAGCAAAATATAGCATAAATGGTGGTATTATTTTCACCATCTATACTAACTACAATTTACGTTGCACAAAAAATAGTGTTTATACCATGGCCGCGAAATTTTTTAGCACCCTCGAGATTATCTTGCCTCGGCCGCAAGCGGCCTCGGCGATAATTTTTCTCTCGGTACGTAAAAAGGAATTTCGCGGCCTTGGTATAAAAACTTTATTTTAGCGGCCAAATGCCTCTTTGTGAACGCGGCATATTATCTACTGATTACACAGGCCCACAAAAAAAAATGGTCTGTGCTGGGGTACTGACTATACCCATCCCTTGTATTTTGAGCCGCTGAACACGAATATGACCTTAGTTTTTCCCCAGCACGTCAGGTTTTTTTTTAACAGCAAAAAAGTGGATCGTGATATTGTTTATCTAGCTCATTGAAATCAGACTCCAAAAGTGATACAGTTTTGAAACTTCACCCTAATAACATATAGTGGTAGTTCAGTATTGACCTCATAACTTAAAGAAACCGTAATACCCCATAACTCCTTAACCTCTCAACCCCATAACCCCGGGAATCCGATGAAACTAGTGGGGAATCTTGATGGGGAGTTAATGAGATTCTAACCGGATCCTTGTGCTTGAATGTCATACATCAACAACCTCATGATCCCATAACCTCAGCATCTCATAACCCCTGTGACCCCTCAACTTTGAAGGTCCAGCGGAAAAAATGGAGATTCTAAGTAGAGAAATTCGTGTCATTACTTGGTAACGAGGTTCCGAGGGCAAAATCTAATTGATTCCCCAATTGAGAGCCTCCTATTTTTTCATTGACTCCTCAGGGTCATTATGGGGTTATGAGGATAGAGGGATTGCTGTTGAAGAGCTATGGCGCCATAGGGTACTTGTTTCCAAGATTATAATGCCACGATGGACGAAATCACTACTCGAAGGTCACAATCTCATTAACTCCCCAATCAAGATTCCACTGTTTTAATCGGATTTCAAGGATTATGGGGTTGTGGGGTTATGGAGTTAAGGAATTTTTATGGTTTCCTTATGGTCAATATGGTCAATACTGAAGTACCACAATGTTATTAGGTCAAAGTTTTAAAGTTGAATCACTTTTGGAGCCTGATTTAAATGAGCTGGGTAAGCAATATTACGATCGAACAGACGTCTTTAATACTAAAATGCCTGTGTTATTAATTTTTTATGTTCGTTGGGTATTTTGCAATTTTTTAATTTATTAATTTTTTTTATTTACTGATTACTAAAATGCGTTTTTACCTTCTGAGCAGCAAATTGATATTGAAAATACCCTTTTTGTAATAATCGAAGGATTTCTATTCCACAAAATTTTCTAGCACCGGAAGTTTATTCTGTCATTTTAGATAAATACGTAGAATATGTAAAAAGACATTACTATAAGACTTCAGTTATAATTTTTGATTGATACCAAAAGGATACTACACCAAGCAGCACTAAAACCGCTAAACGTATTCGCCGCTTGAAAATATTTTCAGCCACTGAGGGTCGTTGTGCAGAAAACATGATGGAAACTCTATCCCAGGGAAGATTTTTAACTAATGAAATAAATATGTGTCGAACGATTTCAATGCCGTCTGCACGATTATTAAATGAAGGTGTCACAGTCAAGCAAGCTGCTGGTGATGCTGACACTTTAATAGTAAAAAGTGCAATCGAATTTTACAACAAATCGGTGGTTATTGTAGATGAAGATGTGTTAGTTTTGTGCCTGCCCTGTATGAATTCCAATCAAATATATATTTTTTGAAGCCAGGTAAAGAAAATTTGAAAGCAGGATATATTAAGGAGGAAAAAATCGACTACTACATATGCAGTCAGATAAAATCAGCACAAGCCACAACTTCACAAAGACCTTCAGGTTATATATACCCGATAGGGAAGAGGAAGAAACGAGGCAACTGCGAAGACATCCAAATGATACCATATGGTATACTGACGGATCAAAAACGTCAAGAAGTACTGGAGCAGGTGTTACGGAGAACCAACTAGGGATAGATATTAGTCTGTACCTGGGCATTACCGCAACGGTGTTCCAAGCAAAAGTCACAGCTATATAAATCTGTGCACAAGAAATGATACGGAGGTCATATACTGACAAGAGAATTCGCATCATTACTGACAGCCAAGCAGCTCTCAAAGTTCTGGATGCAGTAGAGATACGTTCCAAAATGGTAAAATGACTGCCTTGAATCCCTGGCGAATCTGGCTGAACACAACAGTATACAACTGGAGTGGACGCGAGAACACCAGGGAAATGGAGGCAACGAAAAAGCAGATAAGCTGGCTAAAGAAGGCGCAAAAACAGCCTTGATGGGACCCGAGCCATCCTGCGGGATATCATACAATACCACAAGAGGAATGGTAAAAGAACTATTGAGTCAGAGACATAACTTGTATTGGACCAGGGCGCCGGGGATGAGAGAGTCTCATCACTGGCGGACCATCCAAGACAAAGACTAACGAATTGCTAAAGCTGAGCAGAAAACAGCTGAGATGTGCAGTGGGAATCCTAACAGGACACTGCACACTGAATAGACACATAACCAACATGGGTGTGAAGGATAATTCAAAATGCAGGATGTGTGGTGAGGATGAGGAAAATCCTCACCACATACTATGTGAATACCTAGCCTTGGTAGCTGAGAAGTTTTCATACTTCGGGGGACCAACCGTGACCCCGGAAGAAATAGCCAGAGCTCCCATTGATCGTATACTCTCCTTTTGGAGAATAACGGGATTAAAGAGATAACGAGACTATGGAGTACAATAAGCTTAAGCTTCAGTACGACGGAGTTTCTAGCACCGCAATCTCTAAGGAAAAAAAAAGTATATTATCTCACAATATCGATATGGAAGTTTCAATTAGAGACAGAATTTTAATCTTGAACGGAATTGGCGGATGCGATATAATTTCTGCATTGCATTCTGCATACATATCCCAACTCTTCAGGAACTAGCTGCCCAGGAGTTATTAAAACTAATTTCCTGGCAATGCGCGAACGGTTGCAGTGCAGCTACAGCTGTGGCAAGGCGGGTTTGCGTTTCTCAGTAATTTGCGGATTATACAACGGAAAATCTTGTTCAAATATTATGGAATTGGATGGCAATGGCGAGACGATATATATGTTGAAACCTAAAATTCTATGGATGATTCTGATAATTATGAACTAACTTCAGAAGAAAAGGAATATGCAAAAAATCGAAATAATGACGAATTCGAGAACAAGCTATCTACCTCAAAATAAATTATAAATACGTTAGTGGATTATTATTAGTTTTCTACCACGTTAACAGAGACCCTGTACTCCCTGTAGTCTTCCTCAAGATGATGCAAAACAAGTACAAGAGAAAATATATTTTTTTATAAAATAAAAAAACGTATATAGTGATGACTGGTTCTCTCAAAATAATAGTCCCCTCCCTTTAATAAAATATCTTTCGTCGTTTATTACTATGAAACGGCGAAACATTTCTTATGAAAATGTAAAAAGCCTTTTTTATAGAAAATTTATTTATCTTTAATTTTAATTATTTGATATTTTTTCCTAAAACTAATATTAACTGAGATATTTACAATTATTTTAAAATTTGTAATTTTTCAAGCCATTTTTCCAAGATGGCAGCCAAAACCAACCTTGTCAAGGAGTGCATAATTAAAATGTGTTTTCTTTACGCCAATCTAAATAAAACTGGTTCCAGCGTGTTCGGAATTATTCCCGATCAAAAAGCACTTACCGACTGGCCTATCACATAATATTTACGTTTATTCCTAATAAGGCAAGTTAATTAAATTCCCCAACTTTAAATTCATCATTTACCAAGACAGACAACTAATTCCCCTGAAAGTTATTCATCTCTTTTCCACATCCAGGCACTCTCCACTACGGCATAAGTGAATGTTGGAAGGGTACCGTCTAAACAATGCACTAAACAAGTAATTTCAATATAAAATTTGCATGAGAAAGGCCTAATAATATTTCTCTAAAATACACGCCCGACAGCCTCACAAAGTAGTACAAACAATTAGAAGGAGGTTAATTTCAAATCTGTTTATCTCGAGTTTGAGTTTAGTGTTTCAGGAGCACTAACGTAGTTATAGAAATTATACTTTCCTCTTGCGGGATGTAATAAATATTTTCTTTAGAATGATGGTTTAAGCATAATTCGTTTTTCTTATGTAAATTTCGTACTTTCCCTGTAACCTCCCACTCAGTTTAGACAAATTAAGTTTAATAGTTACAGTGACGTTTATAATTAAACGGGATCCACAAGGTAAAACAAAACATCTTCTAAAATACGAGGAATAATCAGAATTCTAATAGAACTGTTTTTCTCAGACATGACAGTTTTTACTCTTCAATAAATTGATGAGTTTCGAGCAATGTTTCTTTGTACGTCAAATGTAAGGTAATGTGGACCAAAGTTCGTTCTAACTTGTGAGACTCACTGTGTACTGTTGGTTTCGATGTCTTAAACATCTCTACATATTTGTTTAATCAAAAACTTTAATAACATTTTGCTTCAAAATTATGATGAAAAATCAAACAGTAATAGTTTACAAGCCTTTGGCAATCACCGTGTTGCAAACATGACCCAATTTTAATAGGTATATCCACTTTGAAATGCTAGTTCATATATGTTTTGGCAGGCCTAGTTGCAGCCACCGGTTTATTGTGCATATATTATTTTAGTATTGCTTATTAAAAATTAAAAATCACAGGCTATGGCAAAACGTTTAATACAATTTCCGCGTAATATGCATATCGGCGATAGACCGTCCAATCACCCTATCATAGCGCGCCGACCAAATTCTATATTAGCCAGCGCGGGTCAGTTACGCCCGCCAGAGACCGGCCGTAAATGCGTAAGTGGAAATTTCAATAAAACTATTCTAAGTCAACTAGTTGACCTGTGAATATTTTTATAAGTAAATTATTTTGGTGAAATTATCATAAGTCCAGCCTACGTCACTTGATACTTGTACGTACCTAGTTTGATCATCGCTCCCACTTTTCCGCCGCGGAAGGATACAGGCTAGCTACCAATTGAGGTTCTCTTCTCAATGCCTGTTCTCTTAAGTTCTTGTTCTCTTAAGCCTTAAGTTCCCCACCAGCTTCGCTACCGGCTAGACGTGCCTGAGCAGGATCCAGAACCAAGTAAGTGTGACAGTGAATTTTTCTAACACCGAAATTGAAAATATTGACCACAAACTCGTTGCGGTGATATGTTTTTCGCCGACTTCATTTCATTACTGGTCATTCTCCCACTCCGCCTCCGTTTTTGAACAAGGAAGGCTAGCAGTTAGAGTCAAGACAGAGGGCCAGTTCCGCCTGACCGATCCACCGAGGAAAACATGTTCCAGCAGGTCCAGAGAGTAAGTTTGGTTGGAGAAGTTCCCTAGCCGAACAAGTATCAGTTTCCGAATATCACAAGTCAAGTCTACGTCATCACCAGTGCGCAGAAGAAAGTTCCCCACTTTAGCTAGGTCAATTTTTGTTCTAGAGTCCATCCGAGCCGCTAGCAGGAACTTCCTGTCTAGTGAGTAGTACAGGTAATAATAATAATAGGTAGCAACTTGGCTAATATCAAGGACTAATATTATTTATATTTATTCTTGCTGCTTTTACTGTTTTCCAGCAAATTTAGTATTTTCAGGGTATCTGGCTAACCCACTGCAGAAATCAGAGTGTGCTGTACTAACCATACATTGTTTCAGCCCAGGAGGACGTAAATAATATTGTTGTTTTCCCCGTTTTCAGCATTACTGTTTTCCCGGCAGACTTGGTGTTCCATCGGGTAAGCTAAGGCCAGGGTGTATTAAATAGAATTAGCGTTTCTGGGATCTCTGATGAAGGTGTTCCATTAAAGAAATCAGAGCGTGCTGCATTAGTCATACATTATTTCAGGCCAAGCGAGCGTGAATAATCTTGTTTTGACCCGTTTTTCAGCAGCATTGTTTTTCCGGCAGATTTGGTGTTTTCGGAGTATCCGGCGAAGGTATTTCGTCGGGTACAGTGGGGCATAGAATTAACGCACCTGGGATCTCTAGTGAAGGTGCTCCGTTGGAGAAATCAGGGCGTGCCGTATTAATCATACATTGTTTCAGGTCAGGAGTTGCAGAAAGCGTTTAACTAATCATACTTCTTTTCAGCTTAAGGGTACTGCGTATTAGCCAAGTCTGACACCCGACACTTAAAGTTAGTCTAGTGTTTTGCTGTATAATTATCTGTTGTTTTACTTGCTCATTCCTGGTATCCGCACGCTATTTGTAACTTCATTGACTTTACCGCTTGCTCTGCTAACCCACCATACCGCTCCATTTTATCGTATACTAGAATCACCTGACCCTGGTTAACGCCTTTCTGAGCTGTCACCTGTCGTAACTAAACCGTAGCTTAAATCACTGCAACACCGTAGCGTAATCATAGCCTGAGGTTTTTCATGTATATAGAATACTAAGATAGCTTTAAGTGTGTACATAGTAATTGGGACTCCTGGATATTTGTAAATAAAAATTGTTATATTCCGAACCGCGTGGTTTACTGCTGTGGATGTGGAAGTCTAATTTTCCGTATTTGATCCACTGGAATTCACCGTTTCTCCGCTGTAGTTACTCCAGCCTTACTGTACAGGCTGTTTGAGGGACGTGGCATTTTCCCACGTAATATATGAAACTGGCGCCCGAGCAACCGAACCGTAAAGACCGCCGTTCCTAAGGTGCCAAAAGGGACACTTCTCTGCCTCACCAGAAAGTACGTCACAACACGCAGACTTTTTCATCTGTCACTTAAGTTCAGAATGTTATGAAATGGATTTTTCAGCTTTCTTTTCTACGTTGATTATTAAAAAAAAGCCAATTATAAAATTCTTTATTAAATCAAATAGATAAAATAATATATTATCTTGAAACGATTAATAAAAAATCTCCTCTCTCACATGAAAGTCACTATATAAATCCTAAGAATATAGTAGTAAGTCTAGACCTGCCTTTAGTGGATACTTCATGTATAGCAAAACGCATAATAAATACAATATTAAAATTAAGAATTATTAAAAAGTAAAATTAAAAAGAACGCAAAAATTAGTTCACCGCATGTCTTGATAAATAAATATTTTGTCCTAGCATCAAAGGATCTCAAACCACCAAAAAGTTATACAAGTGCCTTCACTTTCATCTGGATTCTTCAGGATGGCGCGTAAACTATTTGAAATTCTGAAGATTTCAGATGAGAATGAAAAAACGTAAAACTTTTAGTTGATTTAATATTATTTGTTTACATATTTTAAAACAAATTTTTAAAGCATTTACTGGCAGGTACTTTATTTGTAAAAAAATACTATCTCTCAAAATAGGGTTTGAGAAATTTACAGTAGTACAAGAAATAATTAAAATATGAATAACTGCAGCAAATCCACTGGCATCTGATAATATAAAATTCGTAAAAATGTGTTTCTTTGGTCTGTTCTGTCAATATGAACCCTGGCAGATGCAACGATTTAAAGATTTGCTTTATGAACAAAACAATATGTTAATGTCACCACTGATCTAAGCTGGACTGATGTAGATAAATTTTAATAATATCCTTCAAATGACAGCTGTGTGTAAATAACACAATCTGTTCCCACCAATCTCGCAGTTCGTCAGCTTAACGCCAGAGGCACAATTTCAGGATCGAATAGCTACTCAGCTTCAGCGAACCAGAAACAAAGTTAACAATGAACCTTTTCACGGGCCACTGCCCATTAAGATACCATCTCAAAATAATGGGTAATGCTGAGGACCAAATGTGTTGTTTTGTACCAAAGCAACTCAGACTATGAAACCAGAGCTGGGAGTAGGGTAGATTGCGCCTTTGGCATACTTGGTTTTGACGCACCTCGCTGGATCCTGACCTAGAATTGAATGATAAAGCCCATCAGTGAACCAAATGCACCTCTCGAAGGCATGTGCCTTTGGCGGCCGCCAATTTGCCAATCCCTGGTTCCAGCACTATGCAAAACATATACTTTGTTTACGCAAGGTTCTACTCCTCCAATAACTACAACACTTAACAAAGGTAGTTTTATCACCTTAGGAAGTGCACCCAAGATGATCCCAAGATTCTTTAAAACCTAACATTGAATGGATATTCACAAAAGATCTCACGCCTTAACAAGCCACGTGTGATATAATTTAATTTAATCTAAAGAAATCTCTTTTTCGAACTAATGTTATATAACAAAAGAAAATGCCTAACATGATTTCTATTAGTATCTATTTTATAATAACTTGCTCTCAACAGACAGTTTAAAAATATATTTTTAAAAGCTTTTATTTAACTTGCAATGTTTGTTTGTATGTATGTTTGTTTAGGTCAAATCTTGCAAGCTGAATTTCGACTAGTTCTAATTAAGCTAGAGCTTTTAAATTTGGCACACGTGTATAAGTCCGGTGACAATGCAACATAGTATAGCCATTATCGATCTAAATCCAATATGGTGGACGTCCCAAGATGACGGATCGGCTTTTTAGTCACAACCTCCCTTGATATGGGTATGAAATGAAAGGGTTTGACGAGTAAAATACGTTAAAAAATGTGACGTCATTCTAAATTCAATATGGCGGACGTCCCAAGCTGGCGCATCGCTTTTTCTTCACAACCTCCTTGATATGGGTGTCAAATGAAAGGGTTTGACGAGTAAAATACGATAAACTATGTGACGTCATTCTAAATTATGGCGGACGTGGAAGAGGTGGGGAGAGGTAGATAAGGGAAGGGGTGGGAAGAAGTAGGAAAGGGGAGGGGGATGGGCGGGAAGAGGTGTGAAAGGGTTTTGTCTGTCTGTCTGTAAAATAAGTAGACTAAAAAGTAAAAAATAAAATTATATATAAAAGAACATTTTTGAGAAAAAGCTTTTATTTGTTAAAACTATTAAAAAGTAAAAATAATTCTTTTAAAATTCATATACCTGGAAACCAAAAGTTTTGGGTGCGGTCAATTGAGCAAAGTAACTATCACTATATGACCGTCCCCAAAGCTTTTGGTTTTCAGGTGTATGAATTTAAAAAAAAAAATTTTACTTTTTAGTAGTTTTTTCAAATAAAAGCTTTTTCTTAAAAATATTTTTTTTATATAATTTTAATCTATTTAATAATCTAGTGCGTACCAACCTTACAGGGTATTGTGGATAGCTTTTTGTGCCATACTACCGAACATTGTACCGACTGTAAGACAAATATAAACCATTGTCGCTAATATCGATGTTTGTTTTACAGTTTGTTTTACTTTTAATGTGTTTAATATTCCATTCATTTCCAGCCACTCACAGGGAGTGTACCCCCTTCCGATCCTATAAAACTTTTTTTTTGTTATAAAGCCTAGTAAATATTTTAGATAGGTATGTTAACTGTTACAAATGTTGTTTTTGGTCTGTTAACACAAAAACTGAAATAGATGGGGAAAAACTTTCTACGCAAAAAATAATTTACATAAAATTGCCTACAATTTTGTTTTAATACATTGTTTTGATATGAGTTATCGTTTTCGAGATGTTATCGTTTTCGAGATAAATGGCTACAAAATATGAGCTGTCTAATGTGTGATCAACTTATCGAAACATTTTCGATAGTGGTATATGTGACACCGGAATATTCAAACTTTACTACATTTATTGTCATAAAAAAGTGACAATAGCTTCAACATACGGGCGTAGTAACGCTTAAAACATTATTGCAATGCAATTTTGTGACACATCAATAGAGGATTAACATAATTCTCATTCCGATTGCATTTACAATAAAACTGAAATGTCAATAATTATGTGCTACCAACTTGTCAAATAATGTTTTTCTTCAAACGTCAGAAAAACAAGACATTTATTAACTCATTTCATGACATTAAAGTTTGACTTTTTAGACGGCTATGCGTTGCCATTAACAACGGAGGTAAAAGTACTTTTTCTTCAAGCGTATTAAAATGTTTAAATTATGTCACCAAAAACAGAAGTAGAAGTAGGACATTGTTTTACTAGTAACAAAATGTTAGTACCGAACGCCACCGTAGTGGACATTGTTTTACTAGTAACATAATGTTAGTTCCGAAAGCGCCACCGCAGTGGGTATTGTTTTACTAGTAACATAATGTTAATACCGAAAGCCACCGGTGGCGCGCTATCCACTAGCCACTTGTCATATTGTGTCAACATGTAAGACTGTAGTTTGAATATTTGTACATTTATGATAAATAAATGAATTTTTGCATTTTAATACGCTTGAAGAAAAAATAGTATATATTACACGGAGTAGAACGCCTTTTTTGTGTTTCGCCCAGTTTGCGGCTTCGGCTTCGCCTCAGCCGCAAATCCTGGGCTCAACACAAGAAAAGAGTGCGTTCTACTCCTAGTAATATAATATACTATTTTCTTCAAGCGTATTAAAATGTTTAAATTATGTCACCAAAAACAGAAGTAGAAGTAGGACATTGTTTTACTAGTAACAAAATGTTAGTGCCGAACGCCACCGTAGTGGACATTGTTTTACTAGTAACATAATGTTAGTTCCGAAAGCGCCACCGCAGTGGGTATTGTTTTACTAGTAACATAATGTTAATACCGAAAGCCACCGGTGGCGCGCTATCCACTAGCCACTTGTCATATTGTGTCAACATGTAAGACTGTAGTTTGAATATTTGTACATTTATGATAAATAAATGAATTTTTGCATTTTAATACGCTTGAAGAAAAAATAGTATATATTACACGGAGTAGAACGCCTTTTTTTGTGTTTCGCCCAGTTTGCGGCTTCGACTTCGCCTCAGCCGCAAATCCTGGCCTCAAAAAGAGTGCGTTCTACTCCTAGTAATATAATATACTATTTTCTGACGCTGTGAGTTGCAGAAAAAGTAATATCCATAGCAACGCGTATTTTATTTAATACGCTATTTTACTGTGTACCAGCGCTTTTCATAAATGTACACTTGCTTTCAAAACTTTCGCGTACACATTCAAAACTAAGTAACAACGATTTTGCAATTCTAGCTGTGTGAACGGATAATTTTAATTTTACCGATATTGAACGAAGCAAGCCGACTCCAGATCATAACAAACCGTATTAGTATTAATAATTCGAATTATTCGAATTTTAAATCCATTCAGGTTGCTCTGAGTTTTGTGTTAAAAATTTTTTGGATATACTATGAGAAAATAATTTTAAAAGAATCATTTAATGGTGAGTTTTGATGAAATAAGCCTTTTTACAAATATTTCGGTTGGATAAAACAATTAATAAATAAAAATAAAGCGAAGCAACATGATGAAATTTTGGCGAATAGAACTAAGTTAAGCATAGAAACTATAATTACTTACTCTTTGTATTAATACAACGTTGGTTATGTACCTTCAGTTAAGTAATGACATCTATACACAAGACTGGTATAAGCCATGGCCATGTACTCTACATATCTCCAATATCATTCATTATTATGGAAAATTTTGCAGAAAATAATATTAATATTTTAATATATGAACCTATTGTATGATGGATGTAGATGATATTTTTGCAATATGTCCTTACAGAAAAGAGAACATTTAAATATTTTTTAAATCAGATGAACATAAAAAAACGTCTATTAATTTCAAAGTGGAAAATAGTAATGAATTACCGTTCTTAAATATTTTAATTAAAACGTTAGGTGACATATACGAAGTCAGTGTTTACAGAAAGCAAACATACACACGAACAGATATTGAACTTTTAATTCAAATCAACATATTAGCATTAATGAAAGCTGTTATAAGATTTATAAAATAGAGCTAAATAATTTCTTTAAATGACAAAATTTTAACTAACTGGTAACAATTTATGAAACCTGTTCTTATTAAAATAATCATTAATGCCGATATAGTTGACAAAACATTGAAAGTATACTGAACATTCAACAACTACAATCTAAATTTAGATCTTTAACAGTGACCATGTTTACGCGAAGAGTTAATCTAACGATTCTAACGTTAAAATTGTTAAGAACGATCTTAATATTGAAATTCTTGCTCGTAAATGCGCCTTAATATTTACTTGGTTTAGTGATGTCAAGCCTTACTAAATGTGTTGAGTTAACACATCTAACTAAGCAAAACTGAGTTACGGACTACGCGTAAATCGACTTTAGTGTACGCTACGGCGCATGTAAAGTCTGAAACAACAGAAAATCTACCCTAAAAAATACACAGAATACACCTGGTCGTAAACAGTTTCAAATTAAATCAGAAATTCAACAACAAAAAACCGACTGACATCTGATGGATGAATCATAGCGCGCATAAACGCTCTTAAAAACTACTACTAACATCGACGCGACGTTAGAACTCTAACATCTTTGTGTAAACATGGTCAGTGACCATGATTACAAATACAAATATTCTAAGATGAGATCATTCATGGGCTCAATTTTAATGAACAAACAAATCCATCCTATTAACGTACTTTTTCATTCTATTCCTGAACGTTTTTGGTTAAGTGCATATTCGTTGAACGGTACATACCTAATAGATCCTTTCCTATCCCGAACAGTGTCCCAGGAGGTAGAATTGTTGCCACAAGATAGAGGCAAGTCATTTTTATTTGTTTATCCTATTTTCTTGTAACCAGAGGATACAGTCTGCTCTAAATTTAACACCACCAATTTTTCGAAATATTTAGTCAATGCGTAAACACTTTACTTCATCTTTAGATGATCGTGAACGTATTAAACAGAAAATATCCACATTAGAGCAAGAGAACATATTGAAAGAATAAAGATAACACCTCTCATTATTACGTAGTTAGCACATAACTATACTGCCCTGCTATGACAAGAAGTCGTATCTGAGAAAATGTAATTTTAGAGAAATCAACTATTTTCTGAATTATGTTATACCATCTACATTTCACAATTCATGATTTTCATTTTTGGCAAATAAATATGTGTCCCTTTTATCAGTGTAACCATATAACAAAACATGGTATATATGTTAAGTTACGACAAATAAATCTGGTAATGATCGGATATGATTTTTGAGCTTAGTGAATAGGTCTATTTTGTAGATACGACACATTCATTATGTATATTCATTAGTTTTGCTTTAGATACGACTTCTACATTTTGGTCAGTGGTGAGGATCACTAATACGGTGCAAATGCAATTAAAATCTCAAAAATTAATTTTTTGCAGTTACGACTTCTTGTCTTAGCAGGGCAGTATAGATCTACAGAATTTTTCTGAAAAAAACCCAATTTGGCGAATAACTTGAAAACCTTAAGACTTTCTACTGAGGTTAGTTTGGCTAAATAGATTCTGAATGATGTATTCTGTCGGCTCCTGAAATGTTCGTATTGACCTGCCTATGTGTAAGGCACTGTGTAGTAATCAGAAGTATTAAAAAATAAACCTCTCTCTGGTCGATTCAGAGGATCCGTTCACTAAATTTTTAAATGTTTTTGCAAATGTGACAAAATACCCAATAAAGAGAATGAAAAGTGCCGCAAATAAATAATTACAGATTATATTACATATCGTTTATCAATCTCTTTTTCAATATTTATAAGAAAAAAGGAGGCTCTCGGCTATGTCAATGTACCATATAAGGAGAAATTATATATTATTTATATGCAATACGAAAGTTCAATAAATAAAACAGACATGTAGTCCAAGTATGTTTACGTATAGATGATCACGAACATTTTGGAGTAGGTACTAAAAGCAGACCTACAAACAGTCAGTTGTTTTAGTTTGTTGTGAAACTGATATATAATGCGTACATATTCAAAATCAGGTTTTAGTTTTTAAACAATTTTATTGTTTTTATTTATTTATTTGATTTCTTTGTGATCCGGAATTTTCTTAAAATTTCAAATATCTATTTAAATTAAATATTGTTTGTCTTATTTATAGTACAGTCAATTTGTCACTTGACGCACAAATAATTCCTACCAGAGATTTTCTTTTTTTATACTGTAGAGGGGCTTGTCCCAATCATTAATTGATATTTTCCACAAAAATATCGTGTCCGCTATGACCATCATGTTGAAAAAATGGCAGTCAAATATGGGTTTTCACAATTACCTCCTTTCCTGTTAGTTGTACCCTAAAATTAGGTATTACCAATATTATAAAAAATGAAAAAAGCTACGACTTTTGTTTGAACTATTTTTCTCTATACGCGATTCAAAATAAGCGATACGCCACCTACGGTGCCGATTACGAACTAGGTACTTTGTGTGGGATGACAAGTGAAAACTTTCATTTTTTTGCTTGTGTCATAATTGCTTTGCGTTGTTTTTATTGTCGACTGGATTCAATTAAAATTGAAAACAATATGAATCAGTATTGTTCAGTTCCTCAGTGTTCGTCTTGGGCAAAAAAAAAAACCAACATTTGTTTCCCGAAGCCGGCAAACACCGCGTGAAGATGGATAACAGTTTTGGGGGAAAGGATTTTGTGGACAGGCTAAAAGCCTGGATAATAAAATTAAAAATTGGAAAGCCAGTAACAAAGTACATGAAGGTTTGTTCACTCCATTTCACAGAAGATGATTATTTTTATCAAGGAGGTATTTATTGTATGTTGAGGTTAAGGTTAAATAGACACTGTCTTATTTTTAGAACACAGTAAAAAAAATAAAATCTTGAAAAAACTGCAGTCCCATCAAGAAATTTACTGGAAAAGATAATGATGCCATTCCTGGACCATCCCATAGGTCTGAACGATTTCAAGGAAGGCTTGTGTTGGCAGAAACGGTCCCCGAAATGATCGTTCGACGATCAGTGTGATTGTGAAAAAAATGAAAATACGCAAGAACATGAGAGTTATTGCAAGTTCTACAGGCACAACCTGATTATGTTTGACCAAAAAGTTTTTATGACTTCCAAGTTCAAGTAAATACTCCGGAAGTATTTACGTACTGTACTCTGTTAACAACAGATAGTAAGCTGAACTGTTTTACTGGACTTAACAGTTTTAAACTCCTGGACACAATAGTGGAGGTTGTGCAGTCTGTTTTTAGAGACAAAAGAGCTCGTAGATTAACAGTAAAAGAGAATTGTCTTACTATTTACTAAATTAAAATGTAATTTGGCTTATGTTACTTTAGCTCTTCTTTTTGGTAATTCAGCTGAATTATGCAAGATTTTTTTTATTATTTATATCGCCGTAATAAAATCAATTGCTATACATGTATTTTCATTGAAATTTATTTATAAAATACCTTTTAAATCACCGAAAATACAAAGATTTGAATGTAAACAAAACACCTATCACACAGGATTTAGTTCCGATGTCGACCGTACAGGCGCTGCAATCCTAATTTCAGACGCGTATTATTAATATTTTATGATTTAAGCCTTCAGAATGGTGAAAATTTGTGCTTCGCTGCACATTTTTGCAATTGCCTCTGTCCTCGTTTCCCCTATGTAGTAATTGGCTATGATCAACATTGTAGACCATAAACTTCAACCAACCTTTTGTTTAAACAATTTTCTTCCATGATCAATTTAAAAAAAAATTACAGCTGGAAATTGCTAGAAAAAGTTGTTCGGAATTTTATTTTAAACCTCGGATACTGAGTTTCGAGACAAAACCATGGAAACAAATGAGCAATTTCTACTACTGTCAGTTTGAAGTTAATTGCGTTAGTGTGTGAACAAAATACCACTTGTGCGTCTCAATTTAAGAAAAAGAATTGGAATAAGCATATTATTTGGTGATGGTGCTTGAAGAAGCAGAGAAGTTGCTGGAGAATGCAACGTAAGACATCCGCAGAGAAATCCTGTTCAACATGGAACTGCAGCAGAAATAAATGTACATTTTAATCGAACTGGAAGTGTATTGAAAAGTCCCCCAATTGGTCGTCCAGTTCGAAATCGAAGACACAATGATGATAATGTTATTATAGGATCAACTCGTGCCAATCGCCAAATGAGTTTAAGTCAAAGGGCTATAGAATTGAGTGTGAGTAGAGAAAACATTAGAAGGTGTCACAAAATAAGGTCATTCAAGCCAGAGTTCTTGCACACCTTGAGAGAAGGTGATGAAGCTAAGTGAACCAATGGGGTGATATCTTCTCAAAGTTGCAGATACTGATCAACAGAAAATCCTCATTGGGTTATCAGGTGCAAACACCAATACTCACAAAAAGTTAACGTATGGTGCGGCATTTTAGGTGATAATCCCGTTTTTCTTCTACACCTTAAACGCTAAACGATTGCTTAACTTAAATAAGTTAAGAACTCCCAGAACTCATTGTTAAATAACAATGAGTTCTGGGATATTATTAAAAATTTACCTATCAACGTGCGACAAAAAATATACATCCAAGATGGTGCACCCATATATAATTCTCGGTTGATTCGAAAATAGTTAAATCAATATTTTCCATTACGTTGGACAGGCAGAAATAATCCACTTTAACTGTGTCCTCCGCACTCCCTGACATCGCACCTTTAGATTTTTATTTCTGGTCTACAAATTAAGGCCTCGAAATCGAGAAGAAATTTATGAGAGAATGAGGCAGGCCTGCCGTGAAATAAATGTATCAGAACTTAAGAGAGTTACCAATAACAACCGCAAAAGAATTGAAAAGTGCATCATACTTGAAGGTGGGCTGGGCTAGTTGAAGATTATTTACAATAATTTTATATATTTTTTTATGTTTGAATTCCTGTTCGAAATTTGTTGAATAAATCGTGGCCTTTTTTTAATATTGTACAATTATTGTTTCCATGACTTGGTGAAAACTGACAAAAAATTTCAAAATTCGAATTTTGTCTCGAAACTCGGCATCCATGGTTAAAATAAAATTCCACTCTACTTCTAAAAATAAATTAAATACAAGGGTATTTTCATCTTAAGTGTGTCGCACTGTATGTATATGGAGTGGCCTCATTATGTTTAAATTCGATGAAATGGTTTGAAAACATCTGACATAAAAATCGCTGTAACAAATCGATTTTTAAGCCTTTTCCCCTATTTTTCATGTATAAATTAGGTTCGTTTTTATTGTGTCTAGTTTGAATCATCTCCAGGTCATACCAACTTGATTGGTGAAATATGCATTGAGTGCACTATTTAAATATATTATTCTTTTTAACCTTCCAAATTTTCTCAAAATATTAAAAGATATGAAACCAACAGGCACCATTAATAAATTAAAACGACTTTATATGTTAGTTTTAATTTTCGCTTTTTTAGCTTATTTAACAAGGTAAAATTTGCATATCTGTTTAATACGCAAAAAGTGTAAAAGATAATTTATTTAATGACGCTAATCTGAAGTTATATGTATGATGCATATGGGTGATAAAATGGGAGATTGAGCCTCTTGCTATCAGGAGAATACTTTATACCTCCGCATCTCTAAAATAAAACGCATTAACGCCATCATTAATAAAGGAAGCTTATATACGTACATTATGCGCCACAGGCTCGATTTTTACAAAAAGCAAATATGATTTTATTAATCATTTAATTAAATATTTTTTATTCCAATTGTACATGTAGATGTTTTAGTCATTTCCACATTTATCTCCACTGATCTAAAGATATATAGCTCAGTCATCTTAGCATTTAAGGTCAGAATCGGACGGGTAGAGACAAGAATTGGTATACGTACGTAAGGTCCCACTTTCACTTTCCAAAATTTAAGCTGTCAGGACCATGAGGAATCGCCGCCATACACTTACAGACACAAAGACATTTTTTATTCGATATTTGCTATGAAACGGATATCTGTACAAAAATTTTTTTTCTACGATGATTATTAAATTTTTTTTCAATTTATAATAATTTTATAATAAAGCTGGAATACACTCCATTTCTGGACCATAACAGATATGAAAAAAATTAATAGAAACATTATTGTAGAGAATTTAGTCAGCTTTAATTTTGCATATTGCCACTTCTTGATTGTGGCTAACCGTTTTCGAGATATGAGCGAAAAACCAAAAACCGGGACCTTCTTCGTGACCCCCGCACCTCCTATGTTCGGGGACTTTTGGTATGTTTACCTCCTAAATAGTCTAAACATATCCCTCAAGTCAAAAATTGTGATCTCGGCATTTCCCTCTAGAAACCATTCATTGACAGTACCAAGTACATTTTCATATTTTTGTGAACTTAATAAAACATTTTGCTTTAAAATTATAAAACGTAATTTATATAAAACATGACATTCACACGGATGTGGCGATTACCCTGTATGATGGATATACTCCAGTTTCAACAAGGACTATTCTACCATTATATTTTACATACATACCAAAGTTAAAGGAAACATTTCAGGATAAACAAATTTACCGTGTTTAATAGATACACGCATCTGCAACGTTCGATTACTTTTATTCGTTTTGTAATAGTCTTATTAGGAATACCTTAATAACATTTTAAAATAAAACTGATACATCATCTAATCTATGTAAAGTCTGTTCGAACCTATGAGACACATTACATAATATTATAGTTTCAATATCTTGTATGTCTTCGCATGTTTAGAAATATTATTAACGTTTTGCTCTAAAATTATAATAAAACATATAGTTTGTATGAAACATGACAGTTTACACGCCTCTGAAGGTCACCCTGTATGACGGATATAATCCAGTTTCAATAAATAGTATCATACCATCTTATTCTACATATTATCCAAATTTAAATTACAAAAAAAGTAAAATCTATGTAAAAGATTATTTTTATTTTAATAAGCATTATATTGATTATAATCTTCGCTTTGTATTGATCTCTATAGTGTCAGTGGCAAGCATATATGTCATATTTTCAGTAATTAGAAAAAATGGTTAAAAATATCTGGTGGATCAAGAATTCTATATCATATATTAATAACGAATGGCACCAGTGGGTACATATGGCTGTGTATTGATATCAGTTCAATGTCCTCTATCTCTCGTTAAGCTATGCTTTGGGAACACTCTGTATAGAATGAACAGTGAAGTTTTATAAATATTAATGTAACCCTAAATCACTCTATTGCAGTATTTTGCTTGTTTTTAAATAGTTGTACTTTCACCCTACTATAATTTTCAATTTGGGTGGATCGTTCTCGATAATTGCCCAAGTTTAATTTTTTTATAAATAATATGCAAATTTCTTGTTTGTTGGGTATTTTGCCACTGTAAAAATATTTAAAAATGTTGATGAAATAAACCTCTGTGCCAAAAGGATCAGACAGAGAGTGGTTTTTACAAAAAGTCTCTCACCTAAAAATATATAAACTGAAACAATAATGTTAAATGGTAATGACAAAAATTAAATTGAAGGCAGTTAACGTTTCGGAAAATCTTTCTTTTCCCGTTATCAAAACTTTTAATTATGTCAAACATGACAGTTTGTTTATGTATTTCCATAGTCACGTGAGACATTAAATTATACTTATTTTATTTTTACTTCGTCTCTAAGAAATCATGAATATGCCACAAATAATGGATTATATACATTACTAGCTGACCCAGCAAACGTTGTTTTGCTATATACTACGGGAGCCCACCCTAAGTGTCCCCCGCCGATCCTTTAGGACAATGTTTTTCATAAAGATTAAAGCCTAAGGAACAATTTAAGACATATCCTAAAAAAAAATTAGCTGCACTTTCAAAATGGCGTCCGTTAAAAAAAACAAAATTTGCAAATATTGTTTTTGTCATTTAACACAAAAACTAAAAAAGATGGAGAAAAACTTTCTGTACAAAAAATAAAATTGCATAAAATTTTCTACAATTTTGTTCCTATACAATATTTGCATTGAAGTTACCATTTTCCAGATAAATGATTAATGTCTTAAAATAAAATATAAAATTCAATATAAAACGTAACACTACGGAAGCTCACCCTAACCGTCCGTGCACCCCCCCCCCCCGATCCTTGGGGACAATGTTTTTCATAAAGATTAAAGCCTAAGGAACAATTTAAGACATGTCCGTTTAAAAAAAAATGCAAATATTGTTTTTGTCATTTAACACAAAAACTAAAAAAGATGGAGAAAAACTTTCTGCACAAAAAACAAAGTGCATAAAGTTTTCTACAATTTTGTTCCTATACAATATTTGGTTACCGTTTTCCAGATACCACTGTTACCGTTTTCGAGATAGATGTCTGCAGATTATAATATTATTACTATTATTAATTTTTTTCAGTTTATTTTATTTAATTTTTATGTTAATAATATAAAGTTATATTATACGCCCTTACAATAATTGTCACAGTTATTTCCTCTAAGTGATTTACCGATATATGAATTTCCATGTTTTCTTAATTTTGTACTCATTTATCTGGAAAATGGTAACTCCTATCAAAATATTGTATAGGTACAAAATTGTAGAAAATTTTATGCACGTTGTTTTTTGTGAAGAAAGTTTTTGTCCATCTTTTTTAGTTTTTGTGTTAAATGACAAAAACGACATTGGCAACAGTTTTTTTTAACATATGGCCGCCATTTTGAAAGTACAGCCAGTTTTTTTTTGTAGAATATGTCTTAAATTATTGCATAGGCTTCAGTCTTTATGAAAAACATTGTCCTCAAGGATCGGGCGGGGGGTGCACGTACAGCTAGGGAGGGCTCCCCGACTAATATAAATTATAAATTTTTGTCCAAAAAATAAAAAGAAAATTTCTGGATAGGGCCACCCTTATCACCTAAGGGTATAAAAAATAGCCTACGACCTATTCTCAGACCTACCAAATATACACCAAAAATTTCATAAAAATCGGTCAAGCCGTTTCGGAGGAGTTCGATAACAAACACTGTGACACGAGATTTTTATATATTAGATGTAAATTTATTTAAAAAATGCTTAACAACGAGGGAGTGTCCGTATCTATCTTGTATATTTATAGTTCTTAATTATTCCACTATTAGTTCCTAAAAAAGCATCGTAACACATCCTTTACTTTTAATATAATTACTTGTATAATTATTATTTTTGTATCTGTTAATTTTCTACTCAATAATTTGCAACTGAATAACTAAATTTGTTTTCATTTATCTTTGATAGTAGTATAAACAGCAATTTACATAATGTAAACGGTTTTTCATAACCCCTCTTGTTTGTGTGAATATATAATAAATATTGTTCTGAAGAATTTTTTACTTTCTTATTATTTGCCCAGAGCAGATTTTAGTCTTCCTGTAAATGAAATAATTTAGCGTCTTGAATTTCAAATTATTTTACACGAAAATTGTATTACAATTTCTTCAGGCTATAAAATGAAAGTAATTGTTGGCTTATCAGCCAGTTTCACGATGGTTGGTTATCTTTTTGGTTGACTAACTTGAATCTGAAAGTTAAATATTAATAAACACATACACACTATACACACAATATTAATTTTATAATTATTATTATTATTTTTATTATTATTAGTGCGGAGTGAGAGGGAAATATGCATTTATTTTCGATTGCTTGTTGTAAAACTGAAGTATACCAAAAATGACTTGATTTGTTGTTCTACAGGGTGTTTTATAAGCAACGTTATAAAAATCACCACTAATAAAGTACCTTTATTTTTCAAAATATGAAAAAATTCCACTAAGAAAAGTTATTTAGAATGCAATTTTATACATTTATACCAAATTTCAGGAATATAAAATTATTTTTTGAAACTTCCCATTTTTTGCGAATTAAGAGTTGAATTCATATTTAAAGTTGTGTAGGAGCAAATGTTAATCATCTCAAAAAGTAGGCTATTGATAAATAAAAAATTGAATATACGAGATGTAAGAAGGTATAATGTTAATCGAACTAATTGTAAAACAAGAAACAATTACTAACAGAAGATTAATGAGGTTTAAAAATTATAACAAGTAATAAATGTCAAAAACATAACAGATTCACAAACAAATTAATTATTGACCAATACAAAACAATGTTTACAATTTTTTTATTATTCGACGTAGCTACCACCCACATCCACACACATTTCGATCCTTCGCCTGAAGTCCTTAAAACTGATTCGAATATGATCTAACGGTATGGAGTTTACGGCATTTGTAATTCTCTGCTTCAATACTGCTACATCGTTAGGAAGTGGTTCAGCGTAA
Organism: Rutpela maculata; assembly: GCA_936432065.2. NCBI lineage: Eukaryota > Metazoa > Arthropoda > Insecta > Coleoptera > Cerambycidae > Rutpela > Rutpela maculata. The sequence continues at coordinate 328,284,251 of OW386285.2, forward strand.
ACCAACTGTTTGAGGCGACCCCATAAAAAGAAATCCAATATTGATAGGTCTGGGGATCTCACCGGCCACTTGATCGGTCCATTCCTGGCAATCCAATTTTCTCCAAAATTTAAATTCAACCACCGATTAACCATTTCTGTGGAGTCGCCAGGGCAACCATCATTTTGAAAATGAACTAAAGGCATATCTCTTAAAATATTTAAATATTCTTCAGAAAATCTTTCAACAAGCTATAAATAAGTGTGCTGGTTTAACCTTCCCTCAATGAAATAAGGTCCAATAACTCCAACGTGATAAGAAACGGCACACCACACATTCACTTTTTTATAATATTGTCTTCTACAATGAATTCTAAAATTTGGATTTTCAGAAGCCCAAAACCGACAATTCTGAGATGAAACAACACCATTGGTTGTGAATGTGGATTCATCTGAGAAAATTATGAAATGATGAAAAAATCTCTCTTCCATGATTTTTTCTCCAATGGTAAAACAAAAATCCAACCTACGGCCGTCATCTCCCTCTTCAAGCGTATGTTTATAATTTTCTTTGCCTTGTAAATTCTTTGGAGTTCGGACTTGCTAATATTAATAAGAGCTGATCTCTCTCTTAGTGGCATCCTAGGATTTTCTATAACAGGCATGAGCTATAATAGCCCCAACATTGTCTTTATCATATGCTTTTATTTTTCTTTTCATGTTAAGAACAGTACCAGTAGCCAGAAACTTTTTATTATTCTCATAGCCTGAGTACGTGACAAAGCAGTGTTTGGAAATTTCAAATTAAATTGGCTTACCACTTCTCTTAACGAGTTTTCACCACCAATTCCGTACCTTTGCACAATATAAATTTTTTCACGCACTGTGAGTACCATTTTCACTTAATTTTTTATGCTTGGTTCGTTAATTTGAAATAGAAATTAAGGATAATATTGACTACGTTTGACAGATATGTCAATAATAAATGATAAATGTGTATCCACTGCTTTTCTTATAGCCTACTTTTAGCTTCTACATAACTTTAAATATTAATTCACAAAAAATAATTTCTATGAAAAAATGGGAAGTTTCAAAAAAATAACTTTATATTCCTGAAATTTGGTATAGAGGTATAAAATTGCATTCTAAATAACTTTTCTTAGTGGAATTTTTTCATATTTTGAAAAATAAAGGTACTTTATTAGTGATGATTTTTACAACTTTGCTTATAAAACACCCTGTAGAACACCAAATCAAGTCATTTTTGGTATACTTTAGTTTTACAACAAGCAGGACTCAATCCCCATATACCATTCCAAAATTCCAAAATTTTTGGTCCATTACACCTCTTGTTACATCTATCCTGGGACACACTGTATATCTTGTATTGTCTGTTGTCTTAAATATTGTAGTTTAATTTAAGTTTAAATCTTGAGGGACCGAAACCGAAATTTATAATAGTGATAAGTGTTGAATAAGATGTAAAAATAATTTTGATACCAAGGTTTGTCGTAAATACACTAAATCCTAATTTTATGGACTCTTACTTAGTACATAAAATTGCCAATTACCAATTTATGCCCTACCCTCCAACCATTCAACGGAATGAGCTCAAAATATAATTTAGTTGCAGTTCTCGTTATAATACGTAGGTGTACCAATTTTCAAGTCGATATAATAATAGTATTAATACTGTTTTGGCGAAGATCAGGCTAATTGCTCTACCACTCAACAATTCATACAATAAATTAACATTTTAAAACTATTATATAAGAAATTAGAAAAAAAATACGAGTGTTCATACTTGGAATAACAAAAATGGATCATTATTTTCCTAGATACAACTTTTTAGTTTACTTTTAAGAGAAAGCAAAGACAGTGATTTTTATTCTTTTGGTATAGAACTGTAAGAGGTTGCAGCTTGATAAGAGAAAGATCTTTGGAATACGGCAGACGTATGTTGGAGAATGGTAAGCTGATTTGTATATCTCAGGTTTCTGTTATGTATGTATGTTCTCGGAAGTAGTTTACATGATAAATAATTAGGAATGTGTGCTGTTAGTTAGTTGTGGATGAAACATGCCGAATGGAGATTTCTACGGTTTAATGTAATTGATCAATGGAGTCATGCTCTCTGAATTGCAACATAAAAGTAATTAATGAATTTTGTACTTTTTGTATTCACGTGGAAGTGTAAGCATCTTAAACCGTTCCAGACTAATCTTTGCACAAAAAAGTTACGGACAGATAGAAAGATTTTTTTTGCTTAAACTTGACATTCATCATGCATGCCGTTCTAAGCGTATTTGAATTTAAAAAAATCAATTTTTTTATAGTTACTATACTTTCACTCCTCTACGTGGATGTGGAAGTAAAAGTAATGAAAAGCCAACTTTACATTTTTTACCGAAATGATGTGTGTTCAATTGCTAATTAAATTTTAATATACATTTTGTTAGATGTGTTTCTGACTTTAAAAAAAAATGTCGGAACATGTTCACTGATTACATTTGCCCCGACAATTGGAGCAAATCTAATCATAGATTGGAACTTCCATAAGTATTCATCAAGTGAACATATCTGAGGCAAGTGTAATATACCGTGAAAATTTCTGGTTCAAACAAAAAGGAAGAGTCAGTATTTTTATTTATAAATCAGCTATGAACTTTTTTTGTGATACAACGACGGAATTGAAATTCAGCGTTTTTTTAAATATTTTTTTTTATTATTTCTTGGTTGAGTAGATTTTTAATTTAGTTTATGATCTGAAACAAAGTAGGTACTTAGTAAGTTAACATGAAATTAAACACCAAGAAATAGATGCTGTGGCATTACATTTACCCCATGTTATGCATTTTGGGAGAGTAACTGTAAGCACTTCCCTAACATTTTTTATCGATAATTAATTTCAAATATTTTAAAAGAATCAGATTCCTCTCTGAAAATTACATAGAGAAGCAAAATGTCGCAATTTCAGTGTTATATTTGTGAGTGCAGTGAGCACTTAAAAAATGGAAAAGACACTTGGAAAATTGGTGCAAATGTGGACTTTCAAAAAATAAGCTAGTACCTTGTAGTTGAACCAAAGAAAGTGTTAAAAAATAGAATATATATACAAAAAATATGATATTTTTTAATTTTGGACATTGGAAGTCCAAAAACGCATTTTCAAAGAAAAAAATCAGCGGGATTACATTTGCCCCTGTTCACATTTATCTCACTCCACCTTATATTATTGCGTTATTAGTTCATATGTTGGAATTTGTAGAAAAGTGATTATTCAGTTTAGTGTAGTTTTTTGCAGTGTATTTTTATATTACCTGCTCATTAAGCGATACAATATGAGGGATGTTAAGTTCGACGTGTGTTTGTATGTCTATCTGTGTGCTTGAGTGTCTGTCTGTGGCTTGTAACGGTTTCTTGCTCAGATAGCTGGTTTGGAGATTAATACAGGGTCCAGTTTAGTTAAGACAGCCCAATAAAAATTAACAATTTGTTTACTTCAAAACAGGTAAAATACGGCAGTGTTACATAACATACATTTCAGTACAGGTTATCATTTCTACAGGTCCGTATCTTTTACGGTTATCAGTACAACATTTCCATTATGTGAATAAAAGAGAGATAGTAGAGGCGGCGATAGTGTAATGTGAAGATGCGGTGAATAGCTGCTACTGGGATGACGTCGAAAACGAATAACCATCGGCACAAGTGGCTCCCAGCTGAACACGCTGAAAGAGATCTCTAGGTCAAGTTGCATTCGCTCTGGTTCTGGCGGCGGAACGGCGTCGGGCAAATAACCATTGACTCAAGGGGCTCTCAGCTCAACACGCTGCAAGAGACCTCTAGGCCAAGTTGTATTCGTCCCGACTAGGTTACGTTGTGAGGAGTACAATTCTGAAATATGTCCAGCTCAGCACGCTGATGACAGTTGCCAGGAAGTGTACACACTGCACTGCTGATTTGGGGCTGGGCTTTTATATCCGAGATTCCTCGCTTACTGGTGACGTAGAGCTGCATATAGATTGGTGTCGCGTGCAAATCCGTGCCTGTAGACGGGAGCTTGGTAATTGTCGTGTCGTGTGCACATTGGTATCGTGTGTAAATCCGGAAACTTAGTAATGGAGCATGAATTTGAGAATGCTTCATTACAGGCTTCATATCTCTTCAACGAGTGATTCAATTTTGATGCAGTTTTCTTTGTTTGAAAGAATAGTTTATTGTGATGGTTTTTAGCAAGATTCCACTTCGGTAGACATTCAGAGAGTCGATATTATCAATAAACAGTTAATTATTCTTACACAATTCCCATTTGAATACATAGGCACCATACTGCCAACGATGACATGGAGTTAAATATGAGACAACAAAAGTCAACAGAAGAAGTTTGAGAAGAGCTACTAGGACAAACAACAAGAATGAAGCAACTGCAGAAAATGTCAACATAAATAAGAATGAAAACAATTAAAAAAACAGAAACGTACGCAATGAAGTACTGGGATATATGCTCTCCCAGAATCAAAAACAGGGGAAACAGAGGATTCAAAAGAAGATGAACTCTAGAATCAAAAACACAAATAGACACTCAGATCACGGCACAATGCGGTAACGCATTTCACAATCATCTACACTTCCCTTTCCACATTCCTGTACCATGCGTTACGTGGCTCTCGCTGCTGACAAAAAACATACCCAAATTCAACCCAGCATAGACGTAGTCGGTCCGGCGGCAGGTTTCCCGCGAGTGGCAGCAATGTCTATCGTATGCTGGTTAATCAATCAATAAATCAATCAAACCAAATTACTTAGGGAAAAATTATGTAAATAGAAATTTCAGCATTTTACATTATAATATACAATGTTTAAGGAACAAAGTTAATGAATGTAATGTTTTTTATCGGAAAATAATTTTGATATTTTATGTATAAATGAACATTGGCTTTTTATTGATGAAATTGATTATGTAAATATCATCGATTATAAATTACTTTCTTGGTGTTGTAGAAATAACACCTTATATGGGGGGTTGCAATATTTTGTCAAAAAAAATATATTAGCTTGCCAAATGTCAGTAAACTCTCAATAGAAGTACATTGTGAATTAACAGCTGTTGTCTATGAGAACAATTTTCAGATTCTAACTGTATACAAGAGTTTGATATATTTTTGGTACAACTCTCCCGTGCCCTAGATATTCTCACACAGAAAAATTTTAAAGATCATCGTGACTAGAAGCTTTGACGTACATTTTCATAAACCAGATGAAATGTATTACTACTACATTAATCTATTTACATCGTTTGGATTTTAGGATTTAAACAAATCTCCTACTCGAAATTGCAATTGTTTTGATAGTATATTCGTAATCTTCTCACAAAATATCTGCAAAACTGTTACCGTGGATCCAAAACTATCTGACCATCTCGGTATTCACCTAAATGTGCAATATTCTGAACCCTCAACTTCGTCTAAAAGAACTAATTTTAGTCCTGTTACCGAAATCGGTCTTTTTCAATTCAATCAACACTTAAAATTTGTGGACTGGAGTTTTGTAAATAAATCATTACTAGGCCCTGAACATAATTTGAAGTTTCTTTAAACATAATCACTAGCGCAATAGAAATCAACGTGTCAGAAAAATCAAAAATTGTATCCAGTAATAGCAGAACTACAGTTAATTGGTTTTCTGACCATTTAATACAAATAAGAGAGCCACTACACTATTTGCAATTTTCTACAAAATAAATCCAACACCTAATTTAAAATCTCTACTAAATATTAAAAAAGCACACTATAAAGCCGAATTAGGGAAGGTTAAAGTAAATGCTCGTGACAAGTACATTTCACAAAATAACAACCGAAACAAAGCAAGGTCGAATGTCATTAATAATAATAAATCGCTAAACAATAATACATGCTTAGATTCTTCTGCTATTAATTCCAAGAATCTCAAGAACTACTTTGAAACTATTGCTGAAAAGACAATAAATATGTTACCCTCTCCCCTCAAACAATAGCTTAGAGGACTACTTATTTAACACTAACATAGACATAATACTGAATTTAGTTTTTTCGAAGTTTTTTATGTACATATTCTTGATATACTAAACAACTTAAAGAAGCCTGATAGTAAAGACGCTGATGATATAAACCTGAAAATCCTTAATTCTGTTAAGCACATTATATACATTCCTTTAACCAAACTTATAAATCAATATATTAGAATCAATGTATTTCCTAAAATTCTCAAAATTTCAAAAGTTATTCAAATTCACAAACAAGGCAACATTGATGATTGATGCCAATTAGAATCGAGTAAACTTCTTGGCGGGTTCAAAGGTCGCTCCATCATATAAACTAAGAGGATCAGACGTACGCTACTAGTTTCTCTCTACGTCATTGCAATGGCTCTGTGCGCATCACATACCAATTCGTACGTTGTGTTACCAACTCATACATACGCCAAGTTAAAGTTTATTCGACTATACAGACCGATCTCCACAATATCTTTTTTTGCAGAAATTTCTAAAACCGGATTAAAATTGCAAATGACATCTTATTTTGAGAATTTTAATTTATTTGGCAATCATCAGTATGGTTTCAGAGTCAAAATGTTCACTACTTTAGCTATAATACACTAATCGAGGGTTTCTAAGAAAGCGAAATTTTGTACGCTCCAGTTTCTAGATTTAAGTAATGTGGTCGGCTGCGTCTCTCATGACATATTGATAAAAAAGTTAGTTTTTTATAATTTTTCTATTACCAGCCAGAAGTTACTATCATCATATCTTCAAGACAGTTTCTTAAATATAGCAACACAAATTGCAAAAGATCGTATCAATAATTATCTCTCCATTTTCTTATTGGAAAAGTCCTTTTTCCATGCACTTATCTTTGAATAATGAGATAGATAGATAAATAGATAGATAGATAGATAGATATTTATTGTCCCATTATTTAAATACATTTTTGTACATATGGTAAATCAAGATAATTTCAAAATATTAATATATCCAAAACACAAATACGTATAGAATTTAAACACAAACACACAAAAACATTTATATACAAACAGATATAAATAAAAATAATAAAAATGAGTACAAATAATTTATGAGGTATTTATACAGTGAAAAATTATATTTATAACGCATATTTATATTTTTAGAGATAGAAACTCTTGTACAGAATAAAACGCCTTATCCAGGAAATTTGATTTTGTTTTCTTTTTAAAATTAGGGAAACTTTTTATATCTTTTTACTTTTGAGGCAGGGTATCAAATTTTTTTATGAAGTTGTAGGCAGGGGATTTTTTATGAGTAGGTATCATTAAGTTGCTACCATGTCTTGTTCTGTAACTGTGAAATTTTCCAACTTCTTCGATATTATGATTATTTTTAAAAACATAAAGCTTCTTTTTTGAAATATTCTTTACAATTGGCCGTAGGCTGTAGGTTAAGAATTAGCCTAATCAAGCTTTTTTGACATATCAGTCCTCTGCTTAAGCCACTACCAACTCCCCAGGATACAATATTATTGGCCATGTAACTATAAGCCAGCGAGTAATATACACTTATCAATATTTTGTTGTCGAGGCTGGATTTCATTTGGAATATCGCATAAAAGGCCGAATTTAGTTTGCCACAAATAAAGTCGATATGGTCATCCCACCTTAATTGACAGTCTAGATGTGTACTCAAAATTTTGTAGGCACAGACAACGTCATTTTGTTTTATGTCTGGAAATTCCGAGGTAGAAGTTTTTGAAGATGGAAATTTAAATATACTGTCTTGCTTTCATTCAGAATTAATTAGTTACGTTTTGTCGATGCATTCAATTCATCACATGGGCGATTTCCCTTAAAGCAAGTTCTTCTTATATTGTGGTATCATCCGCAAACATTGTAACTTGACCAGTGGACAGATGTTGTTGAAGATCATTTGTATATAAATCATAAAAAGAAGAGATTTCAGCACTGAACCCTGTGGCCCCATAATTACTTTTTACTATCATTTTTCTGTTTTCCATATACGACCGTATCCACATTAATATGTCCCCTGTTATTCCTATAGAATATAATTTATTCGCTAAAAATTCCATATCCACAGTGCCGAGGGCTCAGGACAGATCAAACATTAAAAGCATGACATATTTATCTTCATCAATTCTTTGTAAATAAAGGTGATATGAAACTGTTTCTGTTGTCATGTTGTCTGAAACCATGTTGGCAAGGTGTTATAATATTCAGCTTATTTAAATAATTTACGGTTATATTATATGCCAGTCTTTCTAAAGCTTTGATAAGGCACTGAGTAGTGAAATTTGTCGATAGTTTTCTATTTTATGAAGATCTTCTTTTTTAAATAATGGCATAACACATGCTAATTTGAGAATATCTGGAAATACTTCAGAACTTAATGAATTATTTATTAAGCAAGCTAGAGGTTCACAAATAATATACTAATTGATTTTAGTCACAATTTCATCTACCCCGGTAGATTCTTTATTTTTCATTTTATTAATTTCTCTTTTTAAATCGGATGCGTCTATATGAGCAACGAAGAGTGAGGCGTTACTTTGTATATTTGTTGTTGTACTTGGTAAAGAAAAATTTTCTCTAAAATTTTTGTTGTACGCTTGATTTTGCTACATTGCTAAAATATTCTGCAAAAGTATTTGCAATTTCTTCAGGTTTAGTAACTAGTTTATTTTCATGGATATTAGTTATTGCCTTTGTGTTTTCTTTACCTCTTCCTAATGTGTTGTTTACTATTTTTCAAGTTTCTTTCGCTTTGTTTTCGGATTCTTTGATTTTTTTTGTAAAATAAGCTAACTTTGATTTTCTAATATTTGTTTTATATTCTTTTCTTTTATTTTGATAAATTTCTCTACTTTGATCTGATTTAGCAGTTCAATCGTGACTACTTTTTAAATTTAGTCAAATCGTCTTAAAAGTAAATCCGTCTTATCCAAAGTAACTAAAATAGAACTTGAATAAACGATATATGTACTATAAAAAGAGAACGTAATACATTTCAATACCAGACTGACCATATTTCAAAAGGGATAAAAAAATCTATATAAATGTAAATATTTTTATATATTTCAATGATACTGTTTTATTCTCTTGAGACAAGCATCGCTACTGCAAGTAGTATATATGCAATGTTGTTGATTTGAACTCTTTTAGAATGCGGTAAATGTATTGGGTGCATCACCACGGAAATGACCATCCCAACTGTATCAGTTGATAGTCTGCTTCATGCTAAGCAAAAAAGTTGAATACAACATAGGTCCTAAAATCAGCCGTTTTCGGGAAAAACGTATCCGTTTTTATGCAATTTGACAACAAATAACGTAACGATACGTTTACAGTACGGTACTGCTCTTTTATAAAATTGCAAAACAGCAAAAGCCTTCACTCAATACGATATAATTGCTCATAGTGAAACTTGGCTTACTACGCGTGTTATATATTTTCGCTCTTTAACCGACTTCTTAAAAAATCAGGGGGATTTTCTTTTTTATATTTGTTTAATCATTACTTATAAGATTTCTATGAAATATTCTGAAATTGTGAGGTATGGACGGTGATCCCATATTAATTTCATCTATCATCTACGTCTAGTATAAGGTGATCAAAAATTGGAAACATTTTTTTTTTTAGTACAGAATATTTGAGAATATGGCGAAGTCGCTAGTCTTAATTTAATTTTGTGATAAAAATTTAAATGCGGAAACTCGAAATCGCATTATAATTGGTAGTTAGGTGTTTTATAAATGGCTGATAATGAATCTGATTTCAAAAGGTTAGAATTCTAGATCCAATATGGCTGCGTTAGTTGCAATATTTTTGCAGATTTGCATACAATTTGATACATAGTGATTTCAGGATTCTCTGATAACAACGAGCTTAATGTTAAAGCTTAACGTCATAGCGACTTAAGTCATAACGATGAATATTTTAATGTGTAGAAGCTAAATAAAAAGGCCACTAAAAAGGTGAAAAAAAAAAATTGAAAGAAAATGCCCTCAAATAATTTCGATAAAAATTATAAAATAAAATTTCACCGTCGCGTCACCCAGTTAACTAAATCTTATTGCCTAATATCGATATTGAGGATGTAAAAATGAACAAATAATAGTGAATGCAAATGTATTTTTAACCGATTTTAATATCGATATTAGGTAGTAAGGTTTAATAATTAGGCGAAGCTACGCACAATGGGGCAGGAATTCGAAAACGTGGCAATAATTCTAATTTCCGGAACAATCACTAAAAAATTAGTTATACGGGTTTTTGAGGGTGTACATTTTAAATCTGATGCTGAAATGTAAAAATATAGACCTGTCCGATATGTAAAGATCAATCTACCATCTTGAAAAAAAAAAAAACACAAAAAATGGCCGAAAAAATCAGAATAGAAGAAGAAATTTCACCAAAGTTGGCAAAAATAAAACTCATCTATGGTCAAATATCAAACCCGGACGCTGTAAGTCAAACAGAACGGTCAAGGATGGCGGACGAAATAAAATTCTTTAATTCTTCGTCAAGTATCAGGGAGGTGTTGTGCGCTATTTTTTGTTTTTTTGTATTGTAGGTTAGGTTAGGTACATAAAGGGGAGAAAATTCAATTTTTTTTATTTTCAAAAAAATACTTTTCTTACAATTTTCCCTGACCCTCCTTTTTTAACTCAATTTTCATCGAAACAAAATGAAATATACTATAGAAAGTCTCGTATAACTTCAAAAATTTAATACAAAATGAAACTCCATTAATTTGATAACGAAATTTATTAAGCATACGCATTGTAATAATAATAATAATATATGAAAAAAAGGGAAAGTAAAAAAAATGCATTTTTAAAAATTGTAGAAAATGCACTTTTATGGAAAATTAAAAAAAAATTGAACTTTATCCCCTCAAAGTACCTAAAAGAACCTACAATCGACAAAAAAGTTATGCACAAAGCCTCCTTGGTACTTGGCGAAGAATTAAAAAAAAATTATTTCGTCTGCCATCTTTGAACGTTATATTTGACTTGGAGCGTCCTGGTTCGGTGCATTATATTTGACCATAGATGAGTTTTGTTTTTGCCAACTTTGGTGAAATTACTTCCTTCTATCGAAAAAAGATTCAATTTTGATTTTTTCCGACATTTTTGGTGTTTTATATTTTTTCCAAGATGGCGGGTTGATATCGGATAGGTGTATAATTTTTAAGAATTTTATTTCAAATAAGTCAGTATTTTAAAAAATACCGTTCGATTACTAGTACAAGATATATTAAGCAGATAAGTAAAAAAATCCGCGAAAGTTCGTCAAAAAGTGCATATAACTTTTGACGCATTAGGAATTTTTGGACGCAAACATTTTTTTCGTAATCAGGAGATCATAGTACATAAGAATCAACGATAAAATTTCTAGTGAAATGTTGACGCTGAAAGAAATTGAATCAAATCAATTCGACTATACTATACACGTTTCAAAAATACTCATGAAATACATTTTCAGAAATTCAATTTAAGTTTTAAGGAGTACACGTGAGTACCAGTTTAACTTTAATTTTTAAACTAAAATAGTTCATCTACAATAATACATCAAATTCACGATGTGGGTGTGTGAGAAAGTAAACTTTTCCTATATTTAAGAAATATATTGTAGTTTTTTGATATATTTGCATAGGCTTGTTTTTGAAGCCATAATTACTACATAACTTAAACAATTACAGTAAAATAACGTAATATATTGAGTTCATACCTGACTGTATTGGATCCATACTTAATTAAATCAGAAGCTACAGACATAAATGAGATTTTCCACTTAAAAGTTGTCAAATTTAGCTCATCGAGCATACGCAAATACTACTTAGAAACGCCAGTTTCATGGAGATAGTAGAATGCGAGATGACCTTGAATAAAGTTAAATAGTGACGTAAATAATGCAATGATATGTTCTCTTTACATATGTCAACAATATATAGTCATTAGGCTCGTTTTATTTTACGATTAAATGCCACGTTTTTGAATTCCTGCCCCGTGACGGTGAAATTTTATTTCATAATTTTTAGCTAAATTTTTTCAAGGTGCTTCAATTTTTTTCTTTTTCAAATATTATTTTATACTTATATTTTTGTATCACAATGTAAAATGTTATGTAAATATATACATATCTTTTTGCCTTTTATAAATCCGGTGCTTACCAGCTACTTCTGTGACTTGGTGCAAGTGTTCAATTATGTACATGCAGGGTGTTCCTTAATGACGTGCTAATATTTCAGGGTGTGATTCCTTAGATCATTTTATGAAGAAAAATTCATATGATCATATGTCCGCAACGGCTTAAATTTTTTGCTACAGGGTAGACTGTTGAATTATTTTTTTTAAATCGTTATTTTTTAATATCTCAGAAAGTACTTTAAGATATAATTTTCAATTTTAGTATGTATTAATAGGATATAAAACCACATATTTTAGTTATAAAAGTCATTTCTTCTACTCACATGTTTTAATTCGTTTATTGGACATTCTCTACCTGTACTCTAATGACATTCATTATGATACAAGTTTATAACACGCACATTCATAATTCTCATGCTCGTGTCTTAATAGCTATCATTCAATGATCGTTGTATAATATACTATTATTGTTCCACAAGTGGCGTCCTTGCAAACACGTCTTTTTTTACCAAAAAAGTTGTACGCGGAAATGGGGAAAATACATTACGTATATGGTTCCGCAGATGGTAATGTAACAAAAGCCAGGAGTATGTATTAGGAAAGATATCCTAATCGTGCCTTGCTATATAGCTGAACTTTTTCGACTATTCATCGCCGTCTTTGTGAAACTGATAGTTTCCAAAAAGGTACTTCGGAAGGTAGACCTTGAACTGTCATAACATCCGAAATCGAGGAAGCGGTGCTGCAGGAAATGGACGAACATCCTGAGAGGAGTACGAGGAAGATTGCTAGAGCTCTGAATATGTGTCATCAAATTGTTTGGAAAATGTTGGTTAATTTTCTAGACATTACTTCCCAGGGATTTTCCACAGCGTGTGAATTTCTGTCAGTGGTACCTTCAGAATGTTACACAAAATCCGCAGTTTGAGTTACAAATTATGTTCATAGATGAATCAAATTTTTCTAGGAATGTTATTTAAAATTTCCATAATAATCGTGTGTGGGCGGATGAAAACTCTCAAGTCATAACCGAAACCCATTTCCAAGAGCAACTTTCGGTTAATGTATGGGTAGGAATTATTGGTAATAATCTTATAGGCCCTTTTTTTCTACCAAGATGTCTCAATGGACAATCTTATCTGCATTTTCTCTGAGAAGAACTACCTGTGTTGCTTGAAGATGTATCAATCGCATTAAGGAAGGAATCAAATGTGGTACACGCACGATGGAGCTCCTGTTCATTTCAGTGTAATTGCTCGCGACCATTTACATGTGGTTTATCCTAATCGTTGGATAACAGTGGATCATCTTGAGAAATTTCTTTCCAAAACTCAAATGAACCAAATTTCACAGACTTCCGAAAAATGAGTAATAAACCAGTTTTTTTGGTAAGAATGGACGTTATTCTTGAGGGATCAAAATGCCTTGATCCCTATATCTGCTCCATCTGCGTTCTACAGCTCGAGAAGGAAACACGTGTTCAAGTTTAAAATTGTGCGGTGAATATTCAGCGTTTACACGACTGTGAATTTTTGGTTTCTTTTTCTTCAATTGAACGAATCTGCCATGACTGGCATAGAATAAGGCAAGAGCTTTATTGTAGGCAGTTAGTTGACTTTATTTACTATTTGGTGTGAATTATATCCTTTTAGGGAGTGAGCGGTTTCAGCCGTAAATTTTGATTAAAAGGAAACTTTTCATTTGTGTTACCTGCACTCCCGCAAGCTTCACCCCCTATAATTTTTTTATGATATTGAATGCAGTGTTCTCTACATATCCTGTGAATTGCAGCTGCCTATAGCTGCCGTTTTTGAGTAAAGGTGTTTTGAATACGTTAATGCAGGTTAAAAACACCCAAAAATGACTGATTTATCAATTCATGAAATCGTTCAATGGATTTTTTTACCATTTTTCCTCGAATTTTGAGGTAATATTCTAGTCGAATCCAAAGTTCCACAATTTTATCCAATTATTTTAATTTCCTGTATATCGGTGAAATTTTTTAACCATTTTTCCTAGAATTTGGAAGCAATATTCATTCGAATTCAAAGTTTCACAATTTTATTCAATTATTTTAATTTCTACTCCCTGAAACTCACTCCTACTTATCGTTGGGATTTTTTTCATTATTTTTCCTCTACTTCCAGCTGATTATCCAGGAGTTTCAGAGTTTTGGCCAAAAAACGTTAAACCTGATCCACTGTGAATAGGTCGCGGAGGACCTCAGCAATGCCCAGCAAGATCCCCGATCTCAATAGTTTGGATTTCTTTTTGTAGGGTCATCTTAAAACCCTGATGTATAAAAAACAGACCTATTAACAGACATTAACAAGCAGGCCTAAAGTGAAAGTGGCCATTTTTAAAGTTAATAGTAATTAATTTCAATTTGAATTTAATTGTTTTAATTAAGAACTGTGCGTCTGACGAGAAAGACGCAAGAGGTAGTTTTCATTTAGAATTGACCAAGGTAATCAGAAAAAATATTCACATGGAAAAATGTCAGTGGCCTACCATTTTTTTGGTAAAAAGTATCAGAGTATGTTAGCAGGGACGCCACTGGTGGAGCGATGAAATAACTTTTCTAACTAAAATATGTGGTTTTATATCCTATTAACAAAACTGAAAATAATATCCAAAGTACTTTCTGAGATATTAAAAAACAACGATTTAAAAAAGAAATTCAACACCCTGTAGCAAAAAATTTAAGCCGTTGCGGACATATGTTCATTCAAGTTGTGTTTTAGGGTTATAAGCAACAGGTAGAAATTTTAGTGAAAAATATTTAGGTTTTAGAGGTAGCGGGTGAGGGTTAAAAGTCCAATTTTTTTATTTTGTGCATATCAAAAATGGCGGGCGCGGAAAAGTTTGGTCTTGTGGTTGAAATTGGCTGGTAAAAATTTTAAACCAAAATATTAAGACTCAAGGGTAGCGGGTTAGCATCAAAGACCAAAAAGATAGTACGTTACCTTACAAATATTATCGATACTTATCAATTAGTAATATTTTTAAACTATGTTTAATTACGATGTTAAATTTAAATTACTTATTACTACCTACGTATTTGTTATCTAATGTACGTATGCCCATAATACAACATGCGCTGTTCTGCATACATGAAAGCTCGGTGAACAGTGAACACTGTCAGTTTTAGCCGAAACTTTAGATAGATGCGGTATTTCCGATAGAGCTGGAGCACTGATTGCTCCAAGATTTTGGTTTAATTAATGAATCTAACACAACGGATGTAATTGATAAAAACAGAATTAGAAAAGCTATAAGCAAGAAGAGAGGTGAATTATCATCATGTGGTACGCCAATATCATTACGTGGACTTTATTTCGATGGGCGTAAAGACAAGGCCATGAAATTAATAGATAACCGTCGAAAGATAACAACCGAAGAACATATAGTTTTAATTGGAGAGCCCGGATCATCATATTTGGGACATGTCACACCTTCTACAGGTTCAGCTGTAAACATCATTAACGCCATTATCAGTTATTTTGAAAATTCTCGAATCCCAACTAACACCTTAAAAGTCATCGGGTGTGATGGAACGGCTACAAATACTGGTCCTAAAGGTAGTGTTATAGCTCTACTTGAAAAACATCTTAAGAGACCACTTCAGTGGTTCATTTGCCAACTGCATGTAAATGAACTTCCACTAAAAGATACATGATCGAACATATTGACGGAGCTGTATTTCAGGATTTTCAGGTGTAATAGGAAAGTCGTTAGTCAAATGCGAGCAGATGCCAGTAGCTGCATTTAAGATTATTAAATCCGAAATTCCTATAGTTAAGGTGAAAGATCTTAACACATATCAGTTATATTTTTATGAAATATGCCAAGCAGTAATAACGTGATATGTTTCTATTAATCTTTCAAAACGACAACCTGGCAAAATAATCCACTCGCGATGGCTGATGACAGCAAATAGAGTACTTCGCTTATATGTTGCTCTGCAGATTTGGTTATATCAGCAACGTATGTTGTCAATGTGTATGCGCCAATGTGGTTCAAAATAGAAGCACATCCTGCAAGGCGCTTCACATTTGAAGCGCCTTGCAGACATGACATACATTTATGGAAGACCATACAATTATCCAGATATTTATCAGAAGGGTTGAAAAGAGTAGGTAGTTGATCCCGTCGTAATACGAAATGGATATTTTGCACACCCTGAGAATATACTACTGGGAATGCTGGGCGATGAAAACCGGTGTATTAGGGAGTTAGCCGTTCGCAGAATATTAAGAGCTAGAAAAGGCAACAATACCGACTTAAGAAAGTTTACACTTGCTCCGTTGAAACTAAATGCTACAAATTAGTATGAGATGATTGATTGGCAAGAATGTGAATATAATGAGCCATCATTAACAGTTGATTTATCCGAAGACTTAATCAAATTATAAATAATCCTGAATTGTCTGATAATTGAAATAAAGAAATTTTCTAATCACACACAAGCTGTGAAAAGGGCAGTAAAGCTTGTAACTGAAGCTTCAGCGCTGGATGAATTATTTAGAACAATGATTAGATCCTGTGACAAAATTCCCAAATTCAACACAAAAAAAAGATTACTACAAGCAAGTTTTACCATAATGTTTCTAGTAGTTTTATTTTTACTTTTTATTTTTTAATAAAATAAAGTTTATTTTCACATAAGTACCTTTGTTATTAAACTTCCAATAAAGAAATTAAAGTAAAAATAAAGTTTATTGTTTCACACTATGATGATAAAACAAATAATTTCCCTTAAAAAATGGGACCTTTGAGCTTGTAGGGAATAGAAATGGATCCAATGCAGAACAAAGAAAATATCAGGTTGACTTTTAACCCTAACCCGCTACCCTTAAATCTTAATATTTTTGTCTTAAGTTTTTACCTCTTACATATAACTGTACAGCACAACTTTTTCACACCCGCCATTTTGAATATATAGAATATCAAAAAATGTTTACCTTTGACCCCAACCCGCTACCTCTAAGGGTTAATATTTTAATTTGAAATTTTAACGTATTATTTACAACCCTATCACATAACTTTTGGGCGCCCGCCATTTTGGATTAGGTAGAAAAAAAGAAAATCGATGCACCCTAATGTTCATATGAACTTTTCTTCATAAAAAAACCTAAGGAATCACACTCGGAAATATTAGCACGTCATTAAGGAACACCCTGTATAGTAAAGGAATAAAGATATCGATCTATATTAATTACATATAATTGTGCCTTAATTTTTAAATTCCTTTAACAACAATGTATATTCGAATTAGTGCTTGGTGAAAACTGCGTCCTAACAATTGTCACGTCAATTCGTCCTCACTCACCACTTACTGTCACTTTTTTAAACGGTAGCGTGCCGTAAACACCATGATCAGAATAAAATATTAGTTGACTTTACTCCAGGTACCTGCACTTATCGGAAGTTTAAAACATATTTTTCTTTATCTTTATTGAAATAACTTCCCTTGCAAACATGCAGTGTTGAATGGAAATCATTCTTTTAATTTGTCGTATCCGACATCTCGGTGCGGAAATAAATTATTCCTATAATATACCTAACAGAATAGATCTAGTATTAAAATGAGTTAATATTAATATGAGTTAATATCACAAAAATGGATGGGAAGATAAGGAGTGTATTTATGTTGACTTACTTGAAAACGTAATCTGCTTGCACATGAAATATTTAATCGCCTCAAGCGGTATCTTAGCATACAGTCTTAAGTCCCTAAAGATACAACAGTAGGTTTATTAAAAAACGTCTACCAAGGTAATTGATATCAAAAATACAAATGGGCTAAAGTATGCAGCTTGCTCTAATATAAGCATAATAATTCAAATAGATAAATTGCTGTAAACTGGCTAAGGCAGTTTATTTTATTTTTATTTTTTATTATATAAAATCATTCAATAAGTGTTAACCCAATTACAAAAGGGAATATTAAGTACATTTTACACAGAATTTTTATGCTATACACTTTAATATTTTTTCTCGGGGTTGGTATATGGAAAGTTAGTGATCGTAAAAGCCTGAGTATATAGAAATTGAAACGATAAAGATTACACAGCCCCACAAAAATAAAAAAAAGTTCAGACCAGCGAACCAGACCCATGTATCCTTATGTATTTTCGGTCGCTGAATCCGAATCCGAGGTCAAAAAAATTCGTACACCCCCAAAATCTTTAGCTAGAGCCAAAAAACACCCCTGGACTGGGGTAAAAAGAATATTAAGCTACGAGAATAGTTGTTACATCCTAATCGATCGAATTATACAAATTAAGGTTAAACAGTAGCGTGCATATAATAGATATGAAACACACCCCCAGTGAGGGGCGAAAACTAGCCCCTATTTATAAAAAAATCGATCCAAAACAGTAATGACTGCTGAAAAAGCTCGAAATGTCTAAGTTTTGTTAAAGTGATAAGAAACTGCATCAGATCCGACGTAATCTTCATAAACCTATAGGGTTGAGAACAACCACCCCCCTAAGTTTAAAGGACACAAAACAAGAGAAGACGTAAAATACAACAGGATTTCTATTTTGCGTAGTACTCTAAAATAGAACTAGAAACTTACGTACCATCAACGTCCTACAGTGTCAACCCTCAGATGGTGTGAAAACTACCCCGCATGTAAGATTTATCCATAAAAAGTGACAGTGACTTCTATAAAAATTCGAAACACCTGCGTTGTGTGGAAGTGAGAAGAAACTAGACTATGTTCGACGCTGTGCTTGAAAACCACCCCGAGATGCTACCCCTATATCCTATATCTATATCCGTAGGACGCTGGAAGTGTGCATCACGATTTTTACTAATCATAGCATCTATAAAAATGTAAATCCGGTTAGTTTCTCTCTGTTTTTCCAGCCATCCCTATATCCTACAGATATAGGGATGGCATCTCGCAACCCCGTAGGGGTGCTTTTCAAGCACAGCGTCGAACATAGCTCACTTCCACACAACGCAGGTGTTTCGAATTTTTATAGAAGTCACTGTAACTTTTTATGGATAAATCTTACATAGGGGGTAGTTTTCACACCATCTGAGGGTTGACACTGTAGGACGTTGATGGTACGAAAGTTTCTAGTTGTATTTTAGAGTACTACGCAAAATATAAATCCTGTTGAATTTTACGTTTTCTATTGTTTTATGTCCTTTAAACTTGAGGGTGGTTGTTCTCAACCCTATAGGGGCAGTTTATGAAGATTACGTCGGACCTGATGCAGTTTTATATCACTTTAACAAAACTTAGACATTTTGAGCTTTTTCAGCAGTCGTTACTGTTTTGGATCGATTTTTATAAATGGGGGCTAGTTTTCGCCCCTCACTGGGGGTGTGTTTTATATCTATTGCATGTATGCTGCTGTTTAACCTTCATTTGTATAATTCGATCGATTAAGATGTAACAACTATTCTCGTAGCTTAATATTTTTTTTACCCCAGTCCAGGGGTGTTTTTTGGCTCTAGCTAAAGATTTTGGGGGTGTACGATTTTTTTTGACCTCGGATTCGGATTCAGGGACCGAAAATACAACTTTTTTTTATTTTTATGGGGCTGTGTTATCAGTGCACCCTACTCTATCATTTAATAACTTATATGAGAAAATTATTTGATACTTCATATACATCTATTTCCGAGACTTTCGACGGATAATCTGTTTTCCATTCTAACAGCAGGAAAGTCAATAGCAAGACATATACCATCTTACTCTATAGTGTTCATGTTCATACTTAGGGTTAAAAAAATTCTTTGTATATTTTCTACACTATTCATGAAGATCATAGTGAGGACACCATGTTATTGAGGCGTATTCAACTCGAGATGTTACAAAAGAGATGTACAATAATTTTAACGAAGTTTTTGCAGTTTTTATGATGAATTAATGTGTCTTTTGAAAGTGAGTTTATCATCAAATATGACTCCCAAGTAACGAATAGTGTCAGGTCAAGATAATGTTTATTATCTGATTATGCTAAGGCTATAATTTTATATGTAATTTATTCACGAAGC
This sequence comes from Rutpela maculata, assembly GCA_936432065.2. Lineage (NCBI taxonomy): Eukaryota > Metazoa > Arthropoda > Insecta > Coleoptera > Cerambycidae > Rutpela > Rutpela maculata. The sequence goes on from OW386285.2 coordinate 328,304,430, forward strand.
ACATAACATGACATCTTTGAACATTTAAAGGCAATTTATAATCCAGTCAACGGGGGGTGATTTGGGTGCTAATGAATGGATTTTGATGGAACTTTGTGCAATGTGTTTGTTATGACGTTAATAAAAAAGTTGAAAAAAAGATTAAAGTAGGAAGGGGTTCCGTAACTTGTAGTATTAGGTCAAAAATGAAATAAAAAACAACAATATATTTACCTTTTTCTGGACCAAAATAAGATGTTTTTACTCTTGTGAATTTTTTCGAAAAATGCATATTTTCCGAGATATGGCCACTCGAAAATTCCTAAAAGTGGGAAAGGGGAAATGTAAAAGTTGAAAAAAGAAATCTGAAAAAATTCAGGTGAATATATCATCGAAATACAAAACTTTTTTTATTTGCAACTTTTCTGTAAAGTGCGTTTTCATCGAGTTTTTCCGGAAAAACATGAAAAACTTCCCCTTTTTTAGAAATTGTAGCGCTTTAAAAACACGTAATTTATAAATTTGAAGAAATTCAGAAGTACGCATTGAGGCCTTCTGAACATTTTTTGTTTCTTGGAATTTTTTTGTAACTTGCTAATTTTCCGAGTTACAGGCAGTTTTTCACGATAAAAATATACATTCTTGCACATTTAAAAATACATGAAAATTCGGTGATTTGAATATATTATTATAAAAAAATATGAAACCTATATAGTTACACCATTTTTAAAGGTTCAACATAATTTCTAAATTAAAAAAACCGCTGCCCAAGGAATCACTACTTCCACATCCAGATTCTCTATCCAAGTCACTCACAACGAAAAAACTTTGTATGTGAAAATAAGTGTTTATGGAACTTTAATAATATAATATTTGAAATCCCAAGAACCCATAAAACGATACCCCACATCGGTAGTGGGGTGGGGGTGGTAATAGGGGGGTGGTAGTGGGGGGTGGATGAAGTAAAAAATACTTTGAGGTTTCTGGTTCCTGTACATAAATTAAATCACATTTTTTTTTCATCCCCTTTAATAAGGAGGTGGGGGTGGTAATGGGGGTGGCTAATGCCAAACATTTTTTTGAGACCTTAGCTTCTCTTGTATATACTAAATACCAATTTCATGGACTCTTACCTGCTTGATTTACCCATTTACCCCAAATTTACCCCAATTTACCCCCCAACCCTTCGACGGAACAAGATGAAAATATAATCTAGTTCTAGATCTTGTTAAAGTACATATGTGTACCAAATTTCAAGTCAATATCTTAAACGGTTCCAGAGTAAACGTGCGCACAAAAAAAAGTTACAGACAGACCGACAGACAGACCGACAGACAGACAGACCGACAGACAGACAGACCGACAGACAGAAATTTTTTTTTTCGCTCAAACTTAAAATCTCGACGTTTCATGACATTTTAAGCCTATTTGGACAATAAAAATTTTTAAAAAATTTTTTGTCGTTACTATACTTCCACTGGACGTGGAAGTAATATGCAAAAAATGTAGTACATTATTCTGTATTATAATTTTTTCATTTCATTTTAAATTCAGATTTCTGCCTTACGCCCATCAAAAATTTTCGGATTTCTCCCCTCCCCCAAGCTCTTCAATGAAATATTTCTCTCCACGGTTCTGGTAATACCTATTTTTAGAGTATTGAGAAAGACCTCTTTTGAGCGTCATTTCTTCAACAAGGCTGCCGTAGTGCCAACGATATTTTTGTGGAAAATATTAAGTGATGATTGTGGCAAGCCCCCCTACATTATACAAACGAAATATTCCTTGTGGGAATTAATCACAGATGACAGATTGACACTGTACTATTTTCAGAATTCAAATATCTCTTTTAGTTTTCGTAAAAATGGCCCCGGGAGTGTCCCTGTATATATAACATATATGTATTTCTGAAACTTTATGTGTTGTAGTTCCCGCAATAATCACCGTTGCATAGACTTGAATCCGTTATTTTGAATTTTTTTGTTTTTGACACTAACTACCTACCTAACTACCAATTTTAATGCATTTCTGATGAGTTTTCGAAAATTTGGTCCACTGAGCACTGGATGTAGTTTGAAGAAGAAACTACAGTGGGAGCATCTCCGAGCAATAATTCCCTATTGCTTCTAAAAAAATATTATAAAAATCAAATTTTTCTCAAATCTTTGGTGCATTCGCCAAATTCTCATTTATGTTGGTCATATGAAAATCTGATAAAAAAAATACAATCATCAACAACAAAAAAGAGATGAAGATCGCTTAACATGATATCTGAACTCTGAAATACTATGAAGCCTGAAATCCCATCAATGTACTAATGCTTTTTTCGTTTTCGGTCTTATTCTTCAACAATACAAAATACAGTCCATATGTTATGATGATGTGATTCAGAACATTTGTTTTAATGTAGAGACAGTAGCGGTTTGTTTAGATTTTGATAAAGCAATATTCATTTTTTTTTTTTTTTTGGCATCTAACCACTAGTCATACAGCCAACCGCTACCCTAAGAATCATTTATTCTAATTAACCTATGTCGACAATAAAAAAAAACAAATATTGAAGATCAGCAAAGAAGAACAAACAGGGACACACGCCTCTGGTCCTGGGGTCTATCAGGACATATATTTTTTTAAAACACAAACAAAACTAAAGGACCACTATAAATTAAGGGATGCAACAGATGAAAAGCAACAGAGGATACGAAGCTAACCTACAAAGTTCGTTCAAAAAACCGATGATACATTCAAAAATTTGTTTATCATGGTGGCTGAGAGGAGAAAGAATATTAAAAGGAGTCTGAATATTATAATTAATAAGATTGTTACATAGTATGTCACTTGATGCTCTATATTTAGAACACTGGAAGAAAATATGATCCAGGTTACCTTTAGTATTACAAATATAACAATTATCTGAAGGCAGAACATTTATTTTATGCAAATGTGCTGGACAACAGGCATGTCCAAATTTGGGGTGTATTATTCTTGTGATATATTTTCTTGGATATTCATAATTTTCGTGTCAAAACTTAGATGAGTGGTCAGGATGGAAATGTGTATATCTAGTAGGTTTGGAATAGCAAAACTCCCACCACACTCTGTTTCTAAATTTAGATTTTAAAATGTTGAAGGAGTCAGATTTTTTGTTGTAATGGGAATCCTCAGATGATGCTTTCCTTGGTCAAAGAGCCGACAATTTCCTTATTTTTTATGCCAATGTGTGCTTTTACTCATACAAATTGAACCTCTTTTCCCATACCTCAAACATTGTGTAGCCTTTTCTTTATTTTGGAATATAAGGGTTGGTTATAATGTTGGAGGAAAAACTGTTTTCTAATGAATATAAAACCGATAGAGAATCTGATGAAATTATGGAAGTATCTACATTAGAAGAATAAATAAATTCAAGAGCCTCGTATATATCAATTGCTTCTGCTGTAAAAATGGAGCAATGAGACGGCAATTTGATTTTTATTGGTCGAAGGTATGTAGCATGCACAACCAAGAGAGACTTAGAAGCCTCTGAATATATCAACAAAGGATTATCTCACTTATCCAAAATTGTATTTGCAAGATGTTCATACTAATATTTGGGTGATCACTGTATTGGGTGTTATTAATGACACTTTCAAAATTTGAATTCATATGGGTTGTCTAATAGGGGAAGAATATCGCTGGAATCTCGAAAAGCTACACAAAGAGGTGGATAATTTTTATTTATCCAGAATTTATTTGTTAAATCAGATGTATTAAGGACATAAATATTATGTAAAAGCGGTTGATTGTTAATATTAATTTTGTGAAGAAACTTTTCAGTCAGGTAATCTTGTCTAAGCGAAAGAGGCGGGACCACAGTTTAGGTATATAAGGCATCAACTGGTGTTGATCTCATGGCTCCTAAACATATCCGTAGTGCTGTATTTTGTAAGACATCCAAGCGTTTTAATAGAGTATTACATGCAGATCCATAAAGAGTACATCCATAGTCCAAAATTGATCTTATGTATGCTAAGAAGAGCGGTTTGAACGTCCACACCCCACCAGGTTTTAGTAGACATTTTTAGAAAATGTATGCTTTTGTTGCGACGGTTTATTATATTCTCAATATGGAGGTTCCATTTGAGTTTTTTGTCCAGAATCACTCCTAAATATTTCACATGAGTTTGAAAAGGAAATAAATAATCTCCAAGATTAATGTCGTTAATATTAGGACAGTTGTGTCGGCAAAATACAACCAACCACTGTAGACTTATTTGGTTAAGAGAAAACCATTTTCCCAATCTAATTATAGATGTTGTGATAAGGTCAATAGCTGTGTTGTATTTTTATGTTCTGTATATACTCAAAATACAGCGGTATATTGCACTATGCTAAACTGGGCATCACTAATTTCGTGTATATCCGCTGTATATAAATTAAAAAGAATCGGGCTCAAGACGGAACCCTGTGGAAGATCTGTGCTGTTATTCCGGGGACCAATTAATTGGTTGTTAAATTCACGAATAAAAACACATCTATTGGTAAAGAGATTGACTACAAGTGTTGCCAAATTTATAGGAAATTTAAAATTATTTATTAGTTTACCTTCTAAGATATCCCGATCAATAGAATCGTATGCAGCCTGTATATCTACAATAAAGCTGCTAAATAATTACTACGCGATAAGTTATTCTGAATATCCACCACTAGAGAAGATAAAGCATCGAGGGTCCCGAACTCTATTTTAAAACCATATTGTTTATTTGGAAGTAATTTGTGGGTTTATTTTCTGTAGTTTAATGACTATAATTCAATGGAAACTATGTATAACTCCATATAGGAAATGGTTATTATTATTTTATTTTGGTATCGTATTATCAATATCACTACAAAATATCTCTTTGTTTGATATTCTCCGTACACAATAAAAACCAGAGAAGAGTAAATTATCTTAGGCCGACTTGAAAGTTGTGCTTAAGGCAATATCTATATAATTATTCAATTAATTAATATTTTGGTGTGTACTTTGTGCAAAGTAACAATTGCACCCTTAAAACTAATTCAGCTTCTACTTTATATCTTGACTCTTGTTGGTCGTATTTTATAAAATACAAGTTGCTAGTAGTACCTTTTATGTTCATATCATATTTATAATACGTTTGTAAAAGCATTCGTGTGTTTAATTCAAACAATAGGGCACATTAGTCCTATACGTAGTAGCAATTTACCTAAAGTACATCTAGCGCTGAAATAATAGGAAAAACCAACACATTATGCCAAAGATAAAACTATTAGGATAATATACATTGGGGATACTTTATCTATTTTTTTCGATCTATGAATAATTAAGCAAGGTTATAGTACGAGAGCCCACCAAAATGGAACACATAAAGCTGGAGAGTCAAAAATTGGTGGTGATGCTTATCAAGTTATTATCTGAATGTGTGCAGTCGGTAATAGCAATTCGGGTTTCAGCAGCGCAGGGGCAGCCGTTTTTCTGATCTGGCTTAAATAATTCTTAAAATAACAGAATCAGAAATTTGAAAAAGAAAAGGTATATTCTACATAAAAATGAAACAACTTTTCTTCTTTAGTGTTTTTCTCCAGAGCGCCTTTCGCCGTAAAAAATATTGAAATTAAAAAAATTCGACTTTTTGAGGCCAATTTCTGGCGAAAATTGGTCTCGGAGTAAAAAATTGCAGATAACAAAGATTGATATTTTTTGGCGTAGAATCGAAATACACTATAAAAAGGAGGGTGTTGATTATTTAAAAAAACATGTTACCCCGTAAAAACCCCATTAAATCCCATTAAAAGTAAAACCCTATAGTGCCGTTATGTAGAGTCCATAAAACAGAAAAACTTTTGTTTCAAACTTTTTCCGATTGGACGTCATAGGAAAGCGTCACGTTCAAAAATTATTTAAGCCAGATCAGAAAAACGGCTACCCCTTCGCCGCTGCAACCCAGATTGCTATGACCGACTACACACGTTCAAAGAATGACTTGATAAGCATCCCCACCAATTTTTGACTCTCCAGTTTATGTGTTCCATTTTTGTCGGTGGGCTCTCGTACTAATATGGTAATAACTAATTTGGGAAGAAAGACCTTGAGTAGAGAATCAGATGCTTGCTAGGATGCATTTTAAAGATGGTGGGGTCGACTAAAGAATGATAGAATATATAGATTATTGCGAAAAATTTTCTGCCAGATTCACATTTTGACTTCGTTAATTAATTCAGAATTGCGAAATTGGATAAAGACACATTTTCGTCAAATCTGGGAAAAATGAATTGTGTTTAAATACAATTATTAATTATGAAATGGACATTATAGATAATAAACTAAAATATTTTATTTAGATAAAATAAGTATTTATACAGACAGTAATATTTATACGTCACTACATTATAAAAACAAATACGCCACTAAGCTACTTCTGTGCAAAAAGGCCATAGTCGGTTAATATGATGCTCATTTTTTTGTAAAGACATTTAAAATGTTCCAGCATTTTGGACATACAAACTGTGCACTCTTAACTTGGAGTATTGGAAAATAATACACTGAGAAAACAGTTTCAGTCAAACGACAATACTGAATTGTCGGACTTTATCATTGGTAGTCGGATCAATTCGAGTATGTCAACAAGATTTTATGCTCTTAAAACGCATCATAATATTATTTCATGATATTTATGATAAGCGTATAATACCAACCAGACATCACATAACTAACAACTAACCGGAACATGGTGCGGTGTTGCCAGACAACCATTTTCTCTACATTTCCCGATCGTTCAATGTTATTGCGTTTGACCACTTCAAAATTCCCCGCTTTAAACGGCTTTTGTCTCTGATCTTTGACAACGTTCAGAATATTTGCGGCAGGACGCATAGCTAGCACGAGTAAAGTTTTTTTTGGGGACTCCACATAAATAATATCGATTTCAAAAAATTAGGTACATAAAATACTATTCCGATATGCTACAAAAAAATATTTTAATTTTAGTATCAGCGTATCATAATTTAAAAAAATAAAAAAGGAATTTTTTTTTTTTAACCCATATTGCTCTACTGTCCTTTTAAAAGGACGGTAGAATTCGATTCAGCTGAAACTAGTACAAGTACTAGAATATGGATGGCGACACATATACTTCAAATTTTGGAATATTATAAAGCAAACTGCAGCACATGTAAAGTAGTAGTGCCTCGATTTTCAAGTGTTATGCGCGTTTGTTTGTTGTTGTGATCACGCGCTATCTACAATGAGTAATTCTAGGTAAGTAATTGTTATTACTATTAATAGTTATGATTACTTTTTGTTATATTTGAGTACACTAATGATTCAGAAACTTGTCTAGTATGACTACCTCAAATTTTTACTTAAACTTTGCAAAATAAATAGTGGAAAAGTAAGCCGTCCTTTTAAAAGGACGGTAGGTTTATCCATTACTACGTTTTAGTTGGACGGTGGATTTATTTATTACTATCGACTATAATTTGTTCATTTCCTTTCAGTTATTGGAAAAGATCGTTGACTCTTGTTCAGTTACTGGAAGCTATAGAAAAAACGATAATGTTGAGGTTCAGTAAGAAATAGCTATTTTTCCACCAGAAAATGCCAATGAGGATTGCGAAACTGATGAAGATTCAGGAGCTGAAGATTTCTTTGAGCCAAATAATTTACCTGCAGCGCAATTCACAGCAGAAGTACAATTGCAAATGCCATTAGAATTACAGGAGGAACAAAAGGAGGATTGGAATAGTGACGATAATAAACCTATAACAACATTCGTGGAACGAAGACCAAATGATCTGAAAGAGTTTCACTACATAAAGCAGGATTTGGTTGTAAAAGATTTTTCCGATTGGAAAGTTGTTTCATCTGGGCCGAATAATCTCACACCTCTCGCCACTTTTCAGTTGTTCTTCGATGAAGTGATAAATCAGATTCTCTGTTTTTCAAATACATTTGCCCACGAGGATATTTCGAGTATTTTGTAGCTGACAAGGAGGTTGTAATCACTAAATGGAATGACAATAGCGTTGTGAGTGCAGTGGCGGTCTGGGTGTCTAGGGCTTAGTCGGCATTTTACAATAAACATTCAAACTCAGTTCGTCAGCGATTTGAATATTTTTGCTTCACATGTATCTAAACGTCATCCAAAAATTTTTTTGATGGAGCGGGGGAGAAATCCGAACAAAATTTTTTTCATGAGCGGGGAGAAGAAATCCGTACAGAGGAGAAATCTAAAAAAAAATTTTCCCATACCAAATTTTTTTTGATAAGCATGGCCCCTCGTTAGACACGACCCTAAGGCCCAGTCGACATTTGCCCGACCTGGCCAGACCGCCACTGTGTGAGTGTAGCTTCTAATGCCCTAATAATAAATAAAGTAAAACGATTTTCATAATTAGAAAAAAAAAACACATTCAGATAGATCAACCTCGACTAATAAAGTCATATAACGAGACTGTGAGATCACGCTGACCAAAACTTAAGCAAATATATAGTGGCCATCAGAGGAAAAAAATGGCATTTTCCCCTGTTTGTTCACTACATAGATATGGCTGTGCAATATTCTTGGCAACTACACAAAAGTAATGGCGAAAAGCTAGATCAATTAGAGTTTCGAAGATCTATAGCTACAGAGATACTCAAGACTTACTAAAGGACAATGAAAAAAGGAACTTCGAAACCTCCCAAAAATTAGTATGAGTTTCCTCGTTACGACAAATTAGACCACCTTGTTCTATATAATGAAAATCAGCGATAATGAGCTGTGTGCCACAAGAAATCTAATTTTATGTGCTGAAAATGTGATATAGGTTTACATCCCAAGGACTGTTTCGTACACTATCACACAATTTAGCTATTTCCTAAGCACTTTTAAATATTTTATTTTATAGTAGTATGTAAACCTACTGTCCTTTTAAAAGGACAGCATTTTTTGACAAATTACAATAATTTTTAATTTTTTTAAATATTTTTTTATGACTAAACTCCATCCACTCAATAATTATCAGAAGAAAAAAATAAATTTTTCAAAAAAAAATAGTTTCAGGGTTTAATGGGTTAAGCACCCCCCCTTTATTGACAATACCGATTTCCAAAAAATAAGAATTATAGAATACTATCCCAAGATGCTGCAAAAACGTATGATAATTTTAGCGTCAGCATATCACAATTTAAAAAAATTTAAAAAAAGACATTTTATTCTTTTTAATGACCTTCTACCGATTATACCGATTTCAAAGAATTAGGAATTATAGGATATTAGGAATTTTAGAATGCAAGATGCTACAAAAAAATATGACAATTTTAACATCAGCATATTGTAATTAAAAAAAAAAACGAAAAAGAACATTTTATTTTTTCAAGCACCAAATACCTATTTGATCGCTTTAGAAAAATTATGTGTGGTAAAAACTATCCCAAGATTCTTCGAAAAAAATTTGTGGTAGTGCCGAAACTTTATAGGGGTTAAAAAAAATCCAGGAATATTCATTAATTTTTCTTTCAATGTTCCCATTGTCAGATTCTTGACCTTACTCGAAAACGGTTTAATAATAACTACTGAAATTTGACAAAATTGTAAGTGATATTGATAACAATCCAAGTAGTCTAGGAAATAGCGTGCAAATTCGACGACGAGTCGTTACCGTCTGCCAGTCGGTAATTGAAGAGACCATATAAGTACAACATTTTTTTCTCTCTGGAACTTTTTGGTATGGTGGGGGATAGGGAGGGGGGGGGGCATTTATTTTTAAATCGAATGATTATCGATATCTGTCCGCGGGTGGATGAAGTAAAAAAATATTTTGAGGTTTCTGGTTCCTGTACATATACTAAATCACAATTTTTTTCATCCCCTTTAATAAGGAGGTGGGGGTGGTAATGGGGGTGGCTAATGCCAAAATTTTCTTTGAGACCTTAGCTTCTCTTGTATATACTAAATACCAATTTCATGAACTCTTACCTGCTTGATTTACCCATTTACCCCAAATTTACCCCAATTTACCCCCCTTCGACGGAACAAGATGAAAATATAATCTAGTTCTAGATCTCGTTAAAGTACATATGTGTACCAAATTTCAAGTCAATATCTTAAACTGTAAACCAGAGTAAACGTGCGCACAAAAAAAAGTTACAGACAGACCGACAGACAGACAGACCGACAGACAGAAAATTTTTTTTTTGCTCAAACTTAAAATCTCGACGTTTCATGACATTTTAAGCCTATTTGGACAATAAAAATTTTTTAAAATTTTTTTGTCGTTACTATACTTCCACTGGACGTGGAAGTAATAAAAGAAAGTGTACGATTCAAAATGTGAGAAATTGTATGCGTTACTCATCCTTTTGAAAAAATTATAGGCATTCGATTTAAAGAAATTGAAAAAAATGTAAAACAAAATATAGATTTTAATGCTAAAATAAAGAGCACCTTAATTTACGCATAAATTATTTGAAATAATCATATCTCAAAAACCGTTTGAAATAGAAATAGATATTAAAATGTGGGGAATTGTATGCTTTATTCATTTATGTAAAAAAAGTATACCTAGGCATTCCATTTAAAAAAAAAATGGGAAAAATAATAATTAAATATCAAGAAATGTACACAAATATTTTGGATACCCGATATACTAAAGATTTATTTAAAAAATGTTTTTCAGTAAATACATCATTATCAAACAACATCCCACATTTTTAGAAGTAACGATTAATAAATCGCTGAGATATGGCAGTCAAAAAATGTTTGTAAATTGCCCAAAAAAAAAACAGAAAAAAAATCATAACTTGGCAAAATATTTTAGGGTGTAATACAGGACCCTTGGAGTCTTAATTGGCGTTAAGGAAATACGGGCTGTTCTATTTAAAAAAATTATATTTTCTTGTGTGACTCGTTTTTGTGACACCTTGTATAATTGAAAATAATTTTAAGTAGTAGTAGAGACGAAATATTGAAAGTTTTGTTAAGAAAGTTTTTTATAAAGTTAGCCGTTTTGCACAATCTTCCAAGAGAACACTAACTGGACACCCTTTATAACTTAATGTACATTTTTAAAAATGATTACAATTTTATATATAAATAACTATTACGCCGTTAATATTTGTGTTAGTAACATCGGTAAAAAAACAAATGAAAACTAATTGTGTGCTCTAGAACTTTTATTAAAATTATTTTTTCGAAAATTAACTAGAAATTTCAGTACAAACGTCTCGAGTTTACAAAAGTTTAAATTTCCTAATTTTATCGTTTAAAAGTAAAATATGTAATCATCAATGATCGGAATTTGGGTTTAATTCCAGTGTCGCATATAGGTAGGTATATAAAATTTTACATCAAAAACTTAGTTTGTTCTTTCTTAAAAAACCGCTGCCCAAGGAATCACTACTTCCACATCCAGATTCTCTATCCAAGTCACTCACAATGAAAAAACTTTGTATATGAAAATAATTGTTTATGGAACTTTAATAATATAATATTTGAAATCCTCTACCCCAAAAACCCATAAAACGATACCCCACATCGGTAGTGGGGTGGGGGGGTGATAGTGGGGGGAAATTTTTTTGACCTTAGCTTCTCTTGTATATACTAAATACCAATTTTATGGACTCTTACCTGCTTGATTGACCTATTTACCCCAAATTTACCCCAAATTTACCCCAATTTACCCCCCAACCCTTCGACGGAACAAGATGAAAATATAATCTAGTTCTAGATCTCGTTAAAGTACATATGTGTACCTAATTTCAATAGTCAATATCTTAAACGGTTCCAGAGTAAACGTGCGCACAAAAAAAAGTTACAGGCAGACCGACAGATAGACAGACAGAATTTTTTTTCGCTCAAAGTTAAAATCTCGACGTTTCATGACATTTTAAGCCTATTTGGACAATAAAAATTTTTAAAAATTTTTTTGTCGTTACTATACTTCCACTGGATGTGGAAGTAAAATGAGCACAATCCGTAAGGGAGCAAAAATTCATCTATCTTAACCGACTGGCCTCTGATTAACTAAAAAAGTAAAATTGCCAATTTATTAATAGTTTTGTTCAAGAAATATTGAAAGAAACAAAACTCAAAGGAAACTATTCCAATTTTGTATCAGAACTAAAAAATCATGATCTGTAGAAGTAATAGTTTAATACATACATAACGAATTTTTAAAGTCTAATATGTGTTTTAGTGGAAGATAGAGACGTGAAAAATTTCTATCAAAAATGTAAAACAAAAATATAATAATGTCTATTAAAATATCCACTTGAGGATTGTGCAACATTTCGAAATAAAGTGCATGGAAATAAAAATCAAAAACTACGCCTATTTAGCTATTATGTGTGTTAATTTACTTATTAGTATTATCGCCAATTTCACAATATTCCCCTAGATAAAGATATTCTCCAATTAATGTAAATATTTTTTCGCGGCTATGTGCGTCAATCCATTTTTTGATTTCACAAGTAATATTCGCATTCGCGGCTATATGACCTTGTCCATAAAAATTACTTCGAGTGCACGCCAATGACAGTGACTCTATTGCAATTACAAGTCGAACTGAACTTCAGTTAGACCAACGAGAAGCAGCATAGGCAGCTGTTAGCAAAAATCTAAAGATGGCAAATGTGATTCTGCCGAAACGTCTATGCATACATACACAAAAGGAAACCAGCATTACTATTCCAAAATTATGTAAATTTTCATATATTAATAAACTGTATAATATTGGCTTCAACTGTTCTTATTGCTATAATTTTTTTTTAATCATGATTCATTTAAAAGTCGGTCACTTTAGTCTATGTACAATTGCGGCAGAATTTTGAATCAGCTGCTTCGAAAAAACCTAACCACCAATTTCAATTCAAATCCACCGAAATATGAGTTTTCTCCAGTTTTTGAGAATTTGGCCCACTGTGCACTGGACGTAACTTGATGAAAAGATTACCGCTTTTCCTCGAAAAAGGTTTGTCGTACGGCTAATTAATTTTTTATGTAACATTAGCCGGGAATCATAATTAAGTCTTAAACTGTTAAAAATATACACTGGAAATACAAATATAAATATAAATATTTAATGTTGCTCTGCCTATTGATACAATGAATTTTGGTTAGTACTCTACAGAAATAAGTTTCAGGTCTCATAGTATTTCCGAGATAATCAGTTAAAACATATAGTTACATGCCATACACAGAATGTCGTAACTCCTTTAGGAAGCATTTCTAGGCACATGTTTATAGGAAGTTTTCTTACTATTCTTTCATATACAATTGGTAACACGAGGGGTATTTCGGAACACCGTGTAGGTATAAAAGAATACATGCAAGTCGAATTGAGAACCACTACTTTAAAAAAAAAATTAAATCAGTTAAAAAGCAGCAGGATTGACCTACAGCGGGACCGATCGCCCCTCTGTGTGGCGGCTTAATAGAGCAGAGCACCCCAACTGCCGTGTTTATTTTATGTTATGTTTATGACCCAGCTGTCAATCGATATAGTTTAGTATAACACGGTGTATGCCCACAGTTAGTTGTTAAATGGTTGTAATTCAATAACTACCTACTTGCGTATTTAAAATGTACTGTATTTAATATTTCAAGTGTTAACATTAGTTAAGGCTTCCTTCTGCTTATACTACTAGGTGAGTTGTTAAAATATATAATGCGAGTTAAAGTTTACCGTTTGTTTACGATAGCATATCCAGTATCTGTTTATCAAACTAAAAAACAACTAGACCAACTCGGTCGAGATTCTACTGAATGAGGATGTTTGAAAATGTAGCCTAGAGATTTATAGTCTAACAGCTAGCAACGGTTTTCTCACTTGATTTTAGCAAGGCTCATGCTTTTATATCTCTTGTCTCTTGGTGTAGTAGGCATGAGGACGGTGTATCTGGCGGGAGACGTTACGTTTACCTGTGAGAGTAGCGGCTGTACAGGTGAAAAAATTACAAAATTATAATACAATCCCAAGTAGCACAGAATTTTTTAAGATATCTTTAAGAAGTTCTATTTACTGCCCGCGAGGATATCTTGTATTTATGTACTCTAGAAGTCCTTCCGAAATCAAAATGAGAACTCTTTATATGTGCTCAACTTTTATGCACTGGGGAAATGTAAACTGGTCATTATATAGGAATTTCAACTTTTGTTAACCCACAGACATCTACTAGAAGTTCTAAAAGGGAATTAACATACAGCTCAATTTTCTAAGTATTATAGAAATCAAATAAAGTATTAAAAGGGAAATAGTATTATTATCCTTAACAGAATTCTTGTAGACATCTTCTAGAAGTTCTAAAAGGGAATTACCATACAGCTCAATTTTCTATGTAATACAGAGATCAAACAAAGTATTAAAATGGAAATATTATTATTATCGCTAATAGAACACTTATAGAAATCGCAAGAAGAAATTCTTTTAATGCATAAAATTTGTTTGCTTACCACGTAGTTTGTTACAGAAATTATTCCTAGATGACGCCACGTACAAAACACTGACGATAATCAGTCATCCATTATCTTATACTCATGAATTTATAGAACATTAATAACATTACAGCAACGTTCAAATTCTCTCAGGGATCATCGATTTATTTGGATGAATCTTATAACGATCTCTAATCTTTGGTTTGGTTTGGGCCTGATGTCTCATACTGAGATTTTGATTAACCAACATTCTTCACCAGCTGCCGCTGGCAATTCTATAAGAAGTGTCTGTTGGTACATCTAATAGAAATCCTATAAAGATGTTTTCAGTACCGTTTATATTGGTAAGCGATAAAATACCCGAAAGATTACTACAATAATTAAATCTGTTTGCAGGATCGATGCGGTACATCTGACAGAAATCCTATAAAGATGTCCTCGGGACCATTTATATTGGCAAGGGATAAGATATCCTAAAGATTACTATGGGAATTCTATAGGTATGCAAAAGGCTGCTCACAGGATTCTATACTAATAGCTTTTTTCTATTACCATGGGAAGAATTATTTAATACTGACATTTGCCCATCTTAGGGAACTCTTACAGACCTCTAGAAGATATTTACTAATTCCTAAATTGTTATCCTCGGGATATCTTGAGGAATTAATTGTGCTACTTGGGTAGCATGACTTGGTTATATCATTTTTTTTTGTTAACTATTCGTAGGTTCGATCCCTAGTAATGATCAATTTTTTTTTAGTAAATCCTGTTTATTTCAACGATAACTGGAATTTATAATGCATAAATCGAATTATCACATATTCTTGAATATTTCTTAATATAAATTCCATGGAAATTATTGATTTTAACAGTTGCGAAAGTATATGTGAAAAATTATATGTGCAAGATAATTAAAAATACTTTAAAATTTAAAATACAATGACTTCAGACCTGATTCTATAATGTATTCTAACCTGTGGCATGTACAGCTGGGATAAAGGTAGCTACTTTAATGGGTTCTATAATTGTATTTCAAAGTCTTTCTATAATATCTTTACCTAATATCTTTAGTAGTATTTTCAGAGTAGAAGTCATTATATTTATTAAAAATGGGTTAAGTAATTTCTTAATAACTATGAAAAAAAGATTTACTAAAAGAAAAATTAGCATTACAAGGGATCGAACCCACTGCATAAACAAGATTATTCTAGGGAATAGCCTGCAAATTCGACGATGAAAGATTACCGTCTGCCAGTCGGTAATCGAAGAAACCATATAAGTACCAAAGTTTTTTCTCTCTGGAAATTTTTGGTATGGTGGAGCGATAGGGAGGGAGGGGACATTTTTTTTAATCGAATCATTACCGATATCTGTCCAAACAGGTAGTTAGTAAATGTACTTCACATACCTAAATTACGCTGGCAGACGAAGCTTCCGGTCGGCGCGCGGTAACCGAAAATTTTAAAAAACAAATTTTTGTTACCGGACCAAATTTGGCGCAGTGTTTGTTTTGTCGTGTACAGTACTGTAGTGGCAGACATTTATATCGGTCGGTTTTTGAGCAATTTGCCATTAAAGTGGCGAAAAATGGACCAAAACTTTCAATGTTGTCAAAAAATAGTTAAAATTGAAAAAACATCTGCCCAGTCAGCTTATGGTTCACAAAGTACTAAAAAACACTAACCTTGGCTGGCAGACATTTTTGCTAAATTTAATCCCCCAACCACTCTTTAAAGGGTTAAAAAAATGTTCAGTTTTCCGTGTCTCTATTTTATTTTTTATAAATATTAAGTAACGACCTTTGGATATATTATTACAGTAGGAAATTCAAAATATTCAAGAACATGTGATAATTTGATTTATGCAATATAAATTCCAGTTATCGCTGAAATAAACAGGATTTACTAAAAAAAAAAAAATTGGCCCTTGCTAGGGATCGAACCCACAAAGAGTTAGCAAAAAAAATTATATGACCAAAAGTCATGCTATCTCATATAATTTTGTAATTTTTTCACCTGTATAGCCGCTACTCTCGTAGGTAAACGGAACTTCTCCTTCCAACCAGACCGTCCACATGCCTACTACACCTTAAAAAGGGAGGGGATGTAAAAGAATGAGCCTAGCTAAAATCAGGTGTTTTCCGACGTTAATAGCTCTTATAGACCGCAAACCCACGCTAAATTTTTATGATATTATGATACCGCTTGGAAAGGTATAATTTTTGTAGTCCTACGGAAATAAATCTTTGAGCCCTATGCCGTACATTTTCGGTGGGACATGGGAAAGCCGCGGAAAAGTGAAAATCGTAACCCATGAGGGTTGCATTTTTTCAAACGATCCTGTACGGCTTACGTTTATTTGGACTGTATTTATATCTGTGTCTCTTAAAAAGAGAATGCCGTACAAAAATAATGGGACAGAACTGCAGGAATAATTTTCCTGTTCCGAAAAGTGACCTCTATGTACTAAGGTGATACGATACCGTACGGCTTTTATGAAATTCGATTTTTATATTAACAAGGATGAACTTTTTTGCTATGCGGTACAAATCAGTTGGACCATGGGGTGGCAAACGTGAGATCAACCCCCTTCCTAGACCTTTATTAAGGGTGGTGATTTGATACCACATAAAACTTGATTATTTTAATACTATTTCATATAATAATAATTTTTATTACCATGCCGTACATTTTAGTTGATACATTTGTCTGGAAAATTGAATTTTCTGTCCCAGAGTAAGCTTTTCTGAAAAAAAATTATTGTAAGACTTTATTACATTCGAGCAACAATACTTGATATTGTAATTATTCGAAACCAATAATTCAAAATTAATAGATCTGAAACGCAAAAGGATTTTCCGAAAATTTTGCCTCTGTATTATGTGCGTAAATAAATTAGTTAGAAGTTAAATAAGGAGATTACTAAATAGGGTTAAAAACATGAAAAAAAATGAACTTCATTACGTAGTATCGGTATTGAGGTCGGTGTAAAATTAACACCTAATTCAAACTTATTTTTAAGTAATATGGTTCAATTAACTAAGCGACGCCGACGCACAGTTAGTCCACTCAAATCAGGAAAAAACTGGGGAAAAATATTTTCAACAGCATAGAAAGTAACTTTTAAAACAATGTTTTGCTTATGCGCAGAAAAAAATATATATTATGGGATATATAGGTACATATGTATACGTTTTTTCGAGTTTTTTTCCTTTGGACGTAAATATGTCAAAAACTACGAGTTTTTAAGGTTGAACGAACATAAATAAACTTGTTTAGAATGTGATTTCCTACAAAAAAGATTCTATACAAAACTGTGTTCCGTCTTATTTTTATCAACGTTCTCAATGTTTTGTTGCATTGTATTTGCTGTAGATTTAAAATGTATAGAGTCATCTCCTTCTTTTCCCAGTAGGAAATGATTTTGATATAATACATGTATTTCTGCACATTTAATTTTTTTCCAGAGAGAGAGTACAAAATACAAATAAATCGTACGTTTTATCATCCTGACGAACTTTAAGCAACTTTAATGAATCTACTGTGATTCTTTTGCAATATTATTGTAAATTGCTTTATTCTCATGGCACAGTATTGTCGATATACATGTTAATTTAACCGTTTTTCTAAATAACTTTAAATAACCCAATAACCGTACCTACATTTTAGCTATAGGGAATGCGCATATAGGTTGGAAGAGGGAAGCGAATAGGATTATAAAATATAGTATGTTCCATTTGAAATAAGAGATTTAATGGGGGTCGAAGTTGCCGAATTTGCACCTCATTTTCTGTAGCTTGAGCCCATATAAGCTTCATCTCTCATAGACATGGAAGAAAAATTGGTTATCGGAATTTACCATAGCGCAGGTTATTAATTTCCAACTATGGGTTGGTTTTCGCATCAAATTTCATTAAAATCGAAATATCTCAAAAACTGTTGGTTTTTTTAGATGGGGAATGATATTGAAAGTTACCTTAAAATAACACAGGCCCACAAAAAAGAAAAGTTGTCTGCGCTGGGGTATTGACCATACCATCCCTTTTATTTTGACCCGCTGAATACGAATCTGACCTTAATTTTTCTCCTATACGTCAGGTTTTTTTTTTTAAGCAATAAAGTCTAATATTTATGTATTTATTTGCTGTTAAAAGAAAAACCTGACGTGTTGGGGAAAAACTAAGATCAGATTCATGTTCAGCGGCTCAAAATACAAGGTGTGGTCAGTACCCCCGCGCAGATGACTTTTTTTGTGTGGGATTGTGCCACACTGAGTGTGGCACAGTGGCAACCAAAAAAAGTGGTATGCGCGGGGGTACTGACCACACCCTTGTATTTTGAGCCGCCGAATACAAATCTGACCTTAGTTTTTTCCCCAACACGTCCAGTTTTTTTTTAACAACAAGTCTGTTGAATCGTAATGTTTATATATCTATTTGCTGTTAAAAAAAAACCTGACGTCCTGGGGAAAAACAAAGGTCAGATTCGTATTCAGCGGCTCAAAATACAAGGGAGAGATATGGTCAGTACCCCGGCGCAGACAACTTTTTTTGCGTGTGTAATGAATAGAATTCGAATCCAGCATAAGAAGTAAGGTATGCTGTAGCGTATTCACTTACATATTTTACGTTGCTGGAATATAAAATAATAATAAAAAATTATGAATCAAAAATGTTATCTTTTAAATTTTTAAAATAAACTTGAATTTGGATTTTATATTTTATTATGGATTAATCATCCATAATTTGGTGACACCGACATTGAATATCATCCACGAATTGCCCTGCGAGACATTTATAATATTTAAGAAAGAGTTGAAGTTCGCACCCTCAAAGTCATTAAGATGTCAAGCTCCAAAAGAAGATGCAATATCCGAAGATCGAGGTATCAATAGTTTAAGGTGTACCGTAAGCTGAGATCATGTAACTTCAAGTTAAAAATTCGTACTCGATATAAGGAACTTACAAAAAGCGAGATTTCAGAACCATTGTAAAACACTAGATCCCGTTGTCTTCCTCACTGCAACATTAGAACCATCGCTAGATCCCCCACCACATCCCGACAGTCTAAACAGCCCTAATAGCAGGAGCCCGCCGACCACTAATTGTGTGTCATAGGTTTACTCCCAAAATGTGTGAATTGTTGCAGAGCACAGAAATGTCCATACCAGCCCCTTTTTTGGTATAGGGGCGTACGGCAGGCCCCCAAATGTGTAAAAAATATGACTTGTAAAAATACGAAAAAAAGCCACAAATAAGTCATAGGTTTACGCATGGGGGTTGTAGGGATTTCTTAACTTACCTCCAAAAATTATGAATCCAGACTCCCATTCATTTTGGGTGGTACAAGGAGGCGCTACGCTCGCCCGAATTTGAAAAAAAAAGACAAGTAAAAAAATGATTATGAATGGCAATCAGGAACTTGGTAAGTATGAACCTCCTGAGTAAGAAAATACGTGCGCCGTCTTTGACAAGTGGTGCAAGGGTCTTGCCCTCCGATTAAAGAACTTATATCTAGATACATAATGGCATTGATTTATTTGTTGCTGAAAGACTCACAATCTAAGGCACTTCTTCCCATAAGTTTCTGATTGGCCCATCGGCCTATTCGCGGCAGTTTTCTACACGATCGGTTCAGTTCGATTATCATAATCTCAGTTTGACAGTGTCCGCCATTAATGTCAATAAATATTTTTCGTGTTCTCCGACCAAAAAGTGATGAAAAAGTAATTTTATTTTAAGTTGTGATTTGCTTAATACCTAAGTGATATTCTCTATTCATATTTACACAGTTTAGTGAAAATTTAATTGAAGTGCTGTGCCGTTTGCAGAAGGCAGTTTAGAAAAGAAGAAAATCGGTCGTTACATAAGTAAGTAGGTCATAGTCGTAACATGATGGCGTTCAGTTTACAGTTGTAATAATAATATTATAAATAATATCCTTTCAATACATATTTCCCTTGAATAAAACATCTCTACCTATTATATTTTTTAAATCCGAGGTTATGTTCATAATTATTACATAAAATATGTACAATATTGTACATTTTCCCTTCTATACATACCCGCCACTGTTGCCTATGGGATGTGATGTTCATCTATCCATTTTAATGGACATATAATGTGACTATGTTAGGAGCAAATAAGGTATATGAAGAAAAGATAGCCATTATGTATCTAGATATAAGTTCTTTAATTGGAGGTCTTGCCTTTCACGATAACTGACGGCGTGTCGGAGCTTCCTACCGCATGTAATAATTACTCATGTAATTTGATGAATATCATAAATTTACGACTCGTAATCACATACTTGGTAAGTATCAACTTCCTGAGTGCGAAAATACATTCGCCATATTTGAAAAGTGGTGCGAAGGTTTCGCCATTCACGGTAATTCATGGAGTATCGGAGTAATAAATAATTATCGTGGAACCAGGCGCATAGCTGGCCCTTGTACCACTTGTCAAAGATGGCGCACGTATTTTCGCAATCAGGAACTTCATACTTAACAAGTGTCTGATTGCCAGTTGTAAATTTTTAATATTCATGGAATTACACGGGTAACCAATATTTACGGTAGGAAGCTCCGATACTCCATCAATTATCGTGAAAGGCAAGACCTTTGCACCACTTTTCAAAGATGGCGAATGTATTTTCGCTCTCAGGAGGTTCATAATTACCATGTTCCTCACTGCCATTCATAAACTTGTCATTTTTTTATGCGACTTTTTTTTCAAATTTGGGCGAGCCCTAACGCCTCCTTGTGCCACCCAAAATGAATGGGAGTCTAGGTTCATGATTTCTGGTGGTAAATAAGAAATCTCTCCAAGCCCCATGCGTAAACCTATGACTTATTTGTGGATTTTTTTTTACTTTTACAAGTCATATTTCTTACACATTTGGGTGCCTGCCGTACGCCTCTGTACCAAAAAAAGGGCTGGCATAGAGATTTCTGTGCTCTACTATCCCAAACCGGCTCGGTGGCGCAGTGCTTACGGTGTTAGGTTTACTACCCATCAAATTCAGGCACGCAAGTGTAACAAAATTTTTATCGATTGACTATCAGAAGTAGGGTTTTTGTAAATTTTCCCTACAAGATCATCTTATATGACAACAAAACAAAAACAAATAAAATTGAATTTAAGTGTGCATACACGTAAACAAAAATAATGCGTTTAAACTATGGAAAGATCGCTTAATGAAATATCAACTGAAGTGTTCACATTTCTCCTGCCGCGACACCTGGCTATTATGAGGTTTCGCGCGACTCATCGCGGTTGTAACCTCGTAATAATATAAATATTGTACACCATATGTGAAATAAAATGACCTGTACATACTTATTTTAAAACAGCTAAATAAATATATTTTAATGCTAATGCTAATGCTTTAATGTTAGGTTTGCGACCACGGGGTCCCGGGTTCGAATCCTGGCTAGGGTATGGATGTGCAGTGGCATTTTTCTTGTGTTGCCGAGACGGTAGCAGTGGGCTAGACTCTGGTTGTGTGAGAGATAACACGGTCTAGTCGTTCTCCTCTCATGAGTTCGAATCTCAGCTGCGGCAGATGGCAATGTCGCAGGGAATGGGTGTTGTGATGTTGTCTATGTGTGTGTCCGTCCTGAGTGAGTGGTAGAATAGCCAACGCCTAAACTCCGTCAGGACATTAAAATAAATAAGTTGATAAACAACAAAAAACAAATTTAACAACAATTCACACATTTTGGGAGTAAACCTATGACACACAACTAGTAGTAGGCGAGCTCCTAGCCTATAAGTTTGTGTCCAGAAGACTGTTCATTTTTATTTATTTTGTACATGGGTAGGTGAGTACTCTGCTTATACAACTCCCTGCACTATTAAGCCATCATATCAAGATATCAATAATTTGCTAGTTTTATGTAACATAACATCATTATGTATGATCAATTTACAATTACTAAAAGACGCTCAATCTAACGACTGTGAACTTCCCTCTTTACTTACGCATCAGTCAAATACATGCTGTTTTATCACCTACCTCAATTTCTCCTATACACTCAATTAATTTCAATTTAGCTCAATCTAACGATTGTGAACTTTCCTATTTATTCAGTCAAATACATGCTATTTTGTCACCTACCCGTCAAATCTGACTTTTATCAAGCCCACTTTATATTGGTAAGTTGATTTTTCTTTAGCGTATTCACTTACATATTTTTAAGCTTTACGTTGCTGGGATATAAAATAATAACAAAAAATTATTAATAAAAAATGTTATTTTTAGATTTTTAAAATAAACTTGAATTTGGATTTTATATTTTATTATGGATTAATCATTCATACATGCCATTTAAAATAAGGAAGTTGATGTCAACTTCCGGTATAACTGGAAGTGTCACACACGTGACGTTATTTTCATTAAATAGAGCACTTAGAAAACCCTTCTTCCTAAATTTTCAGATTCAAATTATTTGTAGTTTTTCTAAAACGTCTAATAAGCCACTAACCGTGATGCACCCTGTATAAATTGACATAACAAGTAATTTTATTTAAATACATGGATCACTAATAATAAGTTAAAGCAAATCTCAAAACCGATTTAATGCGAATTATGGACTTTGTTTGCAAATCACTGGATTTCGTTTTAGCCGTGGTGATAAATCATGAATAACATCTTACAATGTGTATTTCAATACATCCTTGATATTTGAAATTAAGTTTAGTCAACTGGATATAATTTTCTCCAAAAATGTATTAAGAATCTTTTATCCGTATATATCAATAACTCGTATTGTAATGCAGTTTTCCAACGCACAACATATCTTCTGTGTCGTCGTGTCAGAGCATTTTCCAAGAAAATAAACAGTTGATATTAAATCATTTTATAGCATTTCTTATTTATTAATTTCTATAAAAAATTACTGAAAGTTACTTTGTAATAAGCCTTATCCGACCTCCGAAGTGAAA
This sequence comes from Rutpela maculata, assembly GCA_936432065.2. Taxonomy (NCBI): domain Eukaryota; kingdom Metazoa; phylum Arthropoda; class Insecta; order Coleoptera; family Cerambycidae; genus Rutpela; species Rutpela maculata. The sequence goes on from OW386285.2 coordinate 328,327,767, forward strand.
AGTTATTTTATGAGTCAGAAAAGCGACTGCGATCCGATATCTTCCCGACAACGCACCATAAAATCTACTAAGCACTTTATATTGCTTTGATAAATATAAAATAAAAGTTTACATAATTTTAATACCTAATAAAAACCCAGTAATTTTAATAGTACAGGAGCCAGACACTTTTAACTACTTATTCCTTTAAACTTGGTTTGTATTTTTTTTTCGATCATATTATTGTAATTTATCCACAAAACAAACCTGCCCATTAGCGGGACAGCGTTTGGCAGCAGTATTTCAGTTATTTAAAAAAAAAGTGTCTGAGTGATTTGTTGTGTCTTGTATTGACATTACAATATGATGGAAAATGATTTCTTGCCACCATCATTGTAGACCAGCTGCTCCTGTCATTAATATAAATACATAAAGTCAATTGATAGGAATGTTTAAAGCTATTTTTTTCCAGTAGTTTATTATTTGATATTGTTATAAAACTTATGCTGCCGGTCATTCGAAAGAACATGGCTTATTTAGGATCAAAAAAGTCCTATCAGGCGTTGTCTCACTGGTGTGCCTGCAAGCGTCGATTTTGTGAAAACAGCCTAAATATAACACAAAAAATAAGAAAATAATGTTAAGCACTCTTTCAAAAACAGTGTCGCTACTATAATATAAGAGCCATGAAACTCCTCACTAACTTATCACGTACTGTAGAAACTTACATTTGAGAATAAAATTATAGATTTTATGGTTATTCGGTTATTGCTGTACTTATTACGTTAATGCCACTAATTAAGACAAAGGGAGGTACACCAGAATAAAATAAATTAAACTCACTAATACATACAGTGTTTCTGTAACGTAGTGGATAAACAGTGTATAATTTTTTTTTAAATCATTCATGTTAATAAATTCCTTTTGAATGTTGTCGATAATTGGCGGCGATATACGCCGTATTCCTTTCTTCCCTTTAAATCTCCCACATTCACTGAGCGATTCACGTACACTTTGTTTTTAAGATATCCCCATAAAAAGTTATCGGGGGGCGCCAGATCTGGCGATATGGCTGGCCACTCAATTTTCTCCCTTCTTCTTATCCAACGATTTGGAAAAATCTCATTGAAATAGGCTCGGACAGGGCCTGCGTAATGGGGAGATACTCCATCTTATTGAAAGAAGAAGTCGTTTCTCGAAGATCGGATACTTCTGGATCTGGATACCAAATTACCGGTGTGGGAATGAGGATGAGTTGAGGAAAATGCAAATACCTCGCACCGGTTAGGGTCTCATCAAAGCGTCTTGGCAGTTATCTGACTGGCTCCGGAATATTGTCGCAAATACATTGTATTATTAAATATTAATAAATCTCTGTTGAATTGAACATTGAAAAAATTAACGTGGAAAATTTAAGCAAAACCAGTTTTCGGGTTTTCGAGAAGATTGAAATTTTCGATTTTTTCGGAAGTGGAGCGGGGGGGATTTCCTGTCAGTCTCTCTTGGTAGATGCGCTGCTTTGTGTAGCCGCGTCTGTTTAATATTAATCGTCCATATTAACCTAAAAGTTTCAAACATTCAACAATCGCGGAACATATTTTGTTCCTTCGCGCCTTAAGCCAACACCACCTAGAGATTAAAGCCAACCAGCTGACATGACGTCACTTCAACGGCCGACCGATTAGTATTAGTGCTGTCAAGTGCAGTGTCAAATAATAATTGCATTTTAGTAGTATTGTGTCTTATTGTTTATTCTGTGTTTTAAACGTGTAAATGTGATCTAAAACCCACTTTAATAAAACAGTCAACAAATAATACATTCCAGTGATAGTTATAAAATACTTAATTGCCGTGCAAAATGGTAAACAAATGCTGCGTTCCTCGCTGTACTGGTAATTATGCCACCGGGGAAAAGGTACACGTTTTTAAATTTCCCAAAGATGAGAAACTGAGCTATTCATCGATAAACCTTTAAAATTTCTATGCACTCTGTGATGAGTTATTATTTTTAAGTCTCTCGTAATCTAAATAATCGAACGAAACTAAAATTGAGGCTAGGTTTTCACTTATCTTATATGAGTGACCAAATACGCTTTTCGTTAGTTAGTTTTGCCTCAGAATTTAATTAGGTACCTCTTTTATTAAAAAAAAAAACCGTTTTACTTTATAAGAATTAGTAGAAGCAAATTATAAGTGATTTTTATTGTTCTAATTACGTCCAAATGTATTATGTATCTCCATATCTAAAACCAATAAATGCATATATTTTATTTGTAATTGTTTTATTTGTCTTTGAGAATATTTCCAATAATTTCTTAACTAGGCGTTATCAAGAACATATTATTGACAGGGCACACAAATTTAAATTTTGTAGTTGAAATTTCTTCACCGTCAATTTATATTTTGGTTCTATATTTTGTTTTTTTAATTGCCATACATATAAATAAGATATATATATATATATATATATATATATATATATATATATATATATATATATATATATATATATATATATATATATATATATATAAATTAGTCAGTATTTTTAAGAGAGAGGCTCGTAGGGAGGGCGACCGAAACGGCCACTTTTCTTTTATTCCCTAATATTTATTGTAGTTTTTACTGCCGTAATAAATATTTCTTATTTGGGAGTAGTCACATGTAGTATAATAGCATTGCTTTAATGCATTACGCCATATATGCTGGGCCTTCCTTCTGTGACGTCACCAGCTGGTTGTCTGGCTTTTAAATCTCTAGGTGGTGTTGCTTAAGCGATATGACCTCAGCCTTTTTTTAAAAAGGGAAACAAAAATGGATTAAACTGCTTGATAATGTAACAATGCTATTAAAATTTTTAAGAATCCTAACGCTTCAGCAGTCTTAATCTCTGAAGCTGGAGTATCTTTCGTGAAAGCTGTGTATGGAATGACATCCGATAGCACTTAATGATAACAGGTCAGAATCTGTTTTTAAATCTTCGAAGAGGAAACCTTGCGATCTCGCATCACTGCTGCCAACTGAAGTCAAGAGCATTTACTCCAAATTTCTTGGAAATGTACAAAAAGCTGTCAAAAAGCGTGCAGCTGTCGAAAACCTGAACTTGTACTGCTCAATAATCTGCGTGAACATAATATTAATGTTGAAGAGGAGGACTCGCTTGACTATGACCAGCCAACTGAAATTGAACTTATCATTTTAATAATAATGACGATAATAGTAATGGTTCTGTAAATACTGAGGGACCAAAAGTTGAAGACAACACCGGAAATACATACACAGCCAACAATTTCAAGTGAATCATGTACAAAACATCGTATAACGTGGAAGAGACGAAGACTTGATTAAATAAAACATAAATAAATAGTCATATTCATAATATAATTTGGTCCACTTATAAAAAAAATATCCTGACCTTTTTAAACAAACATTAATTTTTACTTTTATAATTTCCGGCCTCATTTTGTACTAAACTTAATTTCATACACGAAACTTGTAAAATTGGAAGCCACGCAACTTAGCCCAACTTTGAACGATAATCACTGGTAGAAATATGCATCGGCAAATAGGCGACAAAACTGTATACTGCTTTATAGCGAATTTTATAAGTTTTGATTTTGTACATAACATTATTTGTCGTAAATTCAATGGGAAAGCCGGAAATCGCGAAAAATCATATTTTTGTGTCTTTGCCCTCCCCTAGAAGGGGGTTGCAGGACTCGTTCTAGTGGTATAAATTAAGGATTTCTCAGTAACAACACAATGGATCAATTTGAGGTCTTTGTCTGGATTATTTCTGAATTTCTGAAATTTTTGTGACTTGGAAACTGGCCTACAACCAGTCGAGTAATATATATGCAAAAAAGCAATTTTAATTTTGAATTAAAATTTTACCAGCAAAACTTCATATCAGCTGGCGCTGATGACGTCATCAGTCGCATTGATGGTAAACAACTATCCTCAAAAATACAAATTTTATAAAATTTTGTGTATTATGTCGCTATTATTAAAATCCGCCTGGTTCCCGTACTTTCAACTAAAATCTAGTTCAATATAATGTTTATAAAGTTTTAAATAGGTTTTCCTAATGTTCTAATAAAATATAGTCTGGGGTCCAACAGTACGAAATCGCTCTAAATTCCAAGTAACCTGTTCCGACATGACGTACATTTTTCAACTTCAGATTTGCAAAAAGGGTTATATAGGACACCAGAAATTACTTGTCGGATTCTTATCAGCTCTTGCATAACTTCTTAAATGATAAGAAAAGAGACGAAATGATAATTCCTAAAAAAATGTTTTTTAATACATAACACGTCCTGTAAAAGAAACTATGAGGCTATCCATCTAATTTTTTTATAGTATACACTAAAGACATAAGCGCTTGGATGAGGCTCGATGGCACTGCTTAAATATGTTTAGTTTTTTGGGAAAAAAATATGAAATCTGTAACTATAAAATATTGTAATTAGAATTTCAACATACGAGCAAGTACTTCAATTTTAAATTTTTTTGTGTATAAACTATGCTAACAAACATACCCAATATATTGAAAATGTTTTTAAGACAAGACAAGAAGTTGATATTGCATATAGTATTCGAGTTGTGAATTTTTAAAATGGGTGCATGATGCCGCGCATGTAATAGAGGCGACAGTTCTCCTAAAATTCATAAAGCGCATGAAAACAGTTTACAGTGGAATTAGCTGGTATGTTTATGTTTACTAGGCGTATATACTTATGTATATAGTGTGAAGTTATTTGTCTTAACATTTTAACATTATAAAAACTATTTGTGTTTGATTGTTTAAATCGATTGATTATTGTTTGCGGTTCATATTTATTATTTACTAGCTATGCCCGCGGTTACGTTCGCGTGGAATTTTGAAATTGACTAAAAAGCTTCTTTATAAACGACGTTTGAGGTAGAATCACCATTCTGGAATATTTCAGAAAACTCACAAATTTTCTGGAATATTCCAGAGTACTCTCGAATTTTCTGGAATATTACAGAAGTTTAATCTTAAAAGTTTATGCCGTGCAAATACGCTTATTGTAGAGATCAAGCTGTATCTCCTGTTCTACTAGACCGATTTTCATAAAACTTGGCTTAGTATAGGTCGATTTCGATGAAATAAGAACTAAATGTTACTCCAGCTTAGATGAACCTCATTGGTTCAGTAGTTTCTGCGTGATGCGCGTTCAAACAGACAAGCAGACAAACAGAAAAATTCCAAAATCTGTCTTAATGTATTCCATTACTCATCTTACATCCCCCACATCAGTTTTTTGCAATTATTTTCAATGTACATACACGTCAACTTTACAAATGTATTATATGTATACGTTTGAAAATTATTAAAAGGTAAAATAATTTAATAAAAGTGATTTACGCCCCCTCAACAACATGTTGCAAATATTACTTTTTTTAAAACAGTGTTGTGAACCGTCATTCAAATTACCTCTTGCACAAAATTTTGGATGCAGAATTGGAAATCAGGAGCTGGTACCGATAATGTTGACAAAAAAAAGTTTATCTGAACTTAAATTAAAAAGTGCAACTGTAAAATAAAATGCGACACAAAATGTTCTTGTGAGTGGTATTCAGTTGCGTGCTCGTGTGCTGCTTTTCCTGAAAATTGTTTTAAGGGAAAAAGCAATATGCATCATTTTATAATGATAGTGATTCTGACTAAAATGTTAGAATAGTTATACACAAATATACAACATTAATGTTTTATTTAAAATATCTCCCTTTTCTGCTTTTTATTAAATATGCTAAATACCTAAAATAATATTTCTCACTAATGTTTTATTTCTTAAACAATATAAAAACGAGTAGAAGTTGTACTCGGGCATGGCCAATTGCGAATACCTATTTGATTAACATTTTGCTCGAACACACAATTCACTTTGTATCGATTATTATTTTTTTAAATGAGTGGCCGCAATCGGCAACGCCCGACTACTACTTTCATTCGTTTTATTGTATTATTAACATAAAGTAATTCAAATTTGCAATTATATTGAACAATATAGTGCTTTCTACTGTTACACTGTACCAATTATCGTGTAGACTATTTTTATTTTAATGCTGCATAATTACGCGCCTCATAAAAAAAATCATAAACAAAAACCGCTGCCTAAGGAATCACTACTTCCACATCCAGATTCTCTATCCGAGTCACTCACAACGAAAAAACTTTGTATGTGAAAATAATTGTTTATGGAACTTTAATAATATAATATTTGAAATCCTCTACCCCAAAAACCCATAAAACGATACCCCACATCGGTAGTGGGGTGGGGGTGGTGATAGGGGGGTGGTAGTGGGGGTGGATGAAGTAAAAAAATATTTTGAGGTTTCTGATTCCTGTACATGCACTAAATCACATTTTTTTTCATCCCCTTTAATAAGGAGGTGGGGGTGGTAATAGGGGTGGCTAATGCCAAAATTTTTTTTGAGACCTCAGCTTCTCTTATATATATAATATACCAATTTCATGGACTCCTACCTGCTTAATTTACCCATTTACCCCAAATTTACCCCAATTTACCCCCCAACCCTTCGACGGAACAAGATGAAAATATAATCTAGTTCTAGATCTCGTTAAAGTACATATGTGTACCAAATTTCAAGTCAATATCTTAAACGGTTTCAGAGTAAACGTGCGCACAAAAAAAGTTACAGACAGACAGACCGACAGACAGACCGACAGACAGACAGAAATTTTTTTTTCGCTCAAACTTAAAATCTCGACGTTTCATGACATTTTAAGCCTATTTGGACAATAAAAATTTTTTTAAATTTTTTTGTCGTTACTATACTTCCACTGGACGTGGAAGTAAAACTGTATACGTTATCAACAGGATCTTTTTTAAAAAAACTTTTTCAATATATGGACTATATTTGGTAAGCAATTATAATAATAATAATAATAATAATAATAATAATTCATTTATTTACTATATGTATACATATCTATAAAATTTTGTACAATTACAATGTCTTCTTATTCAAGGAACAACACTTAATGGAATTTTGTTGGCACACTCTATAGAATAGTAAACAAATAAAGTTTGAGCTCCCACAAAAATACAAAGTACTGTGCGTGGGCTTCACAATCTGAATTTTTTACCTATTATTGGACACAGATGAATTGGACTACTGTCCACACTATTATCGAAACAGGCAACCTGTTTCGATATATACATTTTTTTTTAATATTTAAATACAATCAATATACACTTATCGTACAACATGTAAATACATACATTTGCAACCTAGTTGCGATTAGAATACTATATTAAAATTAAAGTTGAAAACTAATCTACTTACATCTATTTATATTCAAATTGGTCTATTTATTAATAAATACAAAATATACGATATATACATAAATAAACATACACCTACATTCACGTACATTATAAATAATAAGTATTTTTAATGTCAATCTCTTTATGTGCATACGAGCGGGGCTTGGATAGAAGCCACTGCTTTAGTTTTACTTTAAATAGGTTTAATGCATTAATTTTCTTTAAATTGAGAGGTATTGCATTGTAAATCTTAGGTCCAAGGTAGGCGAAACATCGCTGACCTATTATTGTTTTGTAGACTTTAGGGATTTTAATTGCGTCTATTTTATATCTCGTAGAATGTCGGTGAATAATGGGATTTTCATATCGCGTTTTTCTTTGTTGATAAGCTATGGTAACATAAAATAATTGGTTCAAATCCAAGACATTTGCAATTGTATATAAGAATTTCATAAATTTAATATAGTTGTCCGCATATCGAAATATTTAGAACGTAAATATCAACCTTTTGATTTTAATTATTTTTTTCCAAAAAAAATATTCTTTTCAAAAATACCATTAGCTTAGTTAGAATCACGTATATCTTTTGAGTATACATACCAAAAATCAGATCGGTAGGTTACATAGTTTTTGTTTTAACGGAGAATAACCATTGTAAAACATAAATTTTGTAATTATCAATCCGCCATCTTTTTTGCGATTTCTGAAGTTGCGCAAGAGCAAAAATTAATCCGACAAGTGTTTTTTAGTGCCCTAGGTAATGCTCTCTTCATTACTTATATCAACATTTGTACGTCATGTCGGAACAGGTCATCTTGATTTTGGAGTGCTTGGACCTCGAACTAATAAGGCATTTGTTGTAGGTTGAAAATCCAACGTAAAGCTCATTTTTATTAATCAGCAATATTAAGACATCATGTATGAATTCTTAAATGTTCGCTTGGAGCTATACTGGCTCCATGCGAGTATTAAAAATGAGAATAAACTTAAAAACTTAGAATTTGGAATTATGTTAGTTATATTATTGCAACCAATGACGTCACCGCCAATCACAGCGCGTTTTGTATACCAGTTCAATTATTCGAATTTTATGTTATTTATTAGATGAAATTTTAAATTGATAGATGATAGAATGCTGTTTAAATGTTGGGAAGTATTTTAGTGTATCATATACTTCATTTTAATAATATTAAATTAAAAAAGCAAATTTACAACCTAATTATAACACTTCAAAAAAGAAATCTATACTTAGATTTGACATTCCTCTCGCCTCGTATGACTGCCACAATGTAGCGGAGGCAATTTCAGCTATCTGTAATAGGATAAAACGGGAAACCCTTCAATTGGTTACGTGCTTCGATGTTTCCTTCGAGCAACAGGTTGAGGTTTAGCGGGTTATTGCTATTTTAGGAAATTATCGAAGGAATCTTTGTTTTTAATCGGTTTTAATCTCGTAATTTCTACTCAATCAAATTCCCTCACATTATTTTAAAACAACAAAGTTGATTACATTGCTACTTTGACGACTGAGATGAATCAAGGTATTGTATCATAGTATCATATAACGTTCAAATTAGTACAATAAAAACTTTAAGTTTTTAGTAGACACTTATTTTTAGACTTGATGTTTAGTTTTAAACTTACATACAGTAGTTTATCTATACCGGGTGTCAGCGAGACTACTTTTCTCACCGACGATAATAATTCTCGGACCCAAGAACAAGGAAATATTGTTAAATCTCTTTTAAATATCGGTGTAGAAAACAACGTGCTGGACAAAAAGATAAACTTACATGTTTTGGTGTTATTATTGATAGTGATTTGAGATTTGCGAGTCGTGATGATATATGAATTGTTTAAAAGGGTATTTGTCTCTGAAATTAACATATGGAAATAGGCACTCGACTATGCAGATTCTTTATATGGTTAATGCACTTTATAACGTAAAATTACAAAATCTATATCTTAGGTTGATATATGGAACTCGCATGAACCAAAGAATGTCACACAAATTATGCGATGTAAAATGGCTTAATATTGTTATATGCTTCAAGCCTCCAGAGACATGTAGAAAAATCTAGAAGATTACAGACATCATCTGGAACATTGTATAATGTGCTGGAATGTAGTGGAAAGATCCAGAACACATAACCTAGGGTATATAAAGGAATTAACAGTTCAGTTTAGGAGGCAGTTGAGTTAGTACAGTTCTAATGGTCAGTTGAATGAGCAGTTGAGCAGTTCAGTACAGACAGTGAGTAAACAAAGTGATCATAAGTGACTGAATTATTGAGTTATATAGTACACAGTGTAATATTAGTAAAAGTAATTAATTGTTGTAATTGTAGTAATTAGTATTATTATTAGTAAGTTAATAAATTAGTGTTTAGTGTTACCCTGGTGTTATAATTTCCGGATCCACGATACAGGGTGCTTACAAAAAGGGTGTAAACACGTAACACTATGCAAAATAGAAGGATTCATCAGGCTGCGTGTTGATCAATGTATTAATATTGAACAAATCCTCGAGATATCTAAATAGGAAAATTAAAAATTAAATTCAGAACAGACGTACATAACTTGAATATTTGGTTTAAAGGTCATGTAAGTCCTCCAATAGATCGTTCGCAATTGTTCATAAGATCAATAGCTGTGTATACACGAAAAGATTTATCGACCAATTTGAGCGATTTATGGTTAAATTTGCAAGATTGTACAGATAAAACTGCTAGTTAAGGTCTACAAGTGAAATATCCAAATTGGCCGATAAGTCTACGACAATAATTTGGGGCGGTAATTTGGTTACTGTACATAAACACAACGATTAAGTCGAAGATAAATCTGTCGAGAATTATCTGACGATATTTTGTAAACCGTCATCTGGGCATTAGTACTTCTCGGACTAAATATTGGGCGACTTGCTCTAAAGACAAGAAAAGTTTTAAAATATTTTCATATAGGAGTAAGTAGTTTTTGAAATCATCAGGATTTTCATCTTGCAGCTGTTTTAGAAGCAGCATGTGGCGCTATTCTTTTCTCTCTAACTACGTTTTAACCCACTTTGTACGATTTTTATTTCTTCTGTGCCATTTTATAATTATGTAACCCATCATTACAAGTAATAAAACACTTTTAAGGTCGTTTTCGTTCATTTTTTTGTAGAGCACTGAACGAAAATACTTAAGTCTACCAAATAAATTGTTCAGATTTTCTGAAATTCCGAAAGATCAACGATCACAAAGAATCTTACCAAATTCAAAGATATATCATTGTGAACGACACATATGTAACGAATAAACAGTCCAGTAAATTTTCTACAATAATTCGCTCCAATAAAACTTCGTGTTAGTATCTCCAATAACATTTGTCTGAACGATCTTTCTTAACGATTTATCTGACGATTAATTGGTACAATTTATCGCTCCCAATATATCTTTCCGTGTATATGCAGCTAATTAGTACCTTAGCAGCATTTACAACTAGTACAGTAACTTGGTGATCTCACTTCGGACTAATTTTATTGCAGTTTTAAATTCAAATATTTTTGGATGGTTTGATTCAAAATGAGTCAAAAATGAAATATTAAGGAGGAATAAAGGTGCTTTTTCGTGGGGGGGGGGGTTCAAGGGTTAGCGGTTTCAAAAAAAAGTTACTATTGAAACGCGTAGTTTGTCTAATTCTACCCTATAAAACCCCCTATAACACTATTTTAGCTGTAGTATTCGCCGTGTTGCAGGTGGTTGAAGACATTGATTTTTAAGCAAAGAAACACCGAAGGTTTTAGGCAAATTACTCAAAGAGGATCACATTTTCGAAAAAAAAATCTCATAATAAAAAAGTTAGCTTATGAAATAACAAAAATAATATATGAAATAAGCATTTATTTAAGCTCCTCGTTGCCGAGATACAGTTAATGTTAGGTGCATTTGAACGTAGACCTGGAAAGGTCTCGTTCTAGTGCAGGCAAATCCAGTTTTGAGTATGAACTATCTGGGGACAGCTATTTCTTTATCGAAATGGATAGCTTTATTCATGTAGAATGAGGATATAAAAGTCCCGAAAAATCCCAATGTGAGCTAAAGCCACCATTTAGAAAAAATGGCCGCCAGAACCGTTTCTTTTAGAAGGACATATCTCGGTAACCATTGCTCCGATTTTAGATTTCTTTTTTTGTTCTCTTCCCCTTTTTATGTACAATCGAAAGTTTTATTACATCTTTGGACATAAAGTAGAAGATAACTGAAGAAAATAAGACTTGAGTTCTTGGAAATATACAAGGTGTCCAGTTAGTGCTTCCTTGGAAGATTGTGCAAAGACGAGTAACTTTATAAAAAAAAATTTTTAACAAAACTTTCAATGTTCCCTACTACAACGTGAAATTATTTTCAATTATACAAGGTGTCACAAAAAGGAGTTACACAAGAATGTATAATTTTTTTAATGGAATACCCTCTAATTTTTTGTGTCAGTTAAGCCTCTAAGGGTCGTGAGTTACACCCTAAAATTTTTTGCCAATCGGATGCAGCGTTGCCAAGTTATAATTTTGTTCCTGTTTTTTTGGCAAATTACAAAAATTTTTTTGACTACCATATCTCCGCGATTTATTAATTGTTTTTTCTAAAAATGTAGGGTGTTATTCGATAATGATGCATTTACTGAAAAACATTTTTGAAATAAATTATTATTATACCGGGTGTCCGAAATATTTGTTTACATTTCTTGTTATTTAATTATTAGTTTTCTCAAATTTTTTAAATGGAATGCCTATATTTTTTTACATGGATGAATAAAGCATAAAATTCCCCACATTCTAATATTATACACTTAATTTTTATTTCAAACCGTTTTTGAGATATGATTATTTCAAATAAGTTTTGCGTAAATTGAGGTGCTTTTTATTTTAGCATTAAAATCTAGTATGGCTTTGGTCTTTTGTTTTGCGTTTGTTTTTCACTCTATGACATTTCTCTAATGTGTTTAAGATTATCATGATTAAGTTGAATTAATATTGTTAATATTAAAAAATACGAATTATAATTATTGTCAATAAGATTTAATATCTATGGTAAATGTTATGTTATTGGTGAATGTGATGGAAATTGTTTGTTGGCATCAAGAATGTATGGTCAAAAATATCTCTATAGAAGATGTCCTGATGTGAGGTCTCTAGAAAATTTGAAAGAACGTACTGGAAATTTTGCATATGAAAAGAAGGCGAGACGACGAAATGTATTGTAATGAAGAAAATGAGCTGCCTATAACTTTAGCGGTAATCAAAAATCCTACGGCAAGTGTTCGGGAATTAAGTAGGGATTTAGAGGTCAGTGAATCTAGTGTTTTCCTATGTCTTCGTAAAAATAAGTTTCACTCCTATGGAGCTCAGCTGCATCAAGAGCTTTGGGATGTGGATTTAAATTGTAGATTAAATTTGTGCCAGTGGGCTCAAAATCAAATTGGTGAAAATTAAGAATTTTTCAAATTTGTATTATTCACTTATGAATCAACGTTTCATCGCAACGGATTTGTGAATAGGCACAATTTCCATTATTATGCCAGAGAAAACCCTCATATTGCACAGAAAAATCAGAACCAGAGTTTAAATGTAAGGGGAGGAATTGTACATGATTATGTTATTCATCCTCGCTTTTTTGAGGGAAATGTTCTTGGATTTTACGCAAAATACGTTTCCACAAATAATCGAGCATATTCCTGATTACATTACAAATAATATGTGATTACAACTTAAAGGTGCACCACCACATTTTAGTAGAAATGTTCGTCAGGCCATTAGAAATCAGTTTCCTGAAAGGTGGATAGGAAGAGGAGGTCCAATATTTTAATGAACTGTTAAATAATATCTAATTTATCATTTTATTAAATTATGTTAGGACTCATTGCATGGCCGCCTAAGTCACCCGACCTGACTTCAGTGGGTTTTTTCTTTGGGGACTTGTGAAGTCAGACGTTTATAAAGTAGAACCAACGACTCGAGAAGATATGATGGAAAGGATTCGTCGGTGTTTCAATCGTATACATGTTGATAATGTTACACTGTGTAAGGCGCTCATTTATCAAGAGACCTCAGTGTTACCTGAATCAAAATGGTGGATATTTTGAGCAGTTGTTAGGTTAGTTTCAATATCGTGAAAAAAATTATTGCTCAAGAACCGTTCATAAAAGAAAGTGTAATATCAAAATGTGAGAAATTGTAAGCGTTACTCATCCATTTAAAAAAATTATAGGCATTCCATTTAAAAAAATTGAAAAAAATGTAAAACGAGATATAGATTTTAATGCTAAAATAAAGAGCACCTTAATTTACGCAAAAATTATTTGATATAATCATATCTCAAAAAACGTTTGAAATAGAAATAAAGAGATATTAAAATGTGAGGAATTGTATGTTTTATTCATTCATGTAAAAAAAAGTATACCTAGGCGTTCCATTTAAAAAAAATAAGAAAAATAATAATTAAATATCAAGAAATGTACGCAAATATTTTGAACACCCGATATACTAATGATTTATTTCAAAAATGTTTTTCAGTAAGTACATCATTATCAAACAACATCCCACATTTTTAGAAATAAGATTAATAAATCGCGGAGATATGCCAGTCAAAAATGTTTGTAAACTGCCCCCCCAAAAAAAAAAACATAAAAAAATAGCTTGGCAAAATATTTTAGGGTGTAATACAGGGCTCTTGGAGGCTTAACTGGCGTTAAAGAAATACAGGCTCTTCTATTTAAAAAAATTATACTTTCTTGCGTGACTCGTTTTTGTGATACCTTGTATAATTGAAAATAATTTTAAGTTGTAGTAGAGACGAAACATTGAAAGTTTTGTTAAGAAAGATTTTTTATAAAGTTAGCCGTTTTGCACAATCTTCCGAGAGAACACTGACTGGACACCCTTTATACCTTAATGTATATTATTAAAAATAATTACAATTTTATATATAAATCTTGGTGCTAAGGCTTTCGCGGAGCTGGTGATCTGGCTGCTGGTTTCCGGATCTTCTTCACTTCACTTCGCTTCAGAAGAAGACCACAACAAGATGGTCGAAACGTCAAGCACTCAACCAAGTCTACGCGGAAGAAGACCCGGAAACCAGCAGCCAGATTTATATATAAATAACTATTACTCCGTTAATATTTGAGTTAGTAACATCGGCCAAAAAATAAATGAAAGCTAGTTGTGTGCTCTAGAACTTTTATTAAAATTATTTTATCAAAAATTGACTAGAAATTTCAGTACAAACGTCTCGAGTTTACAAAAGTTTAAATTTTCGTAATATTTAAATTGTTTTTTAATTTCCTAAGTTTATCGTTTAATTTATCGTAAAATATGTAATCATACTTTCTGTAAAATGTGAAGTGAGGAATGGAACAAAAAAAAGAAATCTAAAATCGGAGCAACCGTTACCAAGATATATGATTTTAAAGAAAATATCTCTGGCGGTCATTTTTTCTAAATGGCGGCTTTAGCTCACGTCGGGATTTTTTGCGGCTTTATGTACTTATCCTACATTAATAGAGCTATCCATTGCAATAAACAAATAACTGTCCCCAAATAGTTCACGCCAAACCCATTTTACACTGAGATTTGCCTGGTCTATTCTTCAATCTGGTTTAAAAAAACCTTTTAACATATATACCTTGAATCAAATTAAAACTTATTACAGTAGCTTAAAATTTCCTCTTAACAAATTTTCTTTTCTTTTTCTTTGTAATTTAAAGATCTAATTAAATGACATTAAATGACATAGGAGTTCCATTTAAAAAAAAATAGTTTTCATTGAAAAACCAGTATGGTTGAACTTAATGAAGAATAAATCGTATTTAATGTTAGTATCTGAAGAGATAATATTTTAAAAGTGCTTTCAGACCGATTTTTAACAATTTTGGTAAAATCGCGGTCTTCTATGATTAAAATTAAAAATTTATATTTTTTGTCAATCAAAATAATATTTAAGGGAGGTCAAATCATATGTATTTTGGCCAGCAGCATCTAAATATGTAAAAATTTACAGGTTGTCCGATTTAAAAAGGAGGAGGGCCTGTAAGGCCGGTTTTCGGCCCATTTTATTTTTGGTCAAAAAATTTCGAAATTTTTTTTTTATCATGTATATTCAATATCTAATCCGAGATCTAATCTATTCCACCCCAAACAGAACTTCCCCAACCCCCCCCCCCTCCATGTGTCCTCCTTAAATTATTAAAGAACCAGTTTACATTAGTATACGTGCTTAGATGTTTTTGAACTTGAAAATCATATTTCCTTTGAACAAACTGCACACTAAGCTCCCCCTACTACTATGCAACACTCCAACATCCCCATCTCCCCAACCCCCAACGACAAGCACCCCCCCCCCCCCCCAACATAAACCTTTATGCTCCTACCAGATGTAACATAGTTTTAAAAGGATTTTTTATTTACTAATCAACCATCCTAAGTTGGCAGGTAGCCGCGCAGAGAAAGAAGCAATATCGTCACTATTTGACAGAGACAAACAAGCTTTTTAAGTTTCTTGAGGCTTCTTCAGCTAGGACGACATTTCTTCTCTCTCTGCGCGGCTACTTGCCAACTTAGGATGGTTGACTACACTCAAAGAAAATGATAGGTAAATTCAACCAAAAAGAGCATATGAAATCGCGCCTATCTAGTTTCATAGTTAAATCAATCAGAAAAGAATAGTCATACAACTTTATTTGTTTTCGTAAACAAATAGTAGTTTAATAATCATATCTTCTTGTAACAAATTAAATAGTACAATGACATTTTTTTATGTTCATTAACCATTTTCAATTTGGTCTACAATTAAATAGTACAACGACTTTGTTTTTTGTTCACCAACTAATTTTTAGGTTGATCTACACTTTATTGTATGAAGAAGTTTTTTTTGGTTAGCCAAAATCTCAGTATTGAGACATCAGACCACCCAAACCAAAGATTAGAGATCGTTTATAAGATCCATCCAAATATATCGATGATCCCTGAGAGAATTTGAACATTGCAATCATGTTATTAATTTTCTATAAATTCATAAGAGTATAAGATAATGCATGATTGATTATTGTCAGTGATTTGTATGTGGCGTCATCTGGGAATAACTTCTGTAATAGACTACGCGGTAAGCAAGCAAATTTTATGGTAGTTCTTTTAGAACTTCTAGAAGACGACAATAATATTGGTTTGTCTACCAAGTACAATAATACAGCGAACTAATACTGGGTTAGAATTACAATTCGATAAAATAAAATATACTATTATCTAGTTTAATTTGACAGAATTCAACAAAATAATAGTCAGACGAAAAAAATAATAGTCTTATTCATCTATTTTTTAAGTTAATGTTTGTTTTGTTGTACGACAACTTTTTATTAATTAAAATAACAATCACCTCTTGTTTAAAAATACCATCAATATAATTTAGTTTAACAAAATTAACGATATTGTTAGTTAACCATTTTTTTTTTGTTGAATTTACCCATAGTGTAGTGAGTGTAGTACATTATTAATAATATGGCAATTCCTCTTATACCCCCCCCCCCCCCCCCCACACCAACTCTCCCGAACCATTCATGCCATCATCATACTGCTACAAGCTTGAAAATGGTATAATTAAGACTTTTCTTATACTTTTTTTTTATCGGCAGAAAGATATAACATTGAGCCCGTTTTACTCCCTCTCCCTACATCCAAAGCAACAAAAATACGAACAAAGGTAGTTAAACTCTAAGTTCTGAAAAAATCAGACAAAAGTACGTATACTATAAGCTCTAAATCAACAGACAAAAAAACAAAAGAAAGTCGAACCTAAACCTCTCTACAAAACAGATTCGGGTATAAGAGGAATGGGCATTTTATTAATAGCGTAAATAAGAAGTCCTTTTAAAACTATTTTATATCTGGTAGCAGCATAAAGGTTTATGTTGTGGGAGGAGAGGGTGCTTGTCATTGGGGGTGGGGGTGTTGGGATATCGTATAGTAGTAGGGGGAGCTGAGTGCCCCCGATCCTTGGGGACAATGTTTTTCATAAAGATTAAAGCGAAAGGAACAATTTTCTACATGTCCCAAAAAAAAAATTGGCTGCACTTTCAAAATGGCGTCGTTAAAAAAAATTTGCAAATATTGTTTTTTGTCATTTAACACAAAAACTAAAACAGATGGAGAAAAACTTTCTGCACAAAAAACAAAGTGCATAAAATTTCCTACAATTTTGTTCCTATACGATATTTGGATAGGAGTTACCATTTTCCAGATAAATGATTCGGCTCTTAAAATAAAATAAAAAATTAAATATATAATAATACAATAATAATAATAATCTTTATTCATACATTACTCATAAACACATTGAAACATAATATACATAATATATAATAGATGAATTGAGTTATAGTTTTATCTATTCGTGAATGTACAAATAAAGAAGAAGAATCCCTGAAGCATATCTAAGATACTTGTACGGGTACAAAAATATAAACAAATAACCATTTAATACAAATATGCGATTTACATATATTTTTTTTCAAATAACAGCCTATAGCAGCGGATTTCTTAATATTTAAAATAATATTTTTGCTGCTGTTAAAGTTGTTTACTATCTTATGAACTAGGTATGTGTGTGTTTGTGTGAAACACAATAAAATATATAAGCGGTAGCGAGGTAAGTATGGAATAAGTTTTAATTATTTGTTTTAATTATTTATTTTAAAATAGAAGAAAAATATTTGTTACCTAAGAGAAGAGGAAATAAAATAAAAGAAATATTCTATATCAACATAGGATCTGAGGAGTTGGTGTGCTCTATTATTGATTTTATTTTCCTATATACATATTAATAGTCTTTTATTAATAAAAACTAATCATTTTTTCTGTCGACTAAAACGTGAAACATATTTCTTTCATTTCCTAATATATATTGCGTGCATGATCTTTTAAATTTTTTTTTAGTGTTAATTTCTTTGATTTCATTTGGCAATGAATTGAATATTTTCGGTGCTAGAAAGGAACGACCCCGTTGACCCACTGTTTTTCGCATTTTTTGAATTTTTAAGGTGTCTTTGTTTCTAGTTGTATGATGTGGACATCCTTCGAATACAATTGTTTTATTTTCGGAATCCTGTTTGATGGCTAGTGCAAGGCAAAATAATTGTGGAATGTCCATTATATTCGCGGCTTTAAACAACGCATCAGAAGGGTAAGTATGGTCTTTATTATAAATGATTTTTAGAACCCTTTGAAATACATCTAATTTTGACAAACTACAATTTAACAACCCACCCCAACCCATTATACCGTACCGCAGATGTGATTCAACAAAAGCCTTGTACATTATTATTGATTGTT
Source organism: Rutpela maculata (assembly GCA_936432065.2). Classification (NCBI taxonomy): domain Eukaryota; kingdom Metazoa; phylum Arthropoda; class Insecta; order Coleoptera; family Cerambycidae; genus Rutpela; species Rutpela maculata. Next base: position 328,346,421 of record OW386285.2, read on the forward strand.
TACAATCTATTATATCTTTAAGTTTTCTAAAAGTGGGATTATTCCACGTAATTTTTTTAGTAATTCGGTAACATGTATATCCCAACGGAGATGTTGATCTATATATATACCAAGATACCTTATCGTCTTCGCATAAGAAATGTAAAAGCTTTTGTCGTTTATATTAATATTATTTAATACGTTTAATATAAAACGTAATACTACGGGAGCCCACCCTAAGTGTCCGTGCACTCCCAGATCCTTGGGGACAATATTTTTCATAAAGATTAAAGCCTAAGGAACAATTTAAGACATGTCCTCCAAAAAAAAACTGGCTTATTTTCAAAATGGCGTCCGTTTAAAAAAAAATTGCAAATATTGTTTTTGTCATTTAACACGAAAACTAAAAAAGATTTAGAAAATCTTTCTGCACAAAAAACAAGGTGCATAAAATTTCCAACAATTTTGTTCCTATACAATATTTGGATCGGAGTTACCATTTTCCAGATACCATTGTTGCAGTTTTGTAGATAAATGTCCGCAAATTATAATATTATTATTATTATTATTAATTTTTTTCAGTTTATTTTATTTTTTGTTATGTTAATAATATAAAGTTATATTATACACTTTAAATAATTGTCAGAGTTATTTCCTCTAAGTGATTTACCGATCTATGAATTTCCATGTTTTCTTAATTTTGGACTCATTTATCTGGAAAATGGTAACTCCTATCAAAATATTGTATAGGAACAAAATTTTATGCACGTTGATTTTTGTGAAAAAAGTTTTTGTCCATCTTTTTTAGTTTTTGTGTTAAATGACAAAAACAAAATTGGCAACAGTTTTTTTAATATATGGCCGCCATTTTGAAAGTACAGCCAGTTTCGTTTTTTGGAGACATGTCTTAAATTGTTCCTTAGGCTTTAATCTTTATGAAAAACATTGTCCCCAAGGATCAGTGGGGGGGTGCACGTACAGCTAGGGAGGACTATTAGGGTGCAGTTTATCCAAAGGAAATATGATTTTCAAGTTCAAAAAATCTAAGCATGCGTGTTAATGTAAACTGGTTCTATAATAAATTTAATGGGGTTACATGGAGGAGAATCGGTTGCGGAAGTTCTGTTTGGGGTGGAATACATTAGATATTGAATATATATGATACAAAAAATTTTTTCAAAATTTTTTGACCAAAAATAAAAAGGGCCGAAAACCGGCTTTATAGGCCCTCCTCTTTTGATTTTCATGTCAATTGCTTCGAAACCGGAAGTCGGCCATTTTGGTTCTTTACATCATATAATTGGAAACTTCATCCCATATTACTATACCTAGAGAATATTATTTAGGTATTACGCAAATCACATCTTACACACTTTTTTATTTATTATGAAAATACCTACTTTGCATAATACCTAAATAATATTCTCTAAACATGATAAAAGCAAATAAATAAAAAATAATTAATTGTAAAAAATTACTATACCTAATTTGAAAAAAATTCATTCACCCGTTCAAGAGGCACAAGAGTGTTCCTATCGTCTGAGCCACCCGGTGCATGCTAAACGCTAGGCGACCGAAGGCAAAAAAGATGTGAGTTTTATCAGTGCCCCTTAACAGATTATTACGATGCCCACAATATATGCAATATGCCAAGCACGCAATATCCCACATGAATGATAAATTGTCTCGGAGATAATTCTAATGTATTGAAATGAACAGTACAATTTCTAAGGGCAATAATAATACGTTGACATTGATTATTTGATTTTTTAGGTACATTGAACTCTTTAAAAGAGTTTAAATTCGTCGTCAGTTGCCAACATAGAAAACACTGAAAAATTCAATGTTTTTTCGACTGTATTAATAATAAAATCACCTATGTGTAACCGCGCGAAATAAATCGGTTGCTACGGATGTTCAATTGAACATAAAAACGATAACGAAGTCTGGCGTTTAGCTTCGCCTACATTGATAACGCAACGTGGTAAAGATAATTGCTCCCGTCTTATGGCTGTTTCACATTTGTTTATTATTTTTCTTTTGATATCGTTTTTATGACTTGATAATACGGTTGTTTCCTTAGAATGTGTTATGTATGTAAACATAATATTGGAAAGATACCTAAAACTACCAGTAAGTTTGAGTCGCAAATACTTTTTATCTTTTATTTCAAGTGATTTTTCATATTTGTCCTCTACTACATTTTTAGGAACGTAAATTTATGTACTCGTATAAGACTGAAAAGCGATTTTTGTAATAAAGTGATGACTTCTAAATTTGCAAAAATTACACAGGACCACAAAATATTTTGCGAGTTGCCTGGGACCAGACGCAGTGTAGCATATGTTTTTGGGGTCGCTGAAACCGAATCTGAAACTTATTTTGCCTTGTCATGTCAGGATTTTTTTTTTAATTAAAACATTTTTTTTTACTTCATATTTCGAAGATTTGGCGAAGTCGCCGGTAATATCAATTAATTCACAAACATGGTATTATTTTTATAGTAACATTCACATGGTGCCCAGCATAAAGAGAATTTCTCAATAGTTTCCTTCACTATGTAGAAGTTAAATAAATAAAAGAAGCTACTAAAAAGATTAAAAAAAAAAATCTTTTTTTTAAATGGAATCGCCTCCAATAAATCTTCAAAAAAATATCTCTAAAAAGTAAGAAATAAAGTTTTACTCAGTTTTACAAATATCTATTTATCTATTAGTGAAAAGTGGTATACTTTATTATCTAATAGTCGAATCAACGAAGGAAAAATAGGGGATAATTCGTGTAGTTGCAAATTTTTGTACATTTGTCGGGAGGAGTGCTCTGAAGAACATACCAAAAGTTCTGACCGGTGGGGTGTGAGCGGTGGGGTGGGGGGTAGTTTGAAGGTCCCCTTTTCACGTTTTTCTTAAATAACTCGAAAACTACGACCTCTAGCGAAAAATTGTTTTTATACAAAATTAAACTAGAATTTTCTACAAATAAGTTCCTATTCATTTTTTATGTAGGATAAGTACTTTACGAAACGCAGAGGGTGGAAAAATCGCTAATTAAAAAAAAATTAAGTAGTTTTTCATGTTTTTTCGAAAAAACTCGGTGAAAACGCAGTTTACACAATTTTTAACTTTTACATTTCCCCTTCACCACTTTTAGGAATTTTCGAGTGGCCATATCTAGAAAAATATGCATTTTTCGAAAAACATCACAAGAGTAAAAACATCTTATTTTAGACCAAAAAGGTATATTGTTTGACCAAAAAAAGGTATATTGTTTTTTTTCATTTTTGACCTAATTCTACAAGTTACGGAACCCGTTCTAGGTGTTTTCTTTTCCTTTTGATCATTTCCTACTCTATTTTTTTTTCAACTCTTTTATTAACGCCATTGCAAACACATTGCACAAGGTTTCATCAAAATCCATTCATTAGCACTCAAATTAGAGATTTTGATAATTTTAGCGCTCCGTCGACTGGACTACCTCTATATCTCGTAAAGTATTGATCCTACATAAAAATGAATAGGAACTTATTTGTAGAAAATTTCAACTAGTTCAATTTTTCGCTAGAAGTTTCGTAGTTTTCGAGTTATTCAAGAAAAACGTGAAAAGGGGACCTTTAAACCACTCCCCGCCCCCTCGCTCGCCCCCACCGGTCAAGACTTTTGGTATGTTATTCAGGACACCCCCCCCTGACATCTGTACAAAAATTGTCCACTACACGAATTATTTTCCCTAATCGGCCTTTTTTGTACTTCGTTGACTGGATTATAATATCAATTTGAAATCGGTGCAAAAATGTCTAAGGACCCCGGAACAAAACCCATGAAAATGTTGATTCGGTGGAATCGGCTGAAATTTTGATATTTTGTAGTTCAAGTCATGCTGATCAAAAGTTCTTCACATCGAGCCAATCCTATGGACAGTTCTTGATATACAGCTTGTCAAAATTAGGTAATTTGCGTCATTTTATACATTCAAGAACTTTTTACTCTTAAACTATTAACTTTAGCAAAAAGCTGCAAGGGTCGAAATATTTTTGTTCAACTCCAATGGAGCTCAGGAATTTTTTTCAGAATTTTTAGGTTAGGTAATATATATATATATATATATATATGTCATATTCCGGCATGCTTCGGTGGGATTGGCTGAAGCTTTGCTATTTTGTAGTTAAAGGCATTCTGATCAAAAATTCCCATTGCACTAAGTCTATCCTATGAGTGGTTTTCGCTCCAGGAGTGCCTGAAGGTCTTAATAACGAGGTAACGGGTAATCTATATGTACGTGTTTATGAATGGCTTCCAGCGTGTTTGTGTACTGTGTGTATGCGTTTGTGTGTATGTATGTGCCAGTGTATACAGAGTTCTCCGGAAATATCGATGACAAACTTCTTGTGCAGATTCTACATGAAAAAATATGTTCGCAAATACATTGAGCTACGGCCCTTTGAAAATGGCACCCAAAAATTGATTATTATATTTATTATTATTATTATTATCTTTCAGAAACCTTTTGATTTACACAGACGCGACTTTATGCGCATATTGAACAATAATACAAGCTTATTTTTATAGTATTTTTTAAAAACATTTTTTACCGTAAGTGGGTGATATTGAGGGGGGCTGTCGATATTTTGCATTAATTTCTTGTGTTTTTTTTTTTCACTTTGGTACAAGAATTTCATTCACTAATTCAAAATACACAAAAAATGTCCTCTTTCATTTCAGTCGTAGGACTAGTGTGAGAAAAATCGTTCTAATGAGTTTGATGCGGAACCGCTGAAAACACAAGCGTATTATGGTTTTTGGGGTACACACGGCATGAAAATCACATAAAATATCCATCAGTGATTCTTCTTCGAACGATACATGATGCTGGAAACAAAGCACTTGTTCCTGAAAATCCTATGGATGTTCTCAATATTTAAAAACTAATAAGAAAATATTAAAAAACAACAAAAAGTAAAAATAAACAGATAGAAAGTGAAACCAAAAAAATGGTTAGCAATGAGAACGCTCTCATAAGAAACGCTCTCATAAGAAACATAGTTCCGGTAAGAGCAGGTTCTTTGATAAAAATAATCACACACATATGCACGCACGTACACAAACACGCTGGAAGCTATTCATAAACACGTACATATAGATTACCCGTTACCTCGTTGTTAGACCTTCAGGCACTCCTGGAGCGAAAACCACTCATAGGATAGATTCAGTGCAATAGACATTTTTGAGCAGCATGACTTTAACTACAAAATAGCAAAGTTTCAGCCAATCCCACCGAAGCATGCCGAAATATGTCATATATATATTTCACCTAACCTCAAAATTGATAAAAAAATTCTGAAAAAAATTCTTGAGCTTTATTGGACTAGAACAAAAATATTTCGACCCTTGCAATTTTTTGCTAAAGTTAATAGTTTAGAAGTAAAAAGTTCTTAAATGTCTAAAATGACGCAAATTACCTAACTTTGACAAGCTGTATCTCAAAAACTGTCCATAGGATTGGCTTGATGTGATAAGAACTTTTGATCAGCATGTCTTGAACTACAAAATACTAAAATTTTAGCCGATTCCACCGAATCAACATTTTCATGGGTTTTGTTCCGGGGTCCTTTCAAAACTTGTTGTTTATAGTTCGTAGGTAGCCAAAAAATGGGTCTTTCATATTTCATGCTCCTGTATAAGGTCAATTTCGTAACTGAAAATTCTAATTAAAATGAAAGACCCATTTTTTGGGTACCTATGAACTATAAACAAGTTTTGAAATTAGATATTTTTGCACCGATGATACAGTTCCTTGTCACTATTCACTAATAGATAGACAAATACCGTGCGTGTAACTGCGAAATGGGCATGTACATCCACATAGCGCGAGAGATGTGACAACCCAGCAATAGTAAAACCCGCCTGCCGGCCGGCACTCGACTACTGAAGTATCGAAGTATCCCAGCTCTGTTATTTCATTTTAGTCAACTGGCACACGCGATGTTGTAATTCTTACTTCCCATGTCTAACGTTCCGTTACACGCACGGTATATTAAAACTGAATTAAAGTTTGTCTTACTTTTTAGAGATATTTTTTGAAGATTTATTGAAGCGGTTCGATTTAAAAAAATTATTTTTTTTAAACCTTTTTAGTGACCGCAGTGAAGGAAACTATTGTGAAATTCTTTTTATGTTGGACACCATATGAATGTTACTATAAAAATAATACCAAATTTGTGGTTAATTGATATTACCGGCGACTCCCCCAAATCTTCGAATATAACATGAAATTTAAAAAAATGTTCTTAATTTAAAAAAAAATCCTGACGTGACAAGGCAAAATAAATTTCGGATTCGGTTTCAGCGACCCCAAAAACATATGCTACACTGGGTTTGGTCCCAGACAACTCGCAAAAATATTTTGTGGTCCTGTGTTATTAACTAAATATTACTACAGAATAATGCTAGTACTAGTTTATTCTATAACTTCAATCATGCTTCAGTCAGTCATGATTTTGACACAACAAACCATTATTGCTGTTGTTGAAACTCGAACGGTATACGTATACGAGATCTACCATTAGAACGGATAAAATTATACTTGACGGACAGACAAGGACATGTTTCAGTACGTAGCAACAATGCGATATATAAATCAGATTTAAAAGGCGTTCGCGTTGGGGAACCGCAGGGTAGTACACTTGGACCAGTACTATTTATCATTTTTATAAACCATTTAGCTAATAACGTTGATAGAAATTTGGCTACTCTATTTGCGAATGATTTTTCTGCATCGGTCTCGGCATCAAACATTGCTGATCTAACTCGTTTAAATATTTGTAACAAAAACCTTATAAAATGGTTAAAACTCCTACCAAATTCATCTAAAACTAAATTGACTACAGTTTATTTAGCAAAATGGATGGTAGAAGGTTAAGTTTCTTGGACTACTCATAGATTCTTATCTTCGGCTGACCAAATAAATTCTATAAACAATAAACTAGTCCAGTATAATGACTATGGGTTATTTCAGTTTCGAAAATCTGTTCATAAACAGGCTAAAAAAAAATTATTATTTTTATTCATTCATTCGTACAGTTAGTACAGTCGAATTGATTTAATTTAATTTCTTTCGGCAACAACATTCCACTTGAAATTTTATTTCCTCCTGATCATGAAAAAAGTATTTGCGTCCAAAAATTCCTTGTGCGTCAAAAGTTATATGCACTTTTTGACGCGTTTTCGCGGATTTTCAACTTATCTGCTTAATATATCTCGTACTAGTAATCGGATGGGAATTTTAAAAATACCGGCTTGAAATAAAATTATTAGAAAATAGACCTGCCCGATATGTATTGGTCAATCCGCCATCTTGGAAAAAAATCGAAAACACCAAAAATGGCCGTAAAAATTAAAATTAAATATCTTTTCTATAAAAAGGAGTAATTTTACCAAAGTTGACAAAAATGAAACTCATTTATGGTCAAATATAATGCACCAAACGCGGACGCCGTATGTCAAATAGAGCGATCAAAGATGGCGGACGAAATAAAACTTTTAATTCTTCGTCAATTATCGAGGAGGCATTTTACGTCACTTTTTTTCTTTTTCGATTGTTCGTTATTTTATGTACTTTTAGGGGATAGAGTGCATTTTTACAATTTTTTTACAATACATATCGGACAGGTCTATATTTTTCAAGGATTTTATTTCAAATAAGCCAACATTTTTAAAATTCCCATCTGATTACTAGTACAAGATATATTAAGCAGATAAGTTGAAAATCCGCGAAAGGACGTCAAAAAGTGCATATAACTTTTGACGCACAAGGAATTTTTGGGCTCAAAATTTTTTTTCATAAACAGGAGGTTATAATACATAACAATTAACAATAAAATTTCAGGTGGAATGTTGTCACCGAAAAAAATCAATTCAACTGCACTAATAGTATTTTCTGCTGACGAAATTCCGTAAAGAAGCAAGAAGTATTTAATCAACTTAAGGTTCTTACAGTATATTCTGTTTATATTCTCACATGTGTCATGTTTGTCTATAAAAATTATTCGAAGTTTCCTAAATGTATATATGTTATCCATTATAACACCTGACATGCTGATGATCTGCTTATACCAAGTCACAAATTAGAATTAACTGTCAGAGGCTCATACATAGTGCCTGTAAAGTTATTTAATCGCCTTTCACCTTCTATGCAGAGTGAAAAAACATGAATCGCTTTAAAAAAGTTACAAATCAATCAATCAATCAATAACAATTTATTTAACATTTTACTTACATTATATGCGCCTAGCCGGATTCCGGTCCGGAGCCAGCCGCACAACCACAGCGCGTGGCGTGGTGGTTTGTGTGTGGCTGGGCGGAGCGGCTCCGGTTCGGCTAGAACAATACGTTGAAGCGGGGCGTTAGTGCTCCTGTCTTAAAAAATAGGTCAGACTTAAAACTAACAATATGACTATATATAGGAGAAAGCTTTTAGAAACTTAAAATTAAACTTATTGGTTTTTATTTACGGTGCACTTGTTAGGGCGCACTGCACTGTTTAAAGTTTCGGTCACTGATACGGGGAAAACTCAATGAAAAAACCCGTTCGAACTAATGACATCCTTCGTCCTGGTGGTCGTACCGCCTCCAGGAAGGTAGGGTGAGGGGATGTTGTAGTTTAAAAAGTTTGGATTTTACAAGAAGTTATTGGCCGAGGGGGGATTTTGAAAAGGAGACAAAAAAGGACAAAAGAACAAAAACTAATAAAAATTACGAAAAAGGGAGGTGAATAGAGGGGATAGAAAGGGGTTTGAGGTAAAATCTGGTGAAAAGGAAGAATTATGATATAGAAACGTGTGGCTAGGGAGGTTGCCGAAAGATAGGTCACGCCTGATATGGTAATGGGTGTTTCAGGTTGAAAAGTATGGCATTATGCTGTCTGATTCGTGTTATATCGCGGGTTAGTGGACTATCGCCCAGTTTGAATTGGTAGAATTTTTGTGATATTTCCTGGACTAAGTCCGCTAGTGGGGTTATGTCGTGACAACGTGCGTAGAGATCTCTGAGGGAGGTGTACCTACTAGAGTTCGAAATGAGGCGCATAAATTTGTGTTCTAAGACTCTAAGTTTCCGCATTGTCGTGGCCGGGATGCTGCACCACACCGGCGCCGCGTATGTGATAGCCGGCCTGATCACCATTGTATACAGTAATTTCTTATTTGTCCTGTTTAGTCCGCTACCCCGCTAAGTTACAAATGTTCTGTTAGCAAATAGCTTTTATAGCATTGAGACATTTTGAATTGCACTTTGTAAAACTTACCTTGTAGTTTGTAATTTAGTTGTTTTAATTTTTTCGTGTGCTCTTTTATTATTATAGTTATACATTTAAATGTATTATTTTACTGTTTCTACAAAAATATAAATTTGTTTAAAGAAGGAAATAAATAATAACATTATTAATAAAAGATACCTACGCATCCCAGTAATATTAAATAATTTGAAGGAATCATAAATCCTTTTTACCTTTTATTTCAATTGATTTTTAATTTCTCAAGGCATGGTGAATATTTGTCAAAGATACATCATATTAAGACTGTTAAATTCTCTATTACATTTTTAGGTACATGAATTGTGCTCGTATGAAACTGAAGTGAATCTTGCAGTAAAATAGAAATAATAAACACATTTTGCAAGGGCGATGACTTCTATATTTACGAAATTAATTAACTATTACTATAGAGTAGTCTCAATGACCTTGCTATATACATATACGTTATTTATATATCCCTATGTAAGCATAAATTACCAACCACAAATTAGATTGTCCGTGGTAGAAAATTATTTTCATCTTTGATGTAAACTTAATTTCTATTTTAATAATAGAATAGATAAATACAAATTTCGTTGAAGGCAGCTATACTCTTGTCCATTTGGACGGTTTGGTAATTTAACTGGACCTATGAGTTGATTGTTAACTATCCATTTATTGAGAATTTCTGTTGTTTCGTTTGCTTTATGACATGAGGATTTTCATGAACAGATGACCAGTGATGAGCATTATGTAGATTAAATATTCCGTCCTTCGTGAATGCTGCTTCATTACCTTGGTTTTGTTTGTTTCGTAACCACTGCAAAAACTCCAATCGAGGTGGAATATACAGTTGTTGTTTATTTATAATTCTCCAAATAGTACGCTTTGAAAATCTCTAATGCATTGCCGCTAACTTGCTGATACTTATTTCAGTATTTTCATCAATAACATAAAATCATTTCCTCGTAATTGGGATTTACTACAGAAATCCCACTAGTATTATTTAAAGGACCCACTGATCTTGCGTCCGTTAAACATTGTTAGACAGCAATAAACGTTTTATGACATGGTGTTCTTCGGTTTGGGTGCTTTTGCCCGTATCTTCGCTCAGCGGCTCGAGAATTATACTTCATTTCTCCATATATCAAATACATATCAGCATATTTTTCATTATTAAATTGATTCATAATACAAAATTACAACCCAACTCGTTGCTGGTAGATTATGGAAATTAAACTTATACCACAGAAGACCTATACAAGAAACGATTCTCTGCCTTCCCTCCAATATTAAAGACGGCCATCTTGTTGGTGGTATTATTGTCAACCTATAATTCCGCAGATTTCTAAATTCACCGATGGAGCGCACTGGTAAGCAATAACATTATATGATTGGATATTTTGAAAAACAGATGGCCGAAGGTCACCCCAATTTACCAATTTACCAATGAAACATCAAACGTTCCGCCGATAGTGACGCTTCTGGTATAGGTATTCTGTGCTTATACTTGCTATTTTTGACGTTACTAATGAATTAATTGTCATGACAACACGACAGGTTTTCTGTTTCACAAGCCCCTATGATCTATGACCTACAGAGAAAAAACGATAATTTTTGATTTTTGGTTGATATTACCCATTTTAAAAGTATTAATTTGCGTACTGAAAGCGGTGGACGTCATGTGGAGCATGTAATTTTTTTTAAAATGAACAGTACTTTTGTGTTATTACAAAATTTTGTTCTGGAATTGTAAATAAATGTTAAATACAAATAGAAGAAAAAACGACAATTTCTTGTATTTTGATTTATCGCCCTTTTAATGCTCTGTAAAAATGTTCACGTATTCCGTAATTTTACAGGGTGATTAAAAAATTACAGCGTCAAATATTAATTATTATGAAAAAAAATTGAGAAACAAAAGATATTTGGTTGTTACCAAGTTTACGTAGAGTACTTATAGAGATACAGCTCCCATCAAAATTAGAAAATTTACCTTTGGAAGTGATTGGAATTTTTTTTCTGTCTCACTTTAAGAGGATGTACTTCCTCGGGGATACATTTTTGGATTAAGGTAAGTTGGGTTATATAGACTCAATAGGCACTCACAGATTCCCATTCAGGAACTCAATTCTGGGACATCCTGTATAGGTATTGATTGGATAGAATTTTAATATAATGCTCTGCATCAACATTGCCAGAAAAAAGTAAATTAGCTATAAATAATATCTTCCAAATCCTATAGTACAGTAAAAGTCGACCTTCTCTATAGGGGGTGCTCACAAATAAATCCCGGCAAGCTGATTTTTTCAGAATCGATGGGGTGGTGTCTCCCGAGTATCCAACCAAAAAGTCACAGTCCACACCCCTTGTAGGGTGTTGGATATATTTTTTTTTAATTTTCTTTTTCCAGCTTGTACATAATAATATTCTCTACAACTTTGCCTAATAAAATTTTTTGGTAACTTTGATTTTTGACGGTCCAGCGCCCATTATATGAGAAAACATTCACCATATTTATTTATTATGGTTCAGGAAATATACAAACAAAAGGCTAAATAGCTGGTTTTTGCAGGGTTGATTGAGAACTGTCTCCTGAGTCTCCAACCAAAGAAAAAAATAATAATAATAATTTGGTTGGTGACTCAGGAGACAGTTCTCAATCAACCCTGCAAAAACCAGCTATTCAGCATTTTGTTTCTATATTTTCTGAATCATAATGAATAAATATGGTGAATGTTTTTCCATATAATGGGCGCTGGACCGTCAAAAATCAAAGTTACCAAAAAATTTTATTAGGCAAAGTTGTAGAGAATATTACTGTGTACAAGCTGGAAAAAGAAAATTTCAAAAAAAAAAATAAGAAACCACCCCTATTGCAACAGCCTACAAGGGGTGTGGACTGTGACTTTTTGGTCGGATACTCGGGAGACACCCCTCCATCGACCCTGAAAAAATCACCTTGCCGGGAGAAATTTTTTTGAAAAATGATATCTTTATTGGACTACTAGTCAAAACTTATTACACAGGACCACAAAATATTCCAACGAGTTGCGCCGGACCAGACCAGGATGTTTAATACACCCTGGACTAGACCCAATGTTTTTGGGATCGCTGAAACCGAATCTGAAACTTATTTTGCCGCATTAATTCAGGATTTTTTTTAAAATGTTTGTAATAACATTCATATGGTGCCCAACATAAAGATAATTTTTAACAATAGTTTCCTTCACTATGTAGAAGTTAAATAAATAAAAGAAGCTACTAAAAATGTTGAAAAAAAATCATTTTTTTAAAATCGAACCTTCAAAAAAATCTTCAAAAAATATATCTACCTAAAAAGTAAGAAATAAAATTTCACTCAGCTTTACAAATATCTGTCTGCCTATTAGTGGAAAGTAGCAAGGAACTCTTCCTTGTTATCTATTGTCAATTTGATTTGATTTAAAAAAATCCTGACGTGATTGGGCATAATAAGTTTCAGATACGGTTTCAGCGAAATATTTTTGCGAGGTGCCAAAGGCCTGTTTTTATCAAATGAGCCGTAAGCCCACATGAAAAAAACCCAATATCTCAAGATCCTTAAACCACAGACAGGCTAAAGGCATGATTTAAGCCGGACAAGCTATGAATTAACCCTTAAAAACCATAACAACCCTATACCCTTAAGCCGCAGACAGCTTGCTTTTATCGAATTAAAACCCAATAACTCGACATCTTCGAACCACAGACAAGCTAAAGGCCTGTTCGCAACCGGTACAGCCGTGAATCCCCGAAAACTCGAATAACCTGACACCCTCAAGCCGCAGAAAGGCCAATGGCCTGTTTTTATCGAATAGGGTGAGTCCACCTCCATAAAAACCCTATAACTTGCCATCCTCGAGCCACAGACAAGGCTATGGCCTGTTTTTTCCAAAAAAGCTATGAATCAGCACTCTTTAATCCGAAACAAAATATGTCCAGGAGCCTCAACTAGAGCTCTCGCTGTCTGCTGTATTGGCCTCTGAGTTATGTGGTTATGTTGTTGCGGGACGGGTTATTGATGGTCTCCCAGTACTAGATATAGATCTGTTACAATATGTTAAACAGATTGACACACCTGAACCTTTTGCATTTCGCGAGGTCGCATACATTGAGGTAAGACACTTATTAAATTCTCTGAAAAATAGTAACACTAAGGATATATATGGCTTAAATATAGCTCTAATCAAAACTATAAAAAACCATATTATAATTTCATTAACAAAATTAATTAATGAAAGCTTGCGGACCGGAGTATTCCCAGATTTACTCAAGATCATATTGGTTATCCCAGTTTTCAAAAAAGGCGATCCACAGGACATTATTAATTATCGACCGATTTCTCTTCTCCCTATTTTTGACAAAATTTTCGAAAAAATTATGAAAATTCAGATCACTGAATATCTAGAGAAAAATAAAATATTATATAAATTCCAATTTGGTTTCCGTGAAAATCTATCAACAACAGATGCTATCATTAAGTTTACCGATTACACCTTAGATTGCTTTGAAAAAGGTTATTATTCCGCCTCTTTGTTTTGTGACCTCTGCAAAGCATTTGATTGTGTATCTCATATCTTGCTGATCCAAAAATTAAAGAAATACAACTTTAACAGGACAAGTATCCAACTTATCAAATCCTATCTAGAAAATCATATGCTATCAGTGAGATTAAATGGAATATCTTCCGAGGTGTTACATGTAAATTCGGGGGTTCCATAGGGTTCAATTTTGGGCCCAGTTTTATTCCTAATTTATATTAATGATGTGCCAAATGCCTTCGAGAATGTCAATTGCATCTTTTATGCAGATGACTCGACTTTACAAATCTCTGACCCTAACTTGAAGAACTTAATGTTAAAATGTGACAAATGCAAAAAAAATGTTTACACCTAATGCTCTTGCACTTAACTAAGAGAAAACTGTAAAACTTATATCAGGTACACGCGATATGAGCAATGCACCAAATAACCCCACTTGTACAAAGTTTCTAGGTGTCTTATTGATCCATGTTTACGATGGAATGACCATGTCGATTATCTTGCTGAACAATTATCTAAAGATATATATGCTCTTAGACAATTGTCAAATTCAGTTTCGTCGGATGTATTAAAAACTGCGAATTATGCATTATGTCATTCTCGACTATCTTATGCCATTCTCGCCTGGGAGCATTCTTCTGGTAGACATAGAATTTTTGGTCTCCAGAGGAGGGCAATCAGTATTGTGGGTGGTCTGGGATACCGGGATGACACCAAACAACTCTTTATTTCACTTAAAATACTCACCTTACCTAGCATTTACGCGTTACAATGTATTACACATGTTCATAATAACTTAACTACTTTTAACACCCATGCTGACTTTCATCAGTATGAAACACATCGTAGAGATAACATAAGAACCGAGTTCACAAGGCTAACTAGAGGGCAGACTGGTGTTAATTACCATGGTATTAAATTATATAAATTATTAGATGACCGTATTAGAGTTTTACCTAAACAAAAACTTAGATCTACAATAAAAGATTTTCTGACAAAGAATGCATTCTTCTCAAATGAAGATATAGTGAGAGAAATTGTAAACTTGTAATTTTACTTAAACTTATGTTCTGTGATATGACAAACATTATTTTTTTTTTGTTAATGTTTATTATGTAGCTTTTTATTCCATTTATTATAATTTCGTCCATTTTTACATGAATTTTAAATCTATTGTATTGTTTTTTACCTATTTGTAAGTGTAACTCTGTTTGACGTGTGTACAATTTTATAATTTTTAACATGAATAAATCTATCTAACTATCTATCTATCTATCTATCTCAGTGGCGGCTGGTGAAATTTCAATATTTTTTTTCTCGTCTGTGGCGCATGGGACCCATACGAAACTTGGGAAATAACCTCTAGAGAAGCACTTCTCTAATGACCCCTAAAAAATTTTGAAAAAGCAGTTTGCGAAAAAATTTTTGAAAATTCGCTAGCCTCCCCTGGGTCTAGGGACTCCTGTTTACTTTTATTTTTTTTTGTCATATGCATTTGACTTTTCATAAAAATGCATCGACAGATTTTGGAGTTTGTGAAAATATTTTCATTACTAACTGAGATACAACGAATTGAAATATTGTAATTTGTTAAATTGTAAATTACAAAATTTCAGTTCAGTGTATTTCAGTTAGTAATGAAAATATTTTCACAAACTCTAAAATCTGTCGATGCATTTTTATGAAAAGTCAAATGCATATGACAAAAAAAAATAAAAGTAAACAGGGGTCCCTAGACCCAGGGGAGGCTAGCAAATTTTCAAAAATTTTTTCGCAAACTGCTTTTTCAAAATTTTTTAGGGGTCATTAGAGAAGTGCTTCTCTAGATGTTATTTCCCAAATTTCGTATGGGTCCCATGCGCCACAGACGAGAAAAAAATATTGAAATTTCACCAGCCGCCGCTGATCTATCTACTTTCCACTAATTGGTAGACAGATATTTGTAAAACTGAGTGAAATTTTTCAACCTTTAGTAGCTTCTTTCATTTACTTAAATTTACATAGTGAAGTAAACTATTCTGAAATTCTCTTTACGTTGGGCCCTCCGATTAAAGAACTTATATCTAGACAGGCTATCTTTTCACTATATACCTTGTTTGCTCCTAACATAGTCACATTATATGTCCATTAAAATGGATAGATGAACATCACATCACAGCATAGATAGAGAGACAGCAAAGAAACTCTCGTGAACTCCTTTGTGTTGGCGTGACTAAAATCTTTCACCTTGAAGTCGCCATTTCGGCTTAAAAGTTAGAGCTGGATTCCAAAGAATTTAAATGTTTCCAACAGGACCGTATTCTCCAATTTAAATTAAACAATATATTTTCTTGCACAGTGTGTGTTGCTTGAAAATGAAGACTAGAAACTACGAAACTGTAGTCATAAACTGAAAAAATATTGTAATATTTAACAAGAAAAGTTTGTGTTTGTTATAATGGAATATCACAAAGTAACAGACAACTCTATTGATTTCTTTAAATAAACAATAATTTTAGATAACTAAAAAAGTCATATGTATGTAATTTTTTTTCCAACTTGTAAAAATAGGAAGTAAAAGCATATGAAACAGAATTTTCTTTTAAATACATCGATATAATTTTTTTTCAGTATTTTCAAATAAAAATAGCTCAAAAAAATAGAACAATAGTTTCTTCATAGCTTCATTTGTGGTTTTTTATAACAGAAGGGCCTTAGTTACTTGAGTTAAATGATGATAATTATACTATACCAAATAGTAGAATGCCTGCGTTCCACTACGGGTTCATTAATATATAACTAAAAATAACGAGTAATAACACCCCCATCCAATTTTACTTCCACATCCAGTGGAAGTATAGTAACGACAAAAATTTTTTTTAAAATTTTTATTGTTCAAATAGGCTTAGAATGTCATGAAACGTCGAGATTATAAGTTTGAGCAAAAAAAAATTCTGTCTGTCGGTCTGTCTGTCGGTCTGTCTGTCTGTCTGTCTGTCTGTCTGTAACTTTTTTTTGTCCGCATGTTTGCTCTGGAACCGTTTGATATATTGACTTGAAATTTGGTACACTTATGTATTTTAACGAGATCTAGAACTAGATTATATTTTCATCTCGTTCCGTCGAAGGGTTGGGGGGTAAATTGGGGTAAATTTGGGGTAAATAGATGAATCAAGGAGGTAAGAGTCAATAAAATTGGTATTTAGTATATAAAAGAGAAGCTAAGGTCTCAAAAAAAATTTTGGCATTAGCCACCCCCATTACCACCCCCACCCCATTATTAAAGGGGATGAATAAAAAATGTGATTTAATGTGTGTACAAGAACCAGAAACCTCGAAATATTTTTTTACTTCATCCACCCCCACTACCACCCCCCATAACCACCCCCACCCCACTACCGATGTGGGGTATCGTTTTATGGGTTTTTGGGGTTGAGGATTTCAAATATTATATTATTAGACAATTATTTTCACATACAAAATTTTTTCGTTGTGAGTGACTCGGATAGAAAATCTGGATGTGGAATTAGTGATTCCTTGGGCAGCGGTTTTTATTATAAAAATCAGACTATCAAATAATATGACAATCTATAAATTATCCAACATAGGAAGTTCCTAAAAAAGTTTACTCAAATTTAGGCCGCTATATTGGGCCGGCCATTTCGACTTTCCAATTTTATTAATTTTCTTGAGAGTTTAGTACATCTACCTGCAAAATTTCATGTTCTTAGCACACCTGGAAAAGCCCAAACAAACAGATATAGCCGTTATATGACTTGTTAACTACGTCGAGGCATCTTGCGAACTGAACAGTAGAGATGAGTTGCTATTTAACAACCTGTTATTTTATAACTATTGTTTGTAAATAGCATTAGCAGACTGTTATTTCTGTACGAAAATAATAGGTGAGAAAATAACAGATAAGAAACACGACATAGTAAAAATGTTCTTGCTGACTGCTGTTAAACTGTTATTCAGAAAACAGCAGTAGCAGATAATGAAATCGCAACGCAATAATGTAGTTGAATATTATTGAAGTTGAATATTGTGGGTATCTTGAGTCATCGGTATAACGTTTGTTATTTTCTTGAGGGCAAATTATAAATCTTTAAAAAAATGTCAAATAGCAAAGCCCGGCTATCTTTAAAAAACTATATTTTTATGGCTGTTGAAATAAAACATATCTAATTAACAATAACAAATTTATTATGAAGCGAAAAGACATGGTAGAGCAATTGACAAAGCAGGGGTGAGCAAATAAAATTTGTGCTTGGAGTATGATCACAAAAATCAAACAGGGCAAAAAAGGTTGTACAGAGAGACAGACATTTATAAAATAGGTACTCACAATAAATCACAGATACGGTACCATAAAAAGAAACTCTTTTGTCGGCAAAAGGCCACAATACACAAAATAATATTGCAAAATATATAGATAACTAAATTATTAATATATATGAATAGTTGGCCAACGATTTGTCCTCAAGTAGAAAGGTAAAATGACATCATACTAATAAACAAATTGTAATTTTTATAGGTATCAAAACAAATCTCTATATGTAACTAAAGTTAAATAACATAACAAATGAAATGTAGCATTTCATGCTACAAGGCACATATAAAAACAAAAGGTACGAAACATAGAAAATGTTTTATAACTATTAAATGAGAAATTTCATTATCAGTCTTTTTAAACGGGACTAGGCACTCGCGATCTCGAAATGCCGCACTTAGCACTTAAGAGTTAGTTTTTGCGATGATTGCCTTTGAAATATAGAATAGTTTGATTACTTACATTGAAGTTGCCTGTCAAATGGAATGCACTTTCCTCTAAACACCGTACACCTCCAGAATTGCGCACTACAGTGTAAGTAGACTCAGAACAGCATTAAAACACTATTTTTACGTACAATTGTACACACAAAAGAATATTTTTAGATTACACTCTTAAAAAAACAAACATAACCATTTAATGAACTCCCATTAACGGGAAATGGTTAATTGTACTAAACAAATCATAAAGATAGGTAATAAACTCAGGGTTTATAAAGTCTCAACCCTCTAACACTAGGACGATTATTCTTCTCATCGTAATTCAAGTCAAATTTTTGATGAGTGATGACTGTGGGCACGCTTAAAGCGGTCGTGGAAGTGTCATGGCTGCCGCTTGGCTCGGTATTTATCTCTTTCCCCACCAGTAGTCGAAATACCTCTACTCATTAAACCCGCGAATTTAAACTATGGTTTCTCATTGGAGGAAAGGCATTATTTTCAAATGTTTACCAGTAAAGCCGAGAACTAGGCGACGGTTACGTTACCTTCTAGAACCTTACAGTAGCGGCGATAATTTATTTTTTAAGAGGTAACAAAATAGGTAATTTATGTACGGAAAATACGAAATAATGTAATTTAAGGGCTTTTATGCCTGGGAATAAAAATGACCGTTACATCGGTTTTATGTAGGTATACACTTCTTAGTTGCTTTTTAACCATAATATATTCAAATCTTTTCGAATTTCTTCTCCGTGTGTATATTTTCGATTACCCGCATACTAAGTTTAAAAATGAAGGGCTGCCAGAGTTGAGTTGAATATTTTTGTAGAAATCTTGAGCCATCCGCTTTATGTACTGATTTTTAGCTGTTTTTTAAATCATAATATGTTCAGAGCATTTATATTTCCTTCTCCATATGTATATTTTTGTTTACCTGCATCTCCAATATTGTCATTGCATACGCTGTGTTTGGCGTGTTTCCAGCTGGTATTTCTTTATTAGTTTAATATAAAATAATAATAATTAAAATTTGAGGCTTAAAAAATGACTTTTTGCACAAATAACGTTTGTTCTGGCAATATTTTGCAGCACAAACAGAGCCCATACTTGAAAATAATAGAAAAATGTTAAACAGTAAGTAACAAAATAACACACTGCACTAAGTACGTCTATGAACTAAATTAATTGTACCCAAATTGTACCTACGTCGCCCGCACTGTTTTTCAAGGTTTTAAGCCCAAATGGTTCGTGCGCGACGATCTGCGCAAACCGTTCCCGCCATTCAAGTTTCCCTGCTGTCTCTCTTTCTATGCTGTGATCACATCCCATAGGCAACAGTGGCGTTGTGTGTGTAGAAAATGTGTAGAATGGTAAATATTTTCATTAAAATGAATTATTGCAATTCCTGCATTACCGGCTCTTTATATAACGTGATGTAGGCATACGATATTATAGTAAGATAAAGCAGTAAGATAAATATGTATTGAAAGGATATTAAAATTTAATTGCTATTTATTTTATAACTGTAAACTGAACTTCATCATGTTACGACTATGGAACGATCGATTTTCTTCTTTTCTAAACTGCTTTCTGCAAACGGCACAGCACTTCACTATTTATTTGCACAAAATATATTGTCACTAAACTGTGTAAATATGAATAGAGAATATTATTTAGGTATTAAGCAAATCACAACTTAAAATAAAATTACTTTTTCACCAGTTTTTGGTCGGAGAACACGAAAAACAGGGGCGAGCGTAGAGGCGACTTCAATGTGAATATCAGTCGATATTCCGTTGAAGCAACGTCGAGCGCGGTTAGTACTTGGATGGGCTCCCATCTTGGGAAATACAGCGTTCTCGTCCCACCTTCTAGAGGCTTGTATATCAGTGTATACTCGGAAGTTACGTAATTTCAGACGAGGATTACGTAGTGGATATACCATCCTTCGGAGGGGATGTAAAGCAGGCGGTCCCTTGTCTATTAAATGTTAGGCAAGTAAAAGATCCCTACTCTTCTTAAGGGAAGAGGTTCGGCAAAATTTCCAGGTTGGGGGTAGCTCGTCTCCTGGCGTCGGTGATAGGCCCTGGTAGCGGAAATAGGCCGACGTTAAACAGTTAAAAAAAAAAAACACGAAAAACATTTATTGACATTAATGGCCGAACTGTCAACTGAGATTATGATAATCGAACTGAAGCCGATCGTGTACGAGCGGCCGCGAATACGCCGATGGGCCAATCAGCAACTTATGGGAAGAAGTGCCTTAGAATGGGAGTCTTTCGGGATCATAAAATTCATGCCATTATGTATCTAGATATAAGTTCTTTAATCGGAGGTTGGGCCCATTGTACTACAAAAATAATACCCTGTTTCTGAATTAATTGATATTACCAGCGACTCCGCCAAATCTTCGAATATTCTCGTAATATGAAGTCGGTTAGAAAAATTGTTATTAATTTTTAAAAAATCCTGACGTGTTGGAGCAATATAAGTTTCAGATTCGGTTTCAGCGATCCTAAAAATATATGCTACACTGGGTCTGGTCCGGCGCAACTCGTAAATATATTTTGTGGTCCTGTGTTATTATCGTCTTTAAACACCCTAAATAAATAAATAATTAAGAAATAGTTGTCTAATGGGATGCAATTCAGCATGACCAGCGTATTTACCTTCTAATGGTAACAAATTTCCATATAATCAGTTAAATTATTAACGGACAGTCTATAAGATGAGCAACAAAACCTTCACAATGTTCCCATTCATTTTACATTTTTTTGACGACTCGAATGTTCCTCGTTATTAAGTAAACAACGAGAAACAGCACCAAATAAATAATTGCCTTTACCTGTCATGAGAATAACACGTTGTTTCGTGATCAAAAGAGATATTCTCCAAAAATAAATAACTTTATATGTGTAAATTCCTTCCCAATAAACACAAAAGATTGGCCCATCAGCGGGCCATCACTGGGCCAGAAATGAAACTTCTGGCCTTGTGATGGCCCACTAGAGGGCTGACCTTTTGTATTTGTAGGGTTCCATGTTTCCGACTGCAATGCGCGTGACACATCTGCTGGCCGCTTCTACTTATCGTTACCTGAGAATCAGACTATTCTAGATTTCAGATTTTCTGATTTTTACATGAAGTTATTCTATATCCACAGAGCTACTTAACAATCCAACTGATTTTCTCCTATCTGTGATTCTGACGTGTCTAGAATGTCGAACCATTTTATTCTATGTCCTTTATATTCACATCGCAACGAGTCATTGTATACTATGTCCCTGCAACCAATAGAAGTCGAGGCCTCTGGGACATAGAAATATGTAATTTAAAAGACGTATGCGTTGGGGCCTTCTAAACATTTTTTGTCTTTTGGAATTTTTTTGTAACTTGCTAATTTTTCGAGTTACAGGCATTTCTTCAAGATAAATAATGTACTACATTTTTTGCACATTAAAAAGGAAAACTTTTTCACATTTTCAATTTAAAAATTATATTGAACCTTTAAAAATGGTATAACTATATAGGTTTCATATTTTTTTATAATAATATATATATAAATCACGTTTTATTTTTCGAATTTTCATGTATTTCTTAATGTGCAAAAATGTAGTACATTATTTATCGTGAAAAACTGCCTGTAACTCGAAAAATTAGAAAGCCTCAATGCATACGTCTGAATTCAGTCAAATTTTTAAATTAGTTATTGATTAAAAATGGAGGGAGTTTTTCATGTTTTTCCAGAAAAACTCGACAAAAAAGCACTTTACAGAAAAGTTGCAAATAAAAAAGTCTTGTACTTCGATGATACATTCATCTGAATTTTTTCAGATTTTTTTTTCAACTTTTACATTTCCCCTCCCCCATTTTCAGGAATTTTCGAATGGCCATATCTCGAAAAATATGCATTTTTCGAAAAAATTCACAAGAGTAAAAATATCTTTTGGGCCAAAAAAGGGATTTTTTTTCCATTTTTGACCCAATTGTTCAAGGGAACCCGTGATAAAAGAGATGTTTTCTACCCCTTCCGATCATTTCCTACTCTAATCTTTTTTTAAACTTTTTTATCAACATCATTACAAACACATTGCACAAGGTTTCATCAAAATCCATTCATTAGCACTCAAGTTAGAGATTTTGGTCATTTTACCTCTCCGATGACTGGACTAATATGAACTGATGTTAATTTACATGTTATTTTGTGTTTTTATATGAATTTAAATGTTTATTTTTTACCTTTGTCCGTTTCACAATAAAACTGAAGTAATCCAGATACTGGTGCATCTTTGTATAAATAATAACAGTGACTATAAACTGCCTCAGATCCTATTCCTCGAGGACATAGAATAAGTTTGCACTCAACTGTAAGGTTAACGTTATTCTGTCCAATTTTTTTGAAAAACTGTTAGAAGTAGTGAAGAATCAATACATATATTAGAATCTACTATTGACAATTACTTACATAAATAAACAATTAAATGTAGAAATTGCACCCTTCACTGTGTACCAATTGCTTGAAGTTTCAAATCGCTCTCCTACACAATTACTGAAAATGGACATAGATTAGTCTGATCCTCATGTAGCGTTATATGTGCTGGTGCTCTTGTGCTCGAGTTTCGGGCCTCAGTCAAGGGTGAAACATGTCCGCATCTTGCGCAGAGCTTGATGTAGGGGACGCCATAAGTACGGAACGCGTATAGTGCGACACAGTTGATTTACTTATTCGAATTTTTACATATGAAAATAACAATTAAGAAGAATACAAATTAGTGATGACACATCTGTGGACAGCGAGTTTTAATTTAAAGAAAGAATCATCAAAATAGGTCCACTGGGAGCCGCTGGTAAATTCAGAGAAGAAAGATGCCTTGTGTTTTAAATATATCTTAAGATAGTAAAGGACTGTTTTTTAAACAACTTTTTTTAGTTCATTTTATCCGGTCATATATTTTGTCAAATATTTGACACAACATGAAGTTGCACTCTCAGTGGATCATGTAGTTTGTCATTCGCTATGCATTTGGTTAAAAAAACCGTGATATTTGAACAGGTGATAAAATAGGCGACAGTGTTTATTTACATAGCGGATGTAAACTGTAAACTTCAATTATTGTGGGCATCATATTGATGAGTTCAAACAACAATTTTTATTTTTATTTAAAAAAATCATGTACGTACACTTCCACCCTTTAATCATCCTTACAGCAGTTAACATGGTCTGAAATTGTCGTATATGTGAAAACGGTATATCAATAATATTGAAGATAGGTATTTATTTATTTCAATTCCACTGTTCCACGTTTGGATTATTTAATTACAGCATAGGAGGGCACGAAAAGAACTTCATTATAATAATTATAATATTAAAAGAAGGCGGTGAAATATGGTAAGTACATGAAACAAATATAAATTATAGCGAATAGAAGTTGCAGTCAGGCGTGACCAACTTGCGAATACTCGTTTGATTAACATTTAGTCAAGCGACTCTTAAGGCCCTTGCATCAGTTAAGACCAATAGCCCAGTCGTTGAAGGTATTTACTTCCAAAAACTTTAAAATTAATATATATATTTTTTAATGAGTTCGTGAAAGTGCATAGAATAATATCCTGAAAAGTTTACAGTTCGCTCGGATGCAGAACATGAAAAAAAGTGAAAAAAATTGTTTTCATCCATTTTTAAAAAATTTTGAAATTAAGTCAAGGTAGGAAATAATAAACAATACAGATGCAGTATCACGCAGATCACGTATTTATGAACAAAAAATATCTTAACAAAATTTATCGCTAAAGCCACGGTATTCCCGGTAAAAAATAGTCAAGTAAGGTTATTACTCGGAGCGAGACCTATGCGTGCGCGCGCTTGAAACACTCATTATTGGAGAACCAATCAAAACAACTACTCTTCTAGCTAATACTGACGAAGTATTGAATTACATAATAGGATTCTTAGCATTTTAAAGAAAAAAAATATATATTGAAATTACTTAAATCATTCATTTACATTTAGTCATTCACACCTTTTTTATTTAATATGAAATTATCTACTTTCTGTATATTGGTACCTTAATCGGGTCACGCTAATATACTACTTAGGAAAACACTTTAAAACACTCATTATTGGAAAACCAATCAAAACAACTACTCTTCTAGCTAATACTGACGAAGTATTGGATTGCATGATAGGATTCCTGGCATTTTAAGGCAAAAAAAAATATATCGAAGATACTGAAATTATTTATTGAAATTCAGTCATTCACAAGAATTATTGAACCTTACATTCTATTTCAACTCTAGAAAAGTTGTACAAGTTTTTTCGAACTCGTTAGTTCTCATCAGTAGAGTATAGAAACATTCATTCATTATTTACAAGCCTATTCTTGATTTATTTTTTACCATTTTTTATTTTTATTTATTTGCTTTTATCATGATTAGAGAATATTATTTAGGTATTATGCAAATCACAACTTACACACTTTTTTATTTATTATGAAAATACCTACTTTCTGTATATTGTTGCCCTAATCTGGGCACGCTAAAGTGTGTAAGTTGTGATTTGCATAATACTTAAATAATATTCTCTAGTCATGATAAAAGCAAATAAATAAAAATAATAAATGGTAAAAAATAAATCAAGAATAGGCTTGTAAATAATGAATTAATGTTTCTATACTCTACTGATGAGAACTAACGAGTTCGAAAAAACTTGTACAACTTTTCTAGAGTTGAAATAGAATGTAAGGTTTAATAATTCTTGTGAATGACTGAATTTCAATAAATAATTTCAGTATCTTCGATATATATATATATATATATATATATATATATATATATATATATATATATATATATATATATATATATATATATATATATATATATATATATATATATATATATATATATATATATATATATATATATATATATATATATATATATATATATATATATATATATATATATATATATATATATATATATATATATATATATATATATATATATATATATATATATATATATATATATATATATATATATATATATATATATATATATATATATATATATATATATATATATATATATATATATATATATATATATATATATATATATATATATTTTTTTTTTTTTGCCTTAAAATGCCAGGAATCCTATCATGTAATCCAATACTTCGTCAGTATTAGCTAGAAGAGTAGTTGTTTTGATTGGCTTTCCAATAATAAGTGTTTTAAAGTGTTTTCCTAAGTAGTATATTAGCGTGACCCGATTAAGGTACCAATATACAGAAAGTAGATAATTTCATATTAAATAAAAAAGGTGTGAATGACTAAATGTAAATGAATGATTTAAGTAATTTCAATATATATATTTTTTTCTTTAAAATGCTAAGAATCCTATCATGTAATTCAATACTTCGTCAGTATTAGCTAGAAGAGTAGTTGTTTTGATTGGTTCTCCAATAATGAGTGTTTTAAAGTATTTACCTAACTAGTATATTAGCGTGCCCAGATTAGGGCAACAATATACAGAAAGTAGGTATTTTCATAATAAATAAAAAAGTGTGTAAGTTGTGATTTGCATAATACCTAAATAATATTCTCTAATCATGATAAAAGCAAATAAATAAAAATAATAAATGGTAAAAAATAAATTCTGGAACTTTTCCAATACATTAACAAATGTATAAGGAATTCATTGGATATAGTTGAAATGTGAATAGGTGTACCTGAAACAAATACAATGAGCTCTAGCATTTTTTTAATTCATATTTCGAAAGTACACCTTGTAGTTAGTAAATGTGCAAAATATTAGATTTTTTTTCAACCCTTTCTCCCTCAAAATAAATAATAAAAATAGAGCGCGCGAAAACGCAGTGTGACGTAAAAACACCTGCAGTGTCGCCTGGTCCCATATAGTTTCATATGGCAAGCACAACAGACATGCTATAACCGCATGCGCATAAAACCAGTCGTGCGGATGCCATCTTCCGCGCCGCGCCGTTTCAAATATGTTACGAATTGGAAATTAAATATTGCAATTAATATTAACGCTAGCGGCCTAATTTTTTCACTATATACTTAAAGGGTTAAGGCGCCCCCTCCCCGTATGGAGGGGATCTATTGGGTACTGAGTTTAGCGGCCCGGTCCTCCGGGGGGGCTCGCCAGAGATCTTGACATTTTTTTCAACCCCCCCCCCCCCCTCGCTAATCATTTATTAAGCAAGGGGGCCCGTAGCGGGAGCCCGCCAGAGATTTTGACAAAAAAATTCCTGCTCATCAATTATAAGGCGTGGAGGCCCGCCAGTAAATTTGGTATCGGGGCCTATGATTTAATATGGGGGGTAGATAGAAATTCATGCGAGTGACGGCGCGGCAGATCTGCTTCGATCCAGCGGCTATATGTGGTGTCTGTGTATGCGTTCATAATTATATATATTCCCTCCATAC
Organism: Rutpela maculata; assembly: GCA_936432065.2. Taxonomy (NCBI): domain Eukaryota; kingdom Metazoa; phylum Arthropoda; class Insecta; order Coleoptera; family Cerambycidae; genus Rutpela; species Rutpela maculata. The sequence continues at coordinate 328,373,455 of OW386285.2, forward strand.
TCACTATGTATTCTCCTATTCTTTTCCTATTTTTTTGCAGGAATACCGTAGCTTTAGCGATAAATTTTATTAGAACATTTTTTGTTCAGAAACACATGGTCTATCCACCTGTATTTTTTATTTTTTCCTACTCTGGCTTCATTTCAAAATTTTGAAAAAGTGGATGAAAAAAAATTTTTCTTTCGCTTTTTTTTTATTCTGCACCCCAGCGGAATGTAAACTTTTCATGATATTGTTCTACACACTTTCACGATCTCATTAAAAAATATTATTCATTTTGGAAAATTTACTATAAAATTTTCTCTGTCGTCTGGACTATAAGTCAATATTGACTGAAAACTGTAAACAGGTTCTCTGTGAACTTGGCTCATCCAACTAGGTCAAATTTCTCTAGGTGCCTGGGCACCGTAATAAGTAGTAATAATGTTCCCATTGACACAAATTCAACCTCTGATATTCCTGTGTTCTTGAGATAATTGACCATATATAGGCTACAGCAGGTATTATTTTATTTAAAAACTATTGCAGCTAAACTAATAAAATGAAAACTCTTTGTTAGATAATACATTGTTCTACATTATATATTTTTTGTAGAATTTTTCAACTACTATATTTACTATTTAAAAAAATTAAAAAAAATTCTTTTTTTTTTCATAGTTCAAACATAGGTACAATCACAGAAAAAATATATAATGTAGCTTGCTATATCTAGTATTATCACCAAAATGTGCATTCAAATAAAATAGGTACAACACTTCTTAAAAAAATAAAAACTCGTTATGACCGCTTACTACTTTACATTTCTCTTTAATATAAACTTGCCCATAACTGTATAAACAAGTAGTTACGTGTTTGTAATTTAAATAAATGAAGTAAATGCTCTGAATTACAGTTATTATTTACGTTAAGAATAAGAAAGGTGCAGTGTAGATAAAAATAAAGTCCAAGAAAATATTATTTATTATGATATAAGTTATTAATTATTACAATATAGTTAATCTTCGTCGTTGCCCTCATGAATAACTACGTGAATATTTTCTGATGTAAATATATTAGATAAAACTTCTGCTGGACGTACTATGCGGGAAAGATATCGGGCATGAGACAAGTAATGTACGGCTGCGGGTATATGTGAACAGCATCCCACCGTTCTTATGCCATTGGGATAGTCGTAGCAATTTCGGCGTATGCTTTGAATTGTCGTTCCATTAGATATATAATCAATGTAAATGTGGTTATGTTTTACTGTTGGTATGCCTTGATCTTATTTTTAATTTTTTTAAATAGTAAATTTAGTTGAAAAATACTACAAAAAATATATAATGTAGAACAAAGTATTATCCAACAAAGAGTTTTCATTTTATTAGCTTAGCTGAAACAGTTCTTGAATAAAATAATTTTCATTAATACCCGCTCTAGCCTATATATGGTCAATTATCTCAAGAACGCAGGAAGATCAGAGGCTGAATTTGTGTCAATGGTAACTTTATTACTCACCGATATCATAACATAAGTTATTTTGAAAATATCTCTCTGGGGCCACTGACCCTATCTTATTCTACTAAACCCTTTGTAGCGGAAGCACAATGGGCCACAGTGCCTGAGTGTGGCGACTTTCCGTCTCCCAACTAAAAGAAGAAGAAGAAGAAGTAGAAATTTTTGTTCTTACACCTCACAAATTACTTTTACCAGTCGTACTAAACACAAGGTTGTTAATCATTCAAATAGGTATTCGGCAACACCCTATTGCAACTTACGTTCGTTTCGTAACAGTCTTAAAAATAAACATTTTAAAGTAGAAATATATCATTCTATCGTTAGTTTTTGAACCTGAGAGATACTGTATATTAGTGTATATTCTCCAGTAATTTTGTTGTGGCTTATCCTCAAAACTAGAAAAACCTCAACAAGGTACAAGAATGATGCAGCTGAAGTAACAACTCTTCTATTTTAATGCAGTTTATTTAAGTTTTATAATAAGTTCAGAAACCAGTAGAGAATTGAAAAGTTTTAAAGAATGTCGTATGTCGGGTACATGAACCCAATACAAATTGCTACTCAATGCAACTTGGCACTCGATAATTGATGCAACAAAGTTTTGCAAGAATTTTGTAAACTTTTATTTCTATGACAAAAATTCAATGATGGTTTAAAATTATCAATTTGGGACATATATTTCTTTTTCTTTTTTTCACTAATTTGTGAATATCTTGTATTGAATTTGAACTTTAAACGAATTGTGATATTTAAGTAAAAATTGAGTTTATAGGAGCAAAATTAACGTAAATTAGCTATCAATATTCTTAAGAACATCCAAAAGTACAGTACATGTTTGCAGCATCAGGCATATGCATCCACGTCAGTTACTCTCATGGGCGGTTTAAACATTGAAACCATCAGAAAAGCTGGAAACGTTAATGAATGTAATAATATACCTGTGAAGCCAAAAAGTTTCATTGAAGGAGTGTTTAAATGTTCCAATACAGATTTATTAAACTAGATACATCATGTATAATAGCGGTAAGAGTTATTTAGGGTAAGGCGGGTCGTCTAAAAGGATACTGACAAAGCAGCCAAAGTCGATAAAGGCTACCACATTTCACAGAAAAAAAAATTGCTTCGAGAACTAAGATATTTCGAATCGTTAATGAGAAATTAGTATTTCGGGTGAGTATATTTTGATCTTATTAAGCATTTTTAATGTTTACTGTGTAGTTTTCTCCATCTTTACGCCTTGAGACATGGCCGATTAGAAAGGCAGATAAAGGGTTTTCAAGCGTTTTTGCGACGAATTTCTTGGAGAGCCCATCGCATCAACAACTCCATTCTCTGAAGACGTACACCTAACAAATAACCGCGACACATGGCAGGATGCTGTCAGACGTGACGTACAACAAGGAGAGACCAACTAGAATAATGATTTACAATACCGCTGTCAAGACGCAAATAACAAGATATATTTTTTTTTGAAAATTACCATTATTATACGAATTATATAAAAGAAATATCTATGAAATTTTTCGAAGAATTTTCAACAATTATATAGAAGAAGAGAATTCTTGTTTCATTTTGTTGCTGGTTCTGTAATACAAATAATAAAAGTTGTTAAAAAATCTTTGAAATGCGTGTGAAAAGAGCTGAAACTTTTCAGAATCGGTTGATCAATACGTCCTAAATTAACCAACAGAATTAAATTAATATTGGATAATTATATATAAAACAGAAAACATTTAATAACTTATACACGATGCAAGCGTATAAATAATTTCGGAGTAGAATTTGCTCTCAAATAGAAAATAATACAAAGAGCATGCTAAAAACTTCTGAACAATGAAATAAATGTACTTATTTTGAACGATTCTGAAAAACTGCATAATACTCAATAAATATTTTGAACACAGTAAACGATTTCGCGAGAAACGTACCACCGAGGCTCGATATAATGATGATTTTCTTGTTTTTAATTATTACACCGACTTGGAAACATAATCAATACAATTATTACTTCCACATCCAGTGGAAGTATAGTAACGACAAAAAAATTTTTGAAAATTTTTATTTTTCAAATAGTTTTAGAATGTCATGAAACGTCGAGATTTTAAATTTGGGCAAAAAAAATTTATGTCTTGTATACACAAGAACCTAAGGCCTCAGAAATTTTTTTCTACTTAATTTATCTGTCGCGTCGGTCTGTCTGTTGGTCTTGTAACTTTTTGGTACCCACGATTATTCTGGAACCGTTTAAGATATTGACTTAATAAAATCTGGCACACGTAGGTATTTTAACGAGGTCTGGAACTAGATTATGTTTTGATCTTATTCCGTTGAAGAGTTGAGAGGTAAATTGGGGTAAATGGAGGTAAATAGGCAAGTCAAGCAATTAAGAGTGCATGAAATTGGTATTTAGTAAATATAAGAGGAGCTAAGGTCTCAAAAAAAAAAAAAAAGGTAAGGTCTCATTTTTTGCATTAGCCACCACCAGCACCCCATTATTAAAGGGGGTGAAAAAATATTGTGATTAAGGCCCGATTGTACAAACACGATTCAACGCCGAGTTCAACTAAACAACGTTCAAAGATGAACTCGGCTCAAATTTGATATTCCGTTGTACACACAAAATTGAACTCGGTTCTATAGAACTGAGTTCAATGAAAAAGTTGTTAGGTTGGTAGCGTTCGCATATGCGCAAACTGGCTAGTTCTGCTAAATGATATGTTTTGAAGTTTAACGGATTGATTTAACCCCAAATAGTTTGTTTATTTTGATGTTTTTCATTTTAATAATTTCATGCATGGAACATTGGAACATGAATTACACTAGTGCCAAATTCAGATTAAACTAGGTACCGCCACTATGTTTGTCGTTTACATTAGATTTTTCTTTTAGCTGTACAAGTAGTATACGCAATAAAATCATTTTGCACCTAACGTTTTTTTTTTTTGTAATTTACAATTTTATAACTGCCCAGAGAGTGAAACGAGTTTTTAAAATTATTTTTAGAAATTATCACCATTGTAAATGAACCAGCTGAGGAAACAGCTAAAGAGGACAAAATTAATGACCAAACTGTTTTTAAAAATTTTGAAAACGATTTTAATGATGATGTAATTGACGTAATTGTTGAGGAAAATGTCGAGGCAAATGAAAAAATTCTCACTGAATTAGACTAACCAAAAAATCATCATCATCCGTTAATTCCTCCATGTTTTCGTGAAATTGTTCAGTCATTATTTATTAATTTTTAACAGAACCAGAACAGACACAAAATACCTAGGTGTGTACAAAAATCAAAATAGAAAATATTTCTAGATTATAATTATCTTGAACCAGCTTTAAACCCAGAAATTCTACAGCTTACATGAACCTCCGAAAATGACGGGAAATGAACTAGGTTTAAAGCTGAACTTGGCTTATACAACTCAATTTTAAATTTGAGCTTATTATAATCTTGAACCGGACGTGAACTTGGATTGTACAACCGGGCCTTAGTGTACAAGAACTAGAGATGGGCGCGTGAGTCGATTTTGACTCACGCTCACGCACGCTCACGACTTTAAACCTTTAGCTCACGCACACTCACGCACGACTGATATATGTTAAGGCAATCTCACGCACGTTCACGCACGGGATCTTTTGACTCACGCACACTCACGAAATCTTCCGTGATTTGGTACCTTAAATGTACACGCTCACGCCGTGACACGGTGAAATTCACGTCACGTGCCTATCTCTGGACCAGAGTGACCAGACCAGGCCAGGAGGGCTAGGCGATTGGCGAATGCAGTAGAGAGAGATTGCAATTACGCAGTTTGATTTGAATGTTGCGTCATTCATCCTGTCTCCTGTCCTTTTCCCTCCCTTCTCGCGCTCGTGCTCCGTCTTCCGTCTATTGCTTCGCTTCTTATTCTTGTCACGACACGACAGGTTGAAGTTTTAAAGCAGATATGGGGCGTCACGTCACGGCGTGAATATTATCTCACGCACGCTCACGCACGGGATCTTTTGACTCACGCACACTCACGAAATCTTCCGTGATTTGGTACCTTAAATGTACACGCTCACGCAGTGACACGCCGTGACACGGCGTGACATGGTGAAATTCACGTCACGTGCCCATCTCTAACAAGAACCAGTCATCAAAAATTTTTTCACTTCATCCTCACCACCATCCCTACTACTGATGGGGCATATCATTTTATGGGTTTTTGGGGTACACGATTTCAAATATTATACTATTAAAGTTCCATAAACAATTATTTCCACATAGCGGAGTGCAAATATAGTGTTTTCGTTGTAAGAGACTTGGATAGGAAGTCTGGATGTGGAAGTAGTGATTCCTTAGGCAGAGGTTTTTTTAATACACATTAATGAGAAATCACATATTATATTACCTTTTCCATCGTTTTTATCACTTCCTGACAAAAATAATGGTTTTCAGTAAATAATATAATTGTTCATATACAGTATGTCCGCGGATGGGGTTTACAATAGGTGTAATGGCTAAAATTTTTAACTTCTCAAGAAAATGTTATTTTTTTTATAAAATTTTTGCTTGCCTAAAAAATAGTAATGACGTTGAGAAAAATTATAGTTTTTATACGAGGTGCTCAAAAATTACAAAATCTTAAAATTACTTGTTGTTTGAAAAAGGTGCGCATTAATAGTCGAGTGCGTACTTAAATTTTAACTAGAAAATCAATGCGACTTGAAATTTTATTCAGAAATATGTAAAAAAAAAGTCGACTAAAATCGGCTGTGAACTAAGCTTGAGGGGGGGGGAACGGTCTTTGAGACTAGTCCTGTTCAATTTGGTCAAAAGTTCACCGAGATACGATTTTTTTTTTTCATTTTTTTTATATTGTATATTTTCACAAATATCACAAATTTTCAACAACAAAAACACTTTTTAACGAACAAAAAGACCGATTTCTATAATAAATAATAAAAAATTAATATTTTCAAATTAAATTTTTGTTGTTGTATACTCAAATATGTTTTATTATACTAAATACTAAAAAAGGATAATTTTTTATTAAATATCATTGACTATTTCTCTCACATTATAAGAAACAATGAAATACCAAGATTTTGAAAATTTATATATTTCGTGCATTAAAAATAATCTGAAAATTAAGCATTCAAAGTGTGTTGCCTTTAAGAAACCGCATTCGTTCATTTTGATGAGATTTGACTGAAAAAGTACCCTCGACTGCGTCTGGGGCACTTTTTGTCAAATCTCATCAAAATGAACTCAAGCAGTTTCTAGGCAACACGTTTTCATGCTGAATTTTCGATAATTTTTAATGCATAATATATTACTATAGTACTACAAAAAAAAAATGAATTATCCGCATAAATTCATTATAATTGTTTAAGCAATATAAATGCTTGAGTCCGCCTGTCAGAATGTTTCTGATTTGAAATAATATATTATAAGAAAAAGTTGTAAAAAAATTCACCTAAATCAGACCTGTTCCTGAGGATTCCGAAGACAAAATCTTCATTGACTCGACTAAGAAGGGGCATTTCTGTTTAGATAGATACTTTGTAAATAAACTTAATTTTGAACCTTTTATTTTCTAACATAACCAGAATATAATCTTCTTTCTCTTACTAAATTAAATACTCTTATGCTTCAGACTTTAACTACAAGCAAATAAAAAAGTGCGAACTTAAACCATCGCATCCGCATCGGTAGATAAAAATATATTATAAAGAAACGACATTATAAAAAAATGGCACGTAAATATTTAATAATTTCATTTGGCGATCTGAATGGAAGGGTAAGAAAGGATCGTAAAACACATATGTTTATTTGTTTAGGATCGTGGGGATTATTTGTTTTATTGTTTAAATCTGTTTTTTTGTTGAATTCTAATCTGCCTTTCCATACATATTTCATACTTTGTTTCTCTATTATTTACTTATAAAAATATAATGGAGAAATTTAAAAATATATATGTAATTAACCAGTTCAAACTATGTCCACGTATAAGATGTCTTATAGAAATGTATTATTTTATTAGCAAATATTTTATTATCGAAAAATAACAAAAATAACCGAAGATGCTCGATGAATTAATAAACGCTCCTGCTCGAGACATCATTACCTGTGATTTATTATGTCTAAATGAAGGAAACAATAACACACAGAAAATTTGAAAGGTATAAGAGAAATAGCCAATTTTTGCAGACGTATTTCTTTATTGCCCCTTATACACAGCGTTGATGGATTTAACCAATATGGTGCTAAACATGTATGTTTCTTTATAAAAATTCGGTAAATAATCTAAATATCCAGAAATGTAACGCAGTGTCGTATTCCCCCAAAAACTCCTTAATCCACTTTGATTATTCTATTAATAATAAGACACTCTAGAAATATGAGACTTTATGTGATTTGCGAATTATTTTTGACAAAACATTGTCGTTTAAGAGTCACATTATATACATCACCACAAGGCCCTACAAACATTTTGGATTTATTGTCACAAACAGCTGTAACGTTCGGAATGTCAATACACTGAAACTATTATACACCACCTTTGACCGACCTAATTCAAAATACGCGTCAATCGTATGGTACCCCAATTATGTTACATATATTGATAATTTGGAAGGTAGGTTTTTGAAATATGCCAAGTTTGGAGCAGATGGAGAATATCCTACTATAGGATTCCCTCAATTCGAACATCGGCGCATAAAAGCATAATTTGTTCGACAAGATTATTCATAACTGCTCCCAAATTTTAGGTATGTTAAATTTTCTTACTCCTAGAGCTGTGGCAAAACAAACAAATTTAATTTATCTGCTATCTGCTACGAATAAATATGAAAAAATATTCTGCTCTGCACAATAATATGTATAATTGTCTACAAATGTATAGGACACAAAAGAGGCCATAAAAATATCAAAGTCAGCGCAATTACATACTGAGAAGAGTACTATATAGAGCCGTACTTCAAATATTTGCGTATTAAAATGAACAAAATAATACTAGAGATTTAAAAATGGGGCGAGCGTAGAGGCGACTTCAATGTGAATGTCAGTCGATATGCCGTTGAAGCAACGTCGAGCGCGGTTAGTACTTGGATGGGCTCCCATCTTGGGAAATACAGCGTTCTCGTCCCACCTTCTAGAGGCTTGTATATCAATGTATACTCGGAAGTTACGTAATTTCAGAGAGGATTACGTAATGGATATACCATCCTTCGGAGGGTATGTAAAGCAGGCGGTCCCTTGTCTATTAAATGTTAGGCAAGTAAAAGTTCCCTACTCTTCTTAAGGGAAGAGGTTCGGCAAAATTTCCAGGTTGGGGGTAGCTCGTCTCCTGGCGTCGGTGATAGGCCTTGGTAGCGGAAATAGGCCGACGTTAAATAGTTAAAAAAAGATTTAAAAATCTATTTTCGGTAGAACCTTAATGACGTTTCTGGTAAATAAAAAAACCTTACTCTGTTTTGTGTCAAGATAGGAATATCTTATGCATTGGTGGACGCATTGCTCGTCCTTTGCGATATTGCCAAATAAATTTAAAGTACGACTTTGATAATCTGTTACCCTGGTATTAACGCCGACAATAAACTTCGCGCCATTCTGGTTAGGGGTGTTTCGCGTAACTATATCAGACGAGTTAGAAATCTTAATCAAAAGAGACGTGTTTCCGTTTATTTCTTATCTTAATCATGCCAGAACATACTTTACATAAGAATAATGATGATTTATCTATTATGTAACATATTATATTTATTATTTAATATAGTGTAGAAAAATAAAGCGTGCCCCGATCTCCCCTTATATTAGCTCGGTCGACAGGTTTGAGTTTTTTATCTTGTATGTTTTTTATGTGCGGTGTAAGAATGGAGTGAACTATGCAACAATTTAAATTAGTCCTGGAGGGGGCTGGAACCTTCGGTGTCAAGCTGCTTCTGAAGTAATTTCCGCAAACACCAAAACACTTGGATACTATTTCTCGACGCGCGTTTCGCCAACCATGTTGGCATCATCTGAAGACGATTAAATCTAGAATATAACTAAAAGAGTTCCTGTGTTAATACTAGAATAATGTCATCAACCACTCAACCCATTATGTCACCCTTTCCTAAAATCTGCTTCGATTCGACGAACCGTGACCTAGTAACTAATAAGGCGGACTATTTGGAATAAGCCTTTTGTCATTATTCACACTATTTTTACACTTTGCAATCTCAAAGCTTTTAAAAGCAGCTAGCTGTCTATTATTCGTTACATTTCTAATTAACCTTAAGTTATTGATATCTATTCTATGATTGTTAAAATAAGTCTGTCATTTTTTTAATTCTAATTTTTTTTTGACAAATTGATTTTTTTTTAACATTTCTAAGTGGGAACGATGATTGATGGTGTTTCCAAAGAGAGAACTTTATCATAACTTACGCCTTAATCGGACGTTCATTTGCATACTCCCTCTGCCCAATATACTTTTTTTTTAAATATTAGTTTACCATCAAAGAATGAACCTAAAATATTTTCTAGTGACATTATTTTTATCAGAACATTAGAATGTATATAGATTGGTATTGTGGGAGTAAATTATTAGGTGATAATGTAGTTTATAAATTTAAGTTCATTTGGTTGCAAGTTATTTTCTGTATCTCATGAATATTTTAAGTAATAATTTACTCTTTAAATTTTTCTGTTTTTTTTTTTTCATGATAACAAATGATAATATTTACGTATAAGAAATAAGCATAATAAGAACGTTTTCTAAAGATATTGCAATCATAGTATATTGTAGATTGCAGTGTAAGTACTGATCGACAAGAATGTGCGAGACGTGCACTTATAAACTCAATGCGGTAGCAGGAACAACGGAGCGCTGTACAAAAATAGTCATATCTCTTTTACAACAATAAAGCAATGCAGATAATGTTTGCAATAAAAGCTGCTCTATTCTTTCCTGCAGATTTCATATCATAGAAGTATGCATCTATCTGCAATATTTTAAAAAATACTTCGATGCTAAAATTGACACTGCACTCTTCTGGTAGGCTTTGTTTAAACAATTTTTGTAGCTTTGCTAGCAACAATTTTGAGAATCATTGGATAGCACCTGAATCTAGAAAGAAGAAAAGTTTTTATTGGTTTGAAGATTATTACGAAAATTTAAAAGATAAGCCTGAATGCGGTAGGAATAAAAAATTAATCAATTTTCAGAAATATAAAAATTTTCGGAAAATAATTTTGTACGCCATTTTGCAATCGCATCCAGAATGGCGCTCTCCATATTTAGATTCATAAGGTCATTCCAGATAATGTACTATTTTTTTTCAAAACATACCTTCGAGTGCACACTATGATTGAATTTGGCACTCCAGACTCCCGACTAAAGGTTAGCTGCAAGCCTATATTGGATGTCCTAGGTATTACTGGCATTTGTACTGATAAATAATTATAATTATGCCCGCATACAATCCAAACTAATCAGACTAAATTGCCTAAGATATTTGGTATATTTGTCACATGGTCATAGAGCTAGATCAAGCTGATCGACGTGATGTCACCGATAACGTCAGTCTCACGAAAGTACCTGCCACCGCAATATCTCATTAGACGCTTTGATCGTCATCCGCCGTTATTTTTGTATAAATAAGTAAAAATAAATTAATTGCTAAGTACACACAACACACGTGTTACATTCCAGTCCATTAATTTCATAGCAAGAGAATTTAAAAAACACGTGAGATGAAAATAGCGGTAATTTTTTTGACGTCACTGGCGACATTATATCTGCGGATTTAACGGAAATATGTCATTGCATCCTTAGCACTATTTTTAAATACACATTTAAGGGCTTATTAAGCAAGACCTTTTTATAGCTCCCTATGTAGTTTTTTTTAAGAATTATCTTTTTTATGTCTGCTCTCATAATTATTGAAAAATATAATACAATGTACAAATATAATACAATGAAGCAGTATTATATCTGTTTGATTTATTTAAATATGTAATCAAATATCAAATAAAAAGAAGTTTGTGTACCTGTATGCATGTTCGTTAGGGTGGTCCTTATTTTTCAAATTTAGATATTTTTTTGCGGCACACACCAGAATGGTTCCATTCGATAAAAAAATACTCTGTGTAAAACTTTAGCTTGATCGGATTACGTTAAGGGGTGCCGCAACGCCCCCTCTTAGACAATAGAATTGTTATGGGTTTAATGCGCGCTCAGGTTGAATCGATTTTTTTATCAATTCCTTGCGACAGATTTAAAAAAAATAACAAAATAACACCGAATACTTAATTAAAAAGGAAACATCAATCCCTTAAATGTTGGGCAAAGTTTCTTTTTTTTAAGTCGGGGAATCGTTTTCTATAATCAGACACTACTTGGAGCACATAATGTTTTTGCTTGTCGTCTTTTGTCAATAAACTATTGTAATCGCCGAATAATTTAACACCTAGTTCCGCCACGTCTTTGACGACTTTCAGTTTTTTTTTTACAAAATCATAACATTTTAAATAACTTTTATCTGTACTTAAGATAAGGCAAGGTACCATAAGTGATTTTTAAATTTGTGTACTGTTGCTCGGATCCGTGGATTTATATTCATGAAGTTTTTTTAAAAAAACACTAATCTTTGTACGGAGCTGAAATTGCCAGTCAGTGGTGCTAAGAACCAAGCTTCTAAGTAAACTTTAATAACAAAAATTGAAATATCTCATATTGTTTTCATTTTGAAGCCGCTGAATGGAATTAATCCCGAATCAAAAAAATCTTTAAAGTATAAATGGCTTCCATCGGGCATGATGCATCGCTCCTGGAGCACAAAAAGATGTCTCGTGGAGGAACTTCTCCCAACAGTATGAATGCTAATTCCAGAAACTCCCTATAATCTTCTGACGTGACACAACAATCCCTTCCAAATGATTCACTGTTACTCCCTCTAGCAACGACTTTCCGCTTTTTTGGGAAAAAGGTCTGATAAACTATTTTATATTTGTCTATTATGACCTGCCTATCTATTGTTTACTTTTTAGAAAGGGCCAATTTCTCAATATGGAGTATTTCAAGGAATTCAGAATCTTGAGGGTGCTTGCGGCACGTTTTCCCTTGACCGATTTGACTCAGATTTTCAAGGGATTACTTTTTTAGAAATTTAGTTTCCAGCTCCCTCCACAATGGTTCCATTGTGGAGGGTGCCGCAAACTAAATTCGATAATTTTTTTTTCGTCAAGTATAAATAAGGGCCACCCTAAATTGTTCGTATGTGTGTAGATCGTTTTTTTGTAAACATTATAACTTCTGTTAGAGTTATAATTTTTCTCAATCGAGTGATAGTTAGTTTTTACTTGCGATGTTCCTTTTTGACTTTAATTATAAACAGTCTTGATCTCATGTCGAGTACATCTCCCTTGGAGTGCTCGTAGATCTTCCCTTACCTCAAGCCGATAAAAGTTAGCGGTCATATCTTCTTATTCACAATGTCTACCAGATAATTTGTAATTTATTCATTATTTTAGTTGGCTTCCGTTTGTTGCATAGCACGCCTGATGGCCACACGCCATCCGTCGGGCTTCTCTATTAGGCATACAACCTCACCAAAGCACATGCCCATCAGCTCCTCGGTGAAAACAAGCCAACGTCCTCTTCGCATTTTGCCATATGGTTTTCTCTGAACTATCAACCGTTCAATATTGTCTTCTTTGTGGTTGATGTGGCCAAAGAATTACAGATAATATTGGAGTCTGGATTGAAGAATATACTTGCCAGTGTTTAATTTTTTGTATTGTTACCTCCACTTCTGATTTCAGTATTGAAGGTTCGTATTTGTCCTGCTAGTCATCATCTTTCTCAGGATAATAACGTTCGAAAAGCTTTTTGCAATGTTGGCGCCAAATCTCAATAATCTGCTCCCTTTCTGTTCTTGGGGTGTCGGTGGTATTCTTAATTGACCAAAGAGTCTAGAATGATAACCATATGAAATGCGTCCCTAGAACCGAATATGACAACTACTATTTTGTTTAATAGATTATCCATTTACACTACCTATTATTTACGTAGTTTTTTTATATCGTTACTGGGTAACGTTGAAAAGTAGCTATTTGAAGATGTATTTTTTAAACTTTTTTTCTTTGAATCTAATATAGAACCATGCACCAAAAACGTTATTATAGGGAGTATTATGAAAAAAAATAAATGTAATTTTTCAATTATGTCGCTTAGCTATACATATTTTTATTTAACAAACCATTTTTTTTTTCAGTGGTGATTTTTATAGGGTTTCGTCAATACATATAAAGATAAACTGGTAAAAGTTTCATCAAAGTAAGACTAAATATCCTGTTTGACCGCAGTTTCGCCTACTCTACAGGTTAAAATTATTCGATTCAAGTAATAAATACTAGCTTTATTTATATTTTTTATTATTCATCACCACTATCATGATTTATTACTGTCTTTTTCGAATATTTTTAACAAAACTTCTGCTGGCTTAGTTGTTCCAGAGAGATACCTGGCGTAAGATAAATAATATATCACGGCTGCCACATGTGAACAGCAGCCCACTTCTATTACCATTAAGGACAATCACAATTATTGTGCTTGATGCAGGTGTGGAAAACATAATAAGATCGATAAAACTGACAGTTTTTTAAGTATATTTGGAGATTTTTTCACATGTCGTATTATATATATATGAATGTTTTAATTTTTTGCCAAATGTAGAACAGTCTGAGGTAATTGGTAAGAGCCGGTAAATAATATTTTCCACTCACATTCACTAAGTACAGAAAAATCTGACATCCCTGGTGCCAATAGTAGTTTAAAAAACTTCTTTTATCGGTCCAATGTTGATTTTAAACTTCTTCGCTGAGATTATTTCGTATATTCCTCTTGATTTCATCAGCCAAATCACTCTCAGATCCTTAACGTTCTTATTATGTTGATTATGTTCTCCACGGTAAGAGCTACACCATCATCAAACTCTAAAGTGGTTCCAATATATCAAGTGATACACACCACTCCTCTACTGTTGTGACAGTTTTAATTCGTTTACATGATGTCAAAGTTATTAATTAAACTATTCACAACAATATTAATACTAAAAAACATATTAGCTAAATTTTACCTAATTATAACAGGGTTGGAAAAAAAACAGGTTTTTTTTTCATTCTAAACAAAAAACTTTTTTTTTTTCAATGTCTTAAATGGTATGTTTAAAACATGTTTTAAACAGGTTTAAAATGTTTAAAACTCCATTCAATTAAAATTAAATGGTGTTAAGTTACTGTGTCTGCTACTACTATTTGAAGTCAGATGGCGCTCTTAAACGGATTTTACAGCACTCTATAAATAAAATGCTCAGTTTAGTGCATGTGACCATTGACCACTTGACTCATATGAGTAAGACTACAGAGGCTAATTTTTTGTGAATGTGTTTACTGTTTATATCGGAATTATTCATCGGAATGGACCATCATCGGCACTTTTCCTGCTTTTCCATAAACTCCAAAATAATGCATTTGTTTAAAACATCGCATTGTGTTTTAAAAGTTGTTTAAAACATCGCATTATGTATTAAATATGTTTTAAAGATTTGTTTAAAACACGGTGCGATGTTTTAAATATGTTTTAGACATGCCAACCTTGAACTATAAAACTGATTAATTAACCAACAAACTAAAACAATATCGATTAAACGTACAATAAAATGGCAATACGATGAAGTAAGGCTGAGTTATCCGAAGCAACGCGAAGCAGAATACCATGTATAATCTGTCTAAAGTTAATTGAAAAATCATAAAAGAGGCCGTCAAAACGCCGACTTTTGATCTGTGCCTCGTATGTCTAGTTCCAGAGATATCTAATCTAATCTCTGGAACTCTTAAGCCAGCAGAAATTTTGTCAAAAATATTCGAAAAAGACAGTGACAATTTATTTATTCTTCATTATGTTGCAGCAGTCTGATTTTGATGAAACTTCTACCAGTCGCCTTTGAAAAAAAATTTTGGCGAATAAAAATATTAAGAGTTAAGCGAGATAATTGAAAAAAATATATTTAATTTTCACTTGTAATCTCCCTAGTGCTTGAATTATTTCCGGAAATTTTTTTAAGGTCCGAATTTTTTTAAAATCTTCCCGAGGCGTTAGCCAAGGGAATTTTTTTTTTTTAATTCATGAGCGAGAAAAAATTTTCGGATTTTTAATTCAATAGCGATGGAGATTCGGTAAGAAAATTTTAGACCAAAAATTACTTGACAAAAAAAATCTTTAGAAATTTTTGCAAAATCTTGTAGGCTGTTGCCGGTGTTAGATTAATTTTTTTGGTTTTTATTTTTTTATATGGTTTCCTCATATCTTAGTAAAATTAAATATTTAATAGTAGATAAAATATGGAATAATGAGAGTGAAGTAAAATGAAAACAAGTTTAGTATACTTATTTCTTATATTCCTTACGCTCTAGTCGCATAAAAATAATATAGCGAATTAATATTAGTCATAATAATTTATTTCGTGTGCAATCTTTATACTACAGTAAAGGGAAACCAAGATGAAATGATATTTGCTGTGATTTAAAGTGGTGACAAATAATATCCACTAAAAAAATCGCTAGTAGTTAGCCATGGAATCACAAGTGTCTTGGAATATGTCATAAAACGGCTCTGTGCTTTATTTTCTGAAGAAATAAAATGTACAAGTGGAATTTTTAAAGCATTTGGAATTAGTTAATGATGTAAGGAAACATAGTAAGCCAGAATTGTACTAATTTAATTTAAAATAAATATAAAAATATTTTTCATAATATAAACGCCATTGTCTAATCATTGCTGTCAAATCAGGGAAATTTCCACTTATTAATCACATTGGTAGGTGCTCATGGGTAAGTAAGATTTCCAGAAATTTGATAGTTGTCATAGAAACAATGACAAAATAAACGTGTCCGATTGGCTAATAATGGTTGGTATAAAATTTTCTTCATAATACTTCCTACCATAACGTTTTTGGTTCATTACTTTGTCTCTATTAGATTCAGAGAAAACAAGTTTGAAAAATACATCTTAAAATACATACTTTTCAACGTTACTCAGTAATGTTATGAGATAGGTGAGTAAAAACTGTATAAATAATTGTATAAATGGATAACCTATTAAACAAAATAGTAGTCGTCATATTCGGTTCTAGGGGCACATTTCATATGGTTATCATGCTAGACTCTTTTGGGTCTAAAATTACGTGAAATCACTCTTACTATTCGGAAATAATCCTTGATATTAATGTGTTAGGGTTCTATAAGTCTTCTGGAACCCTACCGATCTAAAAATGCATTTTGCAGTTTTTTTTTTAATCATTTAATCTTTTTCACAAAATGTGAAAAGACATTTGCTTGCTTAGAAGATTTATATTCAACTGTACAACAATTTACAATTTCCTGTGCGGAAATAAATTGTTTCTAAGAGAATCACCGACATTTTATCATTATATTTTCAAATTATATTTACTTGTTGAATTATTTTGAAAATATACACGAATGCTGTAATAGGGAAGCAAATAATTTTGAACGGTTGCAGTTGCCACTTGGTTTATATTTTAAATATTACATACATATATTCCTCCGTTATCGTTAAAAGTCAGCCATTAGGAGTTCTAAATATGTCTAAATCCAACATGAAGTTGCAAAGCAAGGTAGAAAAATTTGATTGTTTGCTTTAGAAACGTTAAAGTTTTAATACAAGATAACGAAATATATGCAAACAACTTTCCACTTTAATATAAGCAGAATGTTAAAGGTATTTATTGACCACTTATTATTCATTTTATTATTTTTTTAATTTAGTGTGTTCGCAAGATAAAACATGACTAACTTTCTACCACGGGTTCTGGCTCTGGCTCATTTATTATGATGGAGAATACAATATTCAAACGATGTAATTTGTAGCTTTCTGTAATATAAACCAATAAAAATCTAATGCGAATTTTTCTTCGGTTACACAGGCACGTAAAATAGAAAAGTGGTATGTTTCTGGTACTCCATTGGGTAACTCCTATGCCTAACCTAAAAAAACCTCATACTTTAGGTTATTTTCGCGATTTACTAAAAATTAGTGGGTGATGGAAATAAACGGACAGCTTGGGGTTACCTACCTAATGGACTCCCAGAAACAGACCACTTATCATTTTTTCTGTGTGTGTCTGTGTAATATACAAGGCTCGGGAGATTTATCTCGGCGCCAGAGACGTCTCTCATATAGACATAATATTATACTGCAAACACCTTCTGGAACATTCAGAAAAACGACGAAATAGTGAAATATTCATCATTCCCAGCCACAGTGTATTTTTGATAATAAAGTTAACCTAAAAACGGTAATGATTCTTACAAAAACATGTAATGCACATCTAGCAAATAAAAAACAATTTTGAATCAAACACGTACCTTCCTGTTCTTTTTAATATGTGTGGCGTGTTTATTATATTTATTTTTATAATAATTAGATATAAAACCAATAAGCTGCTGGCAACATACCTAAAACATTTTTTCTCGGTATAATAAACCATTTTCATATAATATTAAATCATGCATAACAAACAAACTTGAGGATTAATAGCATTAAACTGCCATGCACCATGTGCATCACAAATGTGCACAACGTGATAAAGTGAATTTTATTTCATTTTAAAATGTTAAAACCGCTGCCCAAGGAAGCACTACTTCCACATCCTGACGTTCAATCCAAGTCTTTCACAACGAAAAAAAAATTGATACTATATTTGTACTCTACTATTTGGAAATAATTGTTTGTAGAACTTTAATAATATAATATTTGAAATCGCCTACCCCAAAACTCATAAAACGATATGCCACACCGGTAGTGGGGATGGTAGCGGGTGGATAAATTAAAAAAAATTTTGAAGCCTTTGGTTCTTGTACACACACTAAATCACAATTTTGTTTTTCACCCCCTTTAATAATGGGGTGGGAATGATAATGGAGGTGGCTCATGCCAAAAATTTTTTGAGACCTTAGCTTCTCTTATATATACTAGATACCAATTTTACGGACTCTTACTTGCTTGATTTACCTATTTACCCCCATTTACCCCAATTTACCGCCCAACCCATCAACGGAATAAGATCAAAATATAATCTAGTTCCAGATCTCGTATACCATATTTCAAGTCAACATTTTAAACGGTTCCAGAGTAATCGTACGCACAAAAAAGTTACAGACAGATAGACCGACAGACGAAAATTTTTTCGCTCAAACTTAAAATGTCATGACGTTCTAAGCCTATTTGAACAATAAAAATTTTCAGAAATTTTTTTCGCGTTACTATGCTTCCACTGCATATGGAAGTAATACGTAACCTACTTTATCGGAAATCTACTCCATTTGTGAAACGTACTAAAGACGCAGTTGATTCTTTTACAGTTGTGAAACATTGCTTTGACAAAATCCCTTTAACTATACACACACTGTGGCAATTCTGTGCATTTACGTCAACATTTAATAAAGGGAAAGGGTAACCATCTGAGATCGCAGTTTCGCAATTGCCCAGTACAAATCTAGCCATAAGTATGTAAGTATCTACAAACCTAGCATGAAATTGTACAGAGCCGACTTACAGTGGAGGATTTTGCTACACTTTTTTTCAAAATTCTGTAAGTTGCTCAATTTTGAACGGATTTTGATGCGGTTGGGCTTAAAATGCTTGAAAAGTTTCACTATTTGACGTGTAAGTGCCACTTTCTCATAAACTATTTCATACAACCTCTAGAAAATGTAATATCAACCTTTAAAATAGGGAAATTTTTTTATATTATAGTAAAAAAATTTCCAAATAATTTTTAAAGTTAATGCATTTGAGAAAAAGGTCACTGGGCATTTCCATTACATCCAAAATTCACCCTCTAAATACACCCCCTAAAAAGGGTATGTGTAATTAATTTGCATATAAATGATTATTTTACTTCCAGGAAATGCCCAGTGACCTTTTTCTTAAATGCATCAACTTTTAAAATGATTTTGAAATTTTCTTTAAAAATTTTCCCTATTTCAGGGGTTGATATTACATTTTCTGGGGTTGTACGTACGACACTGCAATTGTAAAAGAATCAACTGGAGTCATTGCTGTACCTCTTTTGAGATGTGCTATCGCTGTGCAGCCGCTTTATTGAGAATCACCCCCCCGGAAGGGGTGGAAAAGCGTTAGGGGGTACTTCAAAGTGATTTTTGCACCGTCTTTTAAGGATCTGTGTTCAACTGAGCAGTTTCATATTTTTTTGGAACAAAGATACTGCTGTGCAGCCGTGAAAACGATTTTCACCCCCCGGAAGGGATGGAAAAGGGTGGAAGGGTCTAAATGTAAGTCAAATCCTACGACTGAGGTTTTTTACCGCGCTGAAAGATACAAATATTTTTTTAGAGAAATGTAGTTGTTAAATGTATACGAACGCTTTTCACCTCAATAGAGGGCAATAAAATGTAGAATGGTGTGTTTTTGGAACTGGTGCCCATTGAGACTTTGATCTACTGAATTAGTAGAACAACATATCAACATTTGGGCCAATTCCACCGTAAGCCAATTTCCCATAAGATTTGTGAGGGGTCCTTTGAATCGGTATAAAAGGCCTTTATTATGTCCTTTTTGAATAAACAAAACTTATTTCAGACACTGGCGAGCATTTTTATTATGAATAAAGGGGTCGATTTTTTGAGAAGTCATATTAGGTATTTTTTATTGAAAATCTAATTATTGATCAACACGCTGTAGAACCCCCTATATACAATATTTTGCCACATTTTGATTTATTTTTTTCGAATTACGGCCCCCTTAAAATTATATATTTTAAACACTAAATTATAATCAATAATAACTTGAAAACAAATTTCTTTTCGAAAACACGACACTCCTCATTTTCTCTTTAAATTCACTTTTTCTACCAACTCATATCATCGATACATTCAAATTTGTTAATCCTTAATGCCCGAATAATTTACAGGGTTAGAACTGATGGTTCGAAATTTTTTGTAATTTTTCAATGAATATTCTTGGCCTACGAGATTTGAAAGAATCGATGATATGAGGTGGTAGAAAAATATAAAGAGAAAATGACGAGTGACTTTTTCTCGAAAAATAATTCGTTTCCAAGTCACTGATTATTTTTAAAATGTAATTTTAAAGGGGGTCGCAATTCGAAAACCATAAATCAGTTTGTTGTTAAATTTTGGATGATCAACAATGTTGTATTAGTTTTACTTCCACGTCCAGTGGAAGTATAGTAACGACAAAAAAATTTTTAAAAATTTTTATTGTCCAAATAGGCTTAAAATGTCATAAAACGTCGAGATTTTAAGTTTGAGCGAAAAAAAAATTTCTGTCTGTGTGTCGGTCTGTCTGTCGGTCTGTCTGTCTGTAACTTTTTTTTGTGCGCACTTTTACTCTGGAACCGTTTAAGATATTGACTTGAAATTTGGTACACATATGTACTTTAACGAGATCTAGAACTAGATTATATTTTCATCTTGTTCCATCGAAGGGTTGGGGGGTAAATTGGGGTATATTTGGGGTAAATAGGTCAATCAAGCAGGTAAGAGTCCATAAAATTGGTATTTAGTATATACAAAAGAAGCTAAGGGCTCAAAAAAATTTTTAGCCACCCCCATTACCACCCCCACCCCCTTTTTAAAGGGCATAAAAAAAAATTGTGATTTAGTGTACCTATGTACAGGAACCAGAAACCTCAAAATATTTTTTTACTTCGTTCTAGAATATAATTAGCAAATTATTTATTGCAACATATCTAGTCTGTTCAAACTTTTACTTTACTTTATTTTTATGCAGTATGTATTCGAAATTAAAAAAAAATAGCCCTTAGTCTTCTTAAGCATTTAGTTCGTTTTTTAATCTCTTCCCTCCCATAAAAGCCAAAAAGTTATGAAATCGGTGCAAAATTGAAAACTGAGATAGGTTCTGATGTCTCAAGAACACGAAAAAGAAGTTTTTACAAAATATCTATGTATATACTAAGTGTGGATACTAAGGCGCCGAAACTAGAGAACCGATATTGATGAAATTTGGCACTAGAGTAATATTGGTAACGTGTATGATCTGAGAAAGTTTTGATGCGGATTGGATGACGTTTAGTGCCCTTTTAGATATAGACTTTCTTATTTTTTCAACATAATGTCATTTTTTATTGTACCATTCGAAAGTAATGTTATTCTAATTTCAGCGATATATCACACTTCACTCTTTTCCGTCAAAAAGAAATTGTCCCGCGACGGTAGGTCGTTAAGGTATAAGTTCTAGCGCCCATGGAACGGAGGCCCGTATCACATAGCTCAGCGGTGAGTCCAGTAATAAACTAAATTTGCGAATTTTCGCAAACATTTGGTGGAGAGGTTCCAACCGCTTCCGGTAGCTGCCCATTTTTTGTTCCACGTTCGTTCATTTCATTTTCATTATTTTTATTGATATTAAGAACTTTTCGGGGAGGCTATTTTATTTTTAAAGGAGGTTATATTTGCGTTTTAAAAAGGAGCCAGATCTTGTAACGAGTTTGGAGCTCTGAGATGAAATATGCGAAAAAATCCAATTTTTGTTCAAAAATTCTAAACATTTTCTTTCTGGCTAGCCTTGCTGACATGAGTTTCTTTCTGAGAATTTTTTCTGGGTTCAAAACATTTAAATAAAAATGAGCCTTATAACGATGACATAATTTTACTGATTTTTATACCTTAAACCATGGCCAACTCGACGGACTGACATGCCAGAAATTTATTTTGTCGTTATTTAATTTCGATAGAATTAATCAACGCTTTGAAAAGTTTCCGAAAAATATACGTAGCCCCCGCACCAATATTTTTCAGTCATGATTTTCAATGAAAATTGTTATTTTGTTATTGTTATTTTCTAATTTTCCTGGAACTGAAAAATATTTTATTCGGGAAAATTTTGCTACACGCATTTAAACTTTAATAAAGAGTCATAAAAAAATTTCAAATGTCGATTTGAAAGATGTTAAAAATCGAAAAATTTTTTCTTTCATTTTCAAGGCCGTTGAGGCCCGGCTAGATATTAACCGATTTGGCTAAAAATTTACCCGAATTAGTTTTAGAAACATAGTAATAAATTAGAAACCAGCCCATCTGCAAATTCAAATTTTCGTGTTTTTCGGCTCACCCTAATGTAGGATATCCCAAAGTTTCGTTAATAAGCCATATTTTTGTTATATGTGTACATAATAAAAATTAACTAAAAGGAATCGTGACTTCAAAGTTTTTCTGATTTCACCCCTGAAACCACTTTGCTTCTTATATCTCTGAAAAAACGCCCAACTTTTGTTTTTGGTTTTCAAATTACCCCTGGAATAGCTTCCATGTAAATACTGTGATATGCCATTTTTAATATTTTACACATCTAATAATATTTAGAGGTAAGACATATTGCAAACTAATCAATAATTTTTAAAGTGCATGTATTACACAAATGGATAAAGGATAAAGGTGTTATGTCGCATTTTTTAAAAAAATTACTTTATGCAATTTTTGAACACTCCTAATATAGATTTAACACCCAATAAACGGTGAATTCTAAATTTGTAATATTTTATAGAAACTTTTTAATTTTAAAGGCGCCATGTCATACATACAACCAGTAATTTTAGTGGATGTACACAGTTTTGGACAGAAAAATCTAGTTTCATAACAGCTTGATATTGTTCTGTAATATTAGTGTAGACAAAAGAACATAACCCAAAATTATCTATTTTATGAGGTATTATTCATTTGAATCGAAGACAAAATAAATAAGTTCCAACTCAAAACCGTTTTGTTTAATTTACTCAAAACTTTAAAAGTGTGACATAAAACCTTTATCCACTTAGGTCTTCAAATGTTATAATAACAGGTCCTTTTAGAATTACACCATTTTTAGATGTTCATACTGTGTTCTTCCGAACCACTTAAACTTCAAGCGTTGCATCGTAACAGGTCCTTTGTGCAATCAGTCGTAATGATAGCCGGTGCTATTGTACGAAAACTTATTGCTTGCTGCAGGGAAACTATTCTTAATTGTTTAAGCAAATTATAATTTTGTTTCTTTTATAAATTTCCCTATTTTGCCAAATTCAATCGTCTATAGAAAAATCAGTGAAGGCGCGACAAAAAAGAGTGACCCCAAAAACAGGGTTTTTTTTGGTCCGTTCGGGGGTCTGCAAATTTTTTATTGATTTGTAGTCTTAATGATACCTTATGATGAGACATTAATCGTAAAAAAAAATGGAGTTGAGCATAAAAAGGATTTCAAAGATATAGAGGGTCAAAGTGATCAAAATCGACTCACATAGCACAGTGAGTGAAGATGATGATAATTCAATGAAAAATATTAATTTCTTGATAAAATCTCTTGTTCTTCTCTATCTTGTTATCCTTTCTTTTCTTTTTCCTTAACTACCTCTCGTCGATATTTATATTTGAACGCGATAAACTTAAAAACTACTCAAACGATTTCGATGCGGTTATAACTATTATTTAAGGGCGCTCTTGGAGACGGTTATAAGCTATTTTTTACGTTAATATTTTCAAATGGAGCTAAGTAATTAGCAAAAATCAGGTAAAGAATGTGTACATACAATGATGAGTCCCACAATAGACCTCTCTCTCTCTCTCTCTCTCTCTCTCTCTCTCTCTCTCTCTCTCTCTCTCTCTCTCTCTCTACGACTACGAGCAAGGTGGGAGCAAATTAACAACGCAGCTTCACATTACTCCGAGCATAAATAAACATGAAGGAATTTTTCTTGTGCAAAAATTCAATCCATCACCTAAGCATCCAACTGTAGTTTTAGATTATTAGTCTAGGTGCCCCCGTACAAAAATGCAATTTATACATATCCTCGCATAACTTCTTGTACGGCATAATTGCGCCTAGTCTATCACTTTTTTCCTCTGCGAAAATTTTCGTAAACGCGGCGTTCCTCCTCGGCATGAAATAGACGATTTCCACACGTCGGACTGGAAAATCGGCAAATATATTTTATCCGACAATTCGAAAATTGGATTCTACATATTTTTATTAAGCAATCTTGAAGAAATCAGCTGGTTATCAAAAAATGTTTTAATGTTATGTTATGTTATGTTATGTTTAAGGTGGTAGACACCCTTAACGTTTCAAACTTTTGTCGCACAGTTTGTAGAAATATATAGAATATATATGTAGAATCCAATTCTCAAATTGTCCGACAAAATATATTTTCCGATTTTCCAGTACGACGTGTGGAAATCGTCTTTTTCATGCCGAGGAGGAACGCCGGGTTTACGAAAATGTTCCCAGAGGAAAAAAGTGATAGACTAGGCGCAATTATGCCATACAAGAAGTTATACGAGGATATGTATAAATTGCATTTTTGAACGAGGGCACCTAGACTATATGCTAAATATGGTATCACAATTAAAAAGCCCTTGTTAATTAAAGCTTATAGTCCAGGAGACAGTGAAATTTTTTCGTACTTATTTTCCCAGTCGGTGTATATGAATTAATCTGTTCTCTTAGTGACAAAAAACAAGAATTTTTGAGTCTGGCTAAAATTTTTGGATGGATTCAAAAAATAAAAACACAATGCAAGTCCACTTATTTTCCCAGTCATAAATATTTTACATTTACTAAAGTGGAACATAAAGTTTATGAAAATAGCAGTCTGGCTTATCTCAGATAGCGGAAAGTGAGTCTGGCTGAAAATTTGCGGATTTCAAAATTTGACGAATTTTGCGGATCCGTAACCCTTATTTTGCCAGGCTTGAAATTTAGCACATAAATTGATACAATTCTAAACTGTAATTAAAAATAAGTCTGGCTCATTTAAGAAATTGGCAAATGAGTCTGGCGGCATCTTCAAAATGGGAAAAATAGAAAATTTTTGCTCTTATTTTCCCGGATTTGAAAATTTGCCACATGATAGATTATACTATAATTTCATAGAAAATACACGTCTGGCTGACATTTACAATCACGAAGGCCTTGCCAGACTCACAAGCCAGGTAGTTAAACGAGGAGTGGAATAGCAGCACGTGCGTATTTAGGTAACGACGCTGGAATGCGAGTTACCTGAGCGCAGCTGCCTAGACATTCATTTGGTTATATTTAATCATAATAATATTTTTCATTAAATTATTGATTATTATTTTTGATCAATTATAGTTATTTTTTTCATTAGCCGATGTAAAATAAAGACTTTTTTGTGGCTTTCATTAAAATTCGATTTCATCAATAAATTTTTTCAACCTGCCCCATCATAATTCTACACTCTATACAGTGTATTTGCTTTTTTGTATTCAATTATTTAATGCTGTCATAAAAAAGAACATGTACGTATGACACTAATCACCTGTATAATTGAACGTGCCGAATTCAGCGCGCCTGACGATCATTAGACGAGTCTGGCAAGGGGTGTTCCACATTAGCCAGATTGTATTTTAAGCTGTTATTATAATATAGGCCATCATCTGATAAATTTTCATGACTGCGAAAATGAGGGAAATTTTTTTGATGAAAACTTTTCAGTTTTTCACCTGCCAGACATATTACCCATACTCACAGATTAGCCAGACTATTTTTTTTACTTAACTTCAGTATACCTCTTTCTACTAGAACTATTTTTATCACTGGGAAAAAAAGGGCAGTGTATTCATATGTTCTGACGCATTTTCCGCCTCAACCCATCGGAAAACCCCCCCTAAATATATATGAATTTTGCTTAGAATTACTAACCGAACAATTCTATCCATGTTTGCTGACTGGGAAAATAAGTACCGAAAATCGTCACTGCCTCCTGGACTATTATATGAAGTCTCGTTTTCGCTGCAGTAAGCATCACCATATATTCATTCTTATAGATATATGTAATACCCTATGTGTAGTCGCGGGCTAGGCATGGGGAGTAGAATTACAACATCGCGAGTGCCAGCTGGCTGTAATGAAATAACAGAGCTGGGATGTCCACCGACGGACGAATTTACGGCTGCCGGTGTTGTCAGATCTCTCGCGCTGCGTGAATGTACATGCCTAATAGGAAATTACACGCACGGTATATCCTTGGCCATACAGAAACAATAACTCATAAAATATAAATTAAAAACTAATCTAAAACAAAAAAAGCAGAAAATCGAGAAACAGTACAAAAAAAAACAGAAAAACCATAAAAAATTCAAAAAAACCTCTTTGTAGATTAGTGCCGTGACGTGGTAAAGGGGCTGAAGTATTATTATATATTATTATCATTGTTATTATTATCCTTATTGTGTTTTACAATAATAGTAATACAACCAAATCTAATTTATTGACCTATATCTCTACAACCTTTCTTATGCTCAACCTCATATTTTTGTGTGATTAATGTCTTATCATAAGGTATCATTTGGACCACAAATCATCCTTAAATTTGCCCAAACGGGCTATTTTTAAGGTCACTCTTTATTTTCATACTTTTATTTACTGTATATGATGGACTTTTATTATTTCCCACAGAATATTAAAAAAAAAACATACATAGAAAAATTTTAAAAAAATCAAATCAAAAAAACTTAGACCTGAAATTATTAAGGATTAATAATTGTATACTCTATTTGGTGTCACAGTATACAGGACGCACCAAATTAGATGGGATTTGGGGTTTTCTTTAAAACTGTGACAGATAGACAAAAACCAATATAGATGTCCTGAGCTCGATTTTCGAGAAACAAACAATGGCGTATACCGCGATCCTCTATCATTTTTGACTACCGAGCTACAGGTCGTCTTTGGAAAATTGGCATTTTTGGATTACCTCTATATCTCAATTACCAAGTGTCGAATCGAAAATGGAGTGACACATTCTTGAGGCATTTTTTTGAGTAGAATTCGTTGCTGGTAAGAAGAAAATTATTCATGCCTCAGTTTTCGAGATAGACATAACTTGTGTTTTTTAAAATTATTTCATTATTCGATCACAACTTAAATTAGCTATCCAACGATATATCATATGTCATATTTAACTCTAGAAAAAGTGGTTAATTTTCAAAAAATTTAATATATTTGGGAGGAGGCCATGGAAAACTATTAACAAGGATAACACTTCTTATAAAATAATTTTACCAAAAATAGGAAACACAATAAATGTTCGAATTGTCTTCCATTGACATCTATGTATATTTTTCGCATTTCTAATATTTAAAGCCAGCCAGACATAAAAATATTCAAAAGGCTACAACAAAATCTGAAAGAGTTTGAATCATTTGTGAAACCTCCAGCAAAAATATACAGTGTGTCCCAGGATAGATGTAACAAAAGGTGTAATGGACCAAAAATTTTGGAATTTTGGAATGGTATTTGGGGATTGAGTCCTACTTGTTGTAAAACTAAAGTATACCAAAGATGATTTGATTTGGTGTTCTACAGGGTGTTTTATAAGCAGAGTTGTAAAAATCACCACTAATAAAGTACTTTTATTTTTCAAAATATGAAAAAATTCCACTAAAAAAAGTTATTTAGAATGCAATTTTATGCCTCTATACCAAATTTCAGGAATATTAAATTTTTTTGAAACTTCCCATTTTTTGCGAATTAAGAGTTGAATTCATATTTAAAGTTGTGTAGGAGCAAATGTTAATCATCTCAAAAAGTAGGCTATTGGTAAATAAAAAATTGAATATACGAGATGTAAGAAGGTATAATGTTAATCGAACTAATTGTAAAACAAGAAACAATTACTAACAGAAGATTAGTGAGGTTTAAAAATTATAACAAGTAATAAATGTCAAAAACATAACAGATTCACAAACAAATTAATTATTGACCAATACAAAACAATGTTTACAATTTTGTTATTATTCGACGTAGCTACCACCCACATCCACACACATTTCGATCCTTCGCCTGAAGTCCTTAAAACTGTTTCGAATATGATCTAACGGTATGGAATTTACGGCATTTGTAATTCTCTGCTTCAATACTGCTACATCGTTAGGAAGTGGTTCAGCGTAAACCAACTGCTTGAGGCGACCCCATAAAAAGAAATCCAATATTGATAGATCTGGGGATCTCGCCGGCCACTTCATCGGTCCATTCCTGACAATCCAATTTTCTCCAAAATTTAAATTCAACCACCGATTAACCATTTCTGTGGAGTGGCCAGGGCAACCATCGTGTTGAAAATGAACTAAAGGCATATCTCTTAAAATATTTAAATGTTCTTCAGAAAATCTTTCAAGAAGCTGTAAATAAGTGTGCTGGTTTAACCTTCCCTCAATGAAATAATGTCCAATAACTTCAACGTGATAAGAAACGGCACACCACATATTCACTTTTTTATAATATTGTCTTCTACAATGAATTCTAAAATTTGGATTTTCAGAAGCCCAAAACCGACAATTCTGAGATGAAACAACACCATTGATTGTGAATGTGGATTCATCTGAGAAAATTATGAAATGATGAAAAAATTTCTCTTCCATGATTTTTTCTCCAATGGTCAAACAAAAATCCAACCTACGGCCGTCATCTCCCTCTTCAAGCGTATGTTATAATTTGCTTTATATGCCCTAATTTTCTTTGCCTTGTAAATTCTTTGGAGTTCAGACTTGCTAATATTAATAAGAGCTGATCTCTCTCTTAGTGGCATCCTAGGATTTTCTGTAACAGAGGCATGAGCTATAATAGCCCCAACATTGTCTTCATCATATGCTTTTATTTTTCTTTTCATGTTAAGAACACTACCAGTAGCTAGAGACTTTTTAAATCTTCTCATAGCCTGAGTACGTGACAAGGCAGTGTTTGGAAACTTCAAATTAAATTGGCTTACCACTTCTCTTAGCGAGTTTTCACCGCCAATTCCGTAGCATTGCACAATATAAATTTTTTCACGTACTGTGAGTACCATTTTCACTTAATTTTTTATGCTTGGTTCGTTAATTTGAAACAGAAATTAAGGATAATATTGACTACGATTGACAGATATGTCAAGAATAATTGATAAATGTGTATCCACTGCTTTTCTCATAGCCTACTTTTAGCTTCTACATAACTTTAAATATTAATTCACAAAATATAATTTCTATGCAGTTTTAATTGAATGGTTCAAAATAAAATACTAATTTACTGAAAGAATGGGAAGTTTCAAAAAAATAATTTTATATTCCTGAAATTTGGTATAGAGGTATACAATTGCATTGTAAATAACTTTTCTTAGTGGAATTTTTTCATATTTTGAAAAATAAAGGTACTTTATTAGTGGTGATTTTTACAACTTTGCTTATAAAACACTCTGTAGAACACCAAATCAAGTCATTTTTGGTATACTTTAGTTTTACAACAAGCAGGACTCAATCCCCAAATACCATTCCAAAATTCTAAAATTTTTGGTCCACTACACCTCTTGTTACATCTATCCTGGGACACACTGTATAATAAAGCAGGTAGAGAAGCTGTAGAAAATATTGTTTTAGAAACTCTAAGAGAAAATACTAATATATCGTCTCGCGAAATACAGGAAAATTTGGGAATTCCAAAAACAACTGCGTTGCGTTTCTCAAAAAAAATAAATTCAAACCCTACAAAATTAGGATTAGTCACCATCTATACCCAAACAACTTTCAAAGGCGTTTCGATTTTTGTCAGTGGTTTTTGCTTCAGTGCAATGAAGTGTCAGGATTTGTAGAAACAATTGCATGGACAGACGAGGCCCCTATAATCAGTGCCGGAATATTTAATCGGCATAATAACCATCATTGGGCTTATGAAAAACCGCTACAGTTAATTCTCAAGAAAGATTTGGATTTGGTGTATGGTGCCGATGGTGCGGTTTTATTGGATACAAAATAATAGGTCCTCATTTTTTTCACGGTAATTTGAATACCGAAAATGTTATTAACATTCTACGACAAGAAATAGAGCCCTTTGTAGACAATATGCCTGTAAGACAATTCCAAAGATTAATTTACCAACACGATGGCGCCCCAGGTCATAGTCAAATGAAACACGAAATTATTTAAATGCTCAATTTGGGGAAGATTGGATAGGTATCTATATATCATTCAAAACTTGTTTATTAATATCTAGTTAGTTAAGTTAACTAAATTGATAACTAACAATTAATTTATCTAACTGGACATTAATAAACAGCAAAGTAGTTTAGGTCTTGTTTAATTTTTAGGAAATAATGGTCCTATTTTGTGACCAGCTAGATCCCCCGATAAAATCCATGACGACTTTTGGCTTTGGCGTTATTTAGAAAATATTGTATATTAACGTTTTAATAACATAGAAGAATTCGAAAACAAGACATCAGCTGTGTTTCGGACAATAGATCCTGTGATGATTGGAAATGTAACAAATGCTGTAAGGAGAAGCTGTCAAAGATGCATAGATGTCAATGGAAGACAATTCGAACATTTATTGTAGTTTAGCTCAGTGGTGGCTGGTGAAATTTCAATAATTTTCTCTCGCTTGTGGCGTATGGGACCCATACAAAATATAGGAAATAACATCTAGAGAAACACTCCTCTAACGACTCGTAAAAAATTTTGAAAAAGCAGTTTGCGAACATTTTTTTCAAAATTCGGTTGCCCCCCCCCCCCAAGTCTAGGGACTCCTGTTTAAAATTATTTTTTTTTGTCATATACATTTTATTTTTTATAAAAATACAACAACAGGTTTTGGACTTTATGAAAATATTTTCATTATTAACTGAAATACAATGAACTGAAATTTTGTAATCTACAATTTAACAAATTATAAAATTTCAATTCGTTGTATTTCAGTTAGTAATGAAAATATTTTCATAAAATTCAAAACCTATTGTTGTATTTTTATGAAAAGTAAAATGTATATGACAAAAAAAATAATTTTAAACAGGAGTCCCTAGACCTAGGGGGGGGCAACCGAATTTTGAAAAAAAATTTCGCAAACTGCTTTTTCAAATTTTTTTAGGGGTCGTTAAAGGAGTGCTTCTCTAGATGTTAGTTCCCATATTTCGTATGGGTCCCATGCGCCACAGACGAGAAAAAAATTATTGAATTATTGATTTTCGGCAAAATTATTTTATATTATAGGAAGTGTTGTTGTTGATAGTTTTCCATGGACTTCTCACAAATATATTAAATTTTTCGAAAACTATTCACTTTTTCTAGGGCTAAATATGACAGATATATGGCTGGATAGCTGATTTAAGTTGTGATCGAATAATTAAATAATTTACAGGGTGTTCCATTTAAAAAAACACAAGTATCGAAAACTGAGGCATGCATAATTTTCTTATCTTATCAACAACGAATTCTACTCAAAAAAGTGTTTTAAGAATGTGTTACTCAATTTTCGATTCAACACTTTGTAATTGAGATATAGAGGTCATCCAAAAATGACAATTTTTCCAAAAAAGCTCCGTAGCTCAGTAGTCGAAAAAGATAGACTACCGCGGTTTGCCCCATTGTTTGTTTCTCAACAATCGAGCTCAGGACATCTGCATTGGTTTTTGTCTATGTGCCATAGTTTTAAAGAAAACCTCAAACCATCTAATTTGGTCCACCCTGTACAAATTGTATAAAATTTAAACAAATTCTGATAAACAGTAAGAAATTAGAGAATATTATTTAGGTATTATTCAATTCAAATTAGTATTCAATATGGTGACACAGAGCGAGTAGGTTGTGTTTTAAATCGCTCCGTTCGAAATACGAATTTAAACTGTATAAAGGTGCAAAAGTACTGCAATCAAATTATTAAAAATTATCTGGCGTACTAGTATTATAAAAGTGTAGTGAAAATGCCACCAAAAACAAATAGCGATATGAAATCTGTTATTAAGGAAACTATAAAAGAATTACTATGCGATGAGGATTTCCTGAACAAAATACTAAGCAAGGTCGCAGAAAAACTGGAGAATTTTGAAAAAACCATAACAAAAACCAGTGAAAAAATTAAACAGTTGGAAGGCCAAATAGAAAATTTACAACAAAACGAAAAAATTAACAACATATGTGTTTATGGCATCGTAGGGGAAGAAAATGAAAAGGTACCGGAAAAAATTCTAAAGTTCTAAATGAAAATGAGAAGATATTGTTAAATGCTATCGAATTCGAAATAACACAGAATCAATACGACCGATCATAGTTAAACTGGAACAATATGGTTTAAAATATAACATTCTAAAAAATTCTAGAAATTTAAAGGGCTTGAAAATGGGAATCTCTGAAGACTTGACAAAAAGCAGGCTAAATCTTTTAAAAAAGGAGCAGGAGACTTTTGATAGAAAATCTATTTACACACGCTATGGAAACATTTATATAAAAACGGAAAATATAACAAGAAAAATACGAAGTAGTGTTGAAATTCAACAGTTAATAAATTCTAGATAAACGATGTTTTTTATAAATTTGCACTAAATTAGAATATATTATTACAATTAATAAATAGCCAGGACGGGCGATATTAATGCAATAGTTTTTGTTATTATATTTACATTAGAGTGTAGTTATTATTGTCTTTTTTGTCTGAATTTTTATTGTAGCATTTTTAATCACAGTAGAATAAAGAAAATTAGAATTAAAATAAAACCTATTTGTCTACTTTTTGCTATAAATACATGATAATAGACTTTTTAGATGTACTGGAAGGCCATGGTAAGATTAACACGATTGTTTCTAAAAATATACAGGATTGCCATGAAATAATAAGTGGAGAAAATAAACTAAACATATTTCACTTAAATATAAGGAGCCTAAGAAAAAACTTTGAGGAATTGATATACTTAGATATACTTAATTTAAAAAATGTCGACATACTTGTACTATCAGAAACTTTTAATTTGGAGGAGGTAAGCAACTTTTATATAAATGGTTTTAATTTGTTTTATAATAAGTCAAATTTTAAAAAGAATGATGAATTAGTAATTTTAATAAAAGAAAACAGAAACAATACAGTTTCGCGAAATAAGTTTATTAGGTTTCAAATTTCAATTAAATAATACTCACTTTGGAATTACTGGTTGTTATAGACCACCTTCTACAAATTTGACTACATTTTTAAATAATTTCGAGGAATATACTACAAATTTGGAAGTAAAAGATATAAAGATATTTATAGGGGACATAAATATAAACATATTAAATACGGAAGACTTTGAAGTTAATAATTATTTGAATATTTTATCACAGAAGGGATTTTTTCCATGCATTAATAAACCCACAAGGGAAACTGAATATTTTTCAAGTACTATGGACCGTATATTCATAAAATATGATAACTCGAATGAAAGAACTCTGGACATTAAACCGATTATTTACCATACAAGTTTAACGGACCACTACACAATTGCATTATCTATCCATAACATAAAAAAAATGAAGAAACATCACAAAAACAGCAATTTATAAATATAATAGACTATGCAAAGCTAAACGAATTGTTATTAAATGAACAATGGGAAGAAGTAACTAATAATAACAACATTGAAGAATCATACTTAATATTTAAAAACAAAATAAAACAATACATCCAAATTTCTACAAGACATATAAAAAACAATAGTAATGCGAGAAAAAGAAGGCCATGGATAACAGGGGGTATAATTAACTCAATTAAATATAGAAATAAGATGAAAAAAGAATTAATAAAATATTTTTCTATTAATCTTAGTATTAAATATAAAAAGTATAGAAATTTGCTTAACAAAATAATAAAACAGGCAAAGATCAATTATTATAAAATGAAAATTCAAAATTCAAATAAAAATTGTAAGCAAATTTGGAATATAATAAACGAGGCAACAGGTGCACAAAAGAATAAATCCAAAAAAAATATCGACTTCACAGATAATCAAGGCAACATAATTAAAGACGATCAAGAAAAATCTGCATTATTTAATGACTTTTTTATAAACATAGGATGTAAAATGCAAAGTAAGATAGCCAAAATAAATAAGACATTTTCATCTAAAAGTTGGACAAACAATTCTATATATCTGAACCCTGTAAACGAGAAAGAACTCATTACACATATTGCAACACTAAAAAATGATTCAGCTCCTAGTGAAGACGGAATAACCGCAATACTTATAAAAAACGTGTATAAAAATATTCTGAAACCGTTCAAACATCTAATAAACTTATCATTTGCTACGTCTAAAATTCGTACAGATTGGAAATTTTCTCTCGTCACCCCGATTTTCAGA
Source organism: Rutpela maculata (assembly GCA_936432065.2). Taxonomy (NCBI): domain Eukaryota; kingdom Metazoa; phylum Arthropoda; class Insecta; order Coleoptera; family Cerambycidae; genus Rutpela; species Rutpela maculata. The sequence continues at coordinate 328,408,132 of OW386285.2, forward strand.
GCAGGTGACCCACAAGTCTTAACAAACTATAGGCCAATATCTGTTATTAGTAATTTTGCGAAGATATTTGAAGAGTGTTTAAAGCTTAGGTTAATTAACTTTTTAGAACAGGAAAATATACTTTATGAAGAACATTTTGGTTTCCGAAATAATAAAAATACTGAGGATACAGTATTTGCATTAACTAATAATCTTATCAATAATCTCAATAATAATAAAAAGTGTCTTGCAGTATTTTTAGATTTAGCTAAAGCTTTTGACACGGTGAGTCACAAAATATTATTTGAAAAGCTTGAAAGTGTTGGAATCAGGGGCGGACCACTAAAACTGTTTGAAGATTACCTAATAGATATAATGCAAAAACTAAAACTAAATAATGCTATAAGTAATGGACAAATAATAAAACTGGTGTACCCCAGGGTACAGTACTGAGGTCTATTCTTTTCCTTTTATATATGAATGAAGTTGGAAGTTTACCTATAGAATGTAGTGTTATCTCTTATGCTGATGATACTGCATTATTGTTTTATGCTGAAACATGGTCAGATGTGTACAAGAGGGCAGAAATAGGCCTCAGTGCGACGCTAGAGTGGTTATCTCTCAGCTTGTTAAGTCTTAACACATCAAAAACTCATTTCATTACTTTCTCCGCATCAGCTGTTGATCAACCTGAACAACAGTTTTGAAAAATACATACACACAATTGTAATGGAAATATTAACAAATGTATCTGTCCAACAATAGAAAAAGTAGAGAAAACAAACTACTTAGGAATAATTATTGATCAACACCTGAAGTGGAATGAACACGCAAATTATTTAACAACAAAAATAAGAAAAGTCTTCTACAAGTTTTATCAGTTGAGAGATATTCTGAACAGAAAATTATTAAAAATATTATATATGTCTATAGTTGAATCCATTCTACGTTACTGTATAATTATCTGGGGAGGCCTATATTATAATGCTGTAAGAAATCTTTGTGTCTGTCAAAATACTGTTTTGAAAATAATTTTTAGGAAAGAACCTTTGTTCTCAACCCTTCGACTTTATAAGGATACCGGCATCTTAAATATTAGAAGTCTATATGCTTTCTGCTGCCTTAATTATATTATAAAAATCCCTGAATTACGTCTAACTATTTCTCACAATTATCAAACTAGGTCTAACGCAAACGAATTATTGAAAATACCACTCTGTAATAAATCTGTTTCCCAAAGGTTTATAACTTATTATGCACCAAAATTCTACAATATACTACCTGAGTCCATAAGACATGTATTATATAATTGTAAAAATTTTAAAACTGAAACCAAAGAGTATATTCTCAAATTTTCTGATAAATTTGCACAAATACTGAACAACTAAAAATGTATAGTAATACACATAACAACATACTCTGTATTTTCTTTAATTCCTCCAATTATTTTTCTCTACTTAAATAAAAACTGTTTATGGATGAGATCTTACCATGTCCCTTCTAGCTAATATTCTACACCTACAGCTATAGCAGTATAGCATGTCATCTTTTCGCTTAAAAGGGAGGATACTCACACACAAACTGGATATACAGTTTAGGTGAGGTTCCCCTTTTTATCATAAGTAAAAATACAATGTAACTGTATAAATGTGTATGCATAATATTATGTATTTACACTTGAATATATTGTAAATTTTGTTAACATAATGTTAGATGTATTTTGAATATGTAAATTTGTAACTTATAAACCAGAGAATAAAACTGTATTGTATTGTATTGTATTGTATTGTATTGTATTGTATTGTATTGTATTGTATTGTATTGTATTGTATTGTATTGTATTGTATTGTATTGTATTGTATTGTATTGTATTGTATTGTATTGTATTGTATTGTATTGTATTGTATTGTATTGTATTGTATTGTATTGTATTGTATTGTATTGTATTGTATTGTATTGTATTGTATTGTATTGTATTGTATTGTATTGTATTGTATTGTATTGTATTGTATTGTATTGTATTGTATTGTATTGTATTGTATTGTATTGTATTGTATTGTATTGTATTGTATTGTATTGTATTGTATTGTATTGTATTGTATTGTATTGTATTGTATTATGCAAATCACAACTTACATACTTTTTTATTTATTGTATATTGTGGGCACGCTAATATACTAGTTAGGTAAATACTTTAAAATACTCATTATTGGAGAACCAATCAAGACAACTACTCTTCTAGCTAATACTAACGAAGTATTGAATGACACGATAGGATTTTTAGCATTTTAAAGGAAAAAATATATATTAAAAATACTTAAATCATTTTCTTAAATTCACTCATTCACATATTCTTATTCAATATGAAATTATCTACTTTCTGTATATCGGTACCTTAATAAAGTCACGCTAATATACTACTTAGGGAAACACAAAGCAAATAAATAAAAAATAATTAATTGCAAAAACAAACAGTAAGAAAGTTTTGGCCAAAAGAAATGTTGGCCATAAATTGGGTACTTTGTATATCAGTAATTAAACGCAACAGACATTTTTATAGACATTCGTGAATGGACAAATCATCCTTAGAAATATACACAGTTCGTCAATTTAAAGAGCTGAATAAGTGGATATTATCTTTATCCGCGAGCTTATGAGAAAAAAATGGAGGAGGGGTTCAAAAAACCTCTGAACTACATTTAGTCCCCAGGTATATTCAGATATATTCTGGAAAATATTACGTGTTAATCCAACCAAAGATAAATAAGTTTGAACGATTTGTTTTGGGGGTTGTCAGTAAACTTGTTCATACATAACTGCATATTTCTGTACAAAAGGTTTACCTAAGATCGTGGTATCTTTGTATGTTTTCAGTTACCCCGAGAGTTATCCTGACCACATGAACATAGAAAAATAATGTCCTCATATCTCCTTAAAGACAATTCACTGTGCAGCTGTGGAATTTCTTGCATTTTTCTAAATTAAATCAGGCATTAAGTTTATAACAATGAAAGAGTTAAATATTCTCGTAATATAGTTGGGTATCAAATATAGACATTAACTGAAGAGAGATATATAGCGGAACAAGGCAATCTTAAACGGCTTTAATTAAAATTGATTGTTTTACCGTGAGGAATCAGCAGATTTTAAACTAGCTACGAGTTAACATGGAAAGCTTAAAGAAGGAAAATTAAGTTTATCTTTTTATCTGTTTATTTAGGAACTTTGCTATGATTAAATAAGATTTAGCTATGCTGGAATGCAAACTAATTTATTATATTTACTAGTTCCTACTTTAGTAAGAGTGTCACAGTTAACGTTTCGGAAGATTATACTTTTTCCGCTTTCAACATTTAAAACGCTTTTACATGTCAAACGTTAACTGTTTGGAAGTTTTTAAAGTGAATTCTTTTTTGTTTGCTTATAATTATGGTAAAAAATATTTTTTATAGAATTTTGCAAACAGCATAAGAAGTAATCTATGAAAAATCTAGAAAATTAAACTATGTATGAAAATATTAATTTTCAATCATTGCATTATTTTGCTAACATACATTCTGTTTATACTAGAAATTAAAAAACCCTAAAACGAATTAATTTACAAATCGCCTATCTATTTAATAAAAAATTAAAATCTAATTAAAATATCTATTTTCAATCTCTGTAATTCTGACAACCCACATCTGTTTGTGCTAGAGAACAAAGAGCTCTATAATGAATTTATTTGCAAAAACCATCTGAAAAGAAGTTTATACTTAAAAGGACTCACCTTGGAGTTAATCTGTAATTCTATGCCTTAGAAATGGCTTAGCCCTTGAAATATTTTTCGCCGTTGTTATGGGCTTTCTGTTTTTTTTATTAGATAACAATTTATTTCACAGTTTTGTTTTAGTTAATAAAATTCTGCTTCGGCTCGTGCCATGGATATCTGGACACGGGTGTTTGGGGAATATATTGCGTTAGATAAAAATTCTGTTGAATTGAACTGAAGTCCTGGGTTTGATTCCATGCTAACTCTGGATTTTTTTCGGAAAAAGAAATTAATCCTAGTTTCCTGGAATATTGAGTGTGTGTCCCTTGTGTAAAATAGGTAAGCTTCCTTTCACACAGTCACTTTAGGCTGTCAAGAATACTTTTTAAAGAATATATATAAAGAGCTAGATAAAGGTAGATATGTTGTCTCTTTTTTTTTTCGATTTATCAAAAGCTTTCGATAGTGTGAATAAGAAGGATAAGAATATTCTCTCACAGAAATTAGAATATATTGGCATTAGAGGGAGTCTCCTAAGCTGTATCAACTCCTATTAAAGATAAGAACGTGCCTATATGGTAAATCGTAAGCTAGTGGTAAGCTGTAATGATTATAGATCGGATATCCATGACGTAATTCTGGGTGTCCCACAAGGTTCAATTATGAGGCCTCTGTTATTTTTGCTACACATTAATGATCTACCAGACCATATTCAACATGGCGTTACCACGATGTATGCAGATGATACCACTGTCTCAGTATCAGCTGCTACACGGGAGGAACTTAACCTTAAAATTTATACTACACTTAACGATGTACACGCTTGGTGCCAGAGAAACAAGCTAATTTTAGATAACGATAAAACCACTTTTGTACATTTTAACTACGGGAGAACATTAACCTGTGATAACCTAGCCTTCTCTAAAACAACCAAGTTCTTAGGTACGTTCATTAACAATAGTTTGACATGGGAATCACACATTGCCTTGGCATATTCACATCTGTCATTGAACATATTGGCCTGAGGGAGATCGACTCATCTGCAGAGAGCCTTTGTATCACAGAAAGGATTACTGAGACTGATTTTTAATTTAAAGAGCAGAGAAGTAGTTAAAGTATTTTTACGAGCAAAAATATTTTCACTCTTCTTAATGTTTACATATACAAATGTCTAATTTTTGCTAAGACTAATTTACATGCCCTTCCTACCTTGGCTGACCGTCATTTATATAATACAAGAAATAAAGAATGATTGTCAACAGTTCATAAAACAACCTACTTTAAAAACTCTTCATACTATAATTTTCTTGTCTTGTTTAATACTTTACCTAAATCAATTAAAAATAAGAACGTGCCTTCTTTTAAAAATGGAATAAAGAGTTTACTGCTAAGAAATGCATTTTGTAGTGTGAATGAGTTTTTAAATATTAAATACTATTTTGCTCGTGCTGCTATAATATAAAAATTATTATGTATGAATAGGCATATGCGTGTGTGTATGTTCGTATTTACATTTATATGTATTTTACAATTATCTGTAATATTGTCTTTTGTCTGTTTTATTTTGTAAATAATGTTAATTTAGTCTCTAATGTAATACCTGACTGGCCAAATGTACATAAATATGTATGAAGAAATTGATAAATATTCTATTCTATTCTATTCTATTCTATTCTACTATACTCTATTCTATTCTATTCTATTACTGTGTTATACGTGTAGGATATTTTCTATTAATCAGATATATTCAAAACCAAATTATGTACTTGACACAGATGTTTCTTTTTATTATTATTGCACGTTCGCCAAAAAACATGGCACCCGAACAAGAGGGATCCTGGGTCCCAGAAAAATCCACTAGGACCTAGCATATCTCTTGTGTTTCAAAATTTGCGGATAGTTTGTAATAATGACAATTTATTTAATAGACCAACAACTAATGAAATAGCTCATTTTCATACCAACCTCCTAGGTAACAGCCGCCTTACCCATAATATTTCTATCATGCGTCTTACCCAATGAGACACCCAACTCGATAAGATCCTTTCACACTTTTTTTTAAATAATAATAATGATAATAATTGTGTTTTGCATCTCACTACTGCCATTATCCGTTTCGCTTCGAAATACCTGTGGATACAACTGCGGTACCCCCGGCGACAGGAGGTATAAGGTCACCCATCTGTTTTACATGGATGACCTTAAACTTTATGCCTCCGGAGAGAGGGATTTACGCCAGTCCCTCAGGGTGGTACAGGAGTACACGCAGGCTGTCGGCATGGAATTTGGGTTGGACAAGTGTGCACTAGTCCATCTCAAGAGAGGACGATGCGGGGATTACGGAGAGGATGCGCAGCTTGTGGATGGAAGCCTCTTGCACCATCTAGAGGCCGGAGAGTCGTACACTTACTTGGGTGTCGAGCAACGCTCCACCCAAGAAGTAAGTGCAGTGGAAAACTTTCTCCGCGGCAAGTATCAGCACCGACTCCGACAGATCTGGTCTTCAGAACTGTCGGGGAAGAACAAGGTGTCTGCTACCAATATGCTTGCCGTTCCAATCCTCCTCTACTCTTTTGGAATAATTAAATGGAATCAAGAGGAGCTGCGATAACTCGATGTAGGAACCCGAAAGAAGATGCATCTCTATAGGAGTTTGCATCCTAAATCGTCCGTTCTACGGTTATATCTTCCACGACATCGGGGAGGCAGTGGACTCTTGAGTTTGGAGAATCTCCATAACAGAATGGTCCCGGATGGAGCCTGTAAAGTCATTAGGAATTCGGATCCCCTCCTCTGCGTGGTCCGAGACCATGAAAGTGCAGGGGTAGGAGCCTTTTTGTTTAAGGCAGCACGTAGAGCCACCGATGAACTCGGTCTGGCCTTCGATGCTGAGCGGGTTAATCACGACTCTGTCACCGAGTTGGAACCTGCTCGGCAAAAAGCCCAAGTCAAAGCCGCAGAAATTAATTTATTTCTGCAGCTACATTCGGATAAGCCATTGCACGGAGTCTTCTATAAAAATATAGAAGACCGCGGCTTATCCGAAAGGCTGATCTTTGCTTTCTTAAGGTCAGCCGGGCTGAAGTCTGAGACCGAGGGATTCATAATGGCGTGCCAGGATGGTGTATTCAACACACTCGTCTATCGAAGTCGTGTCATGGGTATACAGGTCCCTGATGTCAGCTACAGGGCCTGCCGTAGAGCGCCGGAGACATTAATGCATTTGCTGTCGGCTTGCCCAGCATATGCAGTCTCGGCCTATATCCAGAGGCACGACGCAGCATTACGAGTGCTTTATTATCACTTAAGGCACTCGTATGTGATAGACGAGACACCAGTGCTGCCTTACGCTCCGGGGGATATTGAGTCCGTTGTGCAAATACAAGCCAATAAGCCTGACGTAGTCCTCCTTGACCACCAACTCAAGACAATGGTTGTCGTGGAGTTCTCGGCTCCCGCGGAGAATAACATTGTCTTGAAGGAGGAAGAAAACTCCGCAGACTCTATCCACACCATACTGTTAAGCTAGTGGTCCTGATCATAGGAGCCCTCGGTGGAACAAGACACACACTGCTTTCGGAACTTAAGATCATACCGGCATGCCGAAATTCGGCAGAGGTCTTAGCCGGCAGAATGCAGAAAGCCCTCATCCTCGATTCATTACGTCTGCTCAGGGCACACGATTCTCGGACCCAGTACTCACTTACCTCACGGGCGTGGGGAGTGGCTGCCGGTACTACCAGCTGCTCTCTGTGAGTGTCGGAGCCACAGAGTTGAAAGGGTGACTGGCTTTTAGAAAAAAAAAATAATAATAATAATAATAATAACAGGTCTTTATTTGGGCGAAGTTCGCTTGTAATGCGCTATTCCAAATGTTAAAATCTCTACTGCAAAATTTATAAAGGAGAAGTACTACAGCGAGTTTATTAGACATATGGAATGATGTGGATTATTTCACTAATATTTAGATTAAAGGAGCACGTGATGCAAAGTAGAAAATGTTTTAAGTTGGTAAAGATTAAAAAAAAAACTAGTTCTAAAGCTTGAGCATACATTAGTAAACAGCTGTAATAAAGAAACTCCTGAAAATATAAAAAAAAAGGTTTTTCAAATTATTTCACATGAACTTGTTTGGCGTATTTGGTGAAGCTGTCAAATGCCTACTAGCTTTTTTCAAAAAGAAATCATCGACACAAGTAAACCTGCAGAAGGAATAATCTATCCCATCTCCCATTTTCTTGAAAACATCCCAGGGAGAAACGCAAAAATGTAGTGAAAATATTTTTTTAATTCCAAAACCTGAAAATTCCTTTACGTTTAAATCACAAACTGATGAAAATATTACTTGTAACCAACTATTTTTAACAAATCATTTTTTAAAATTCTGGCTCGAAGTGGTAGAAAATATTGCCAACAGACCATGGTGAGCTTTCTAAGTAGACTAAAAAAGAGGAAGAATTGATTGAATCAGACACAAGAAAATATAACAATCCATAATACCAGGGCTGCAGTCTCAACAAATCTTAACAAAGGTGAAACAGGGCATCAAGAGTTAATTAATATGCCCCATCTATTCAACCACATCTCCAAATGAATGAAGAATACCATGAAAATATAATTAACAAAATGAGGAAAAATACAAATATTCAGTTGAAATAAAATAATTCGAATCCTCATACTTACAATCACGGGCACACAAAAAATAAAAAAAGTCATGTACTTTTTTACCGAATATCATATCTGCATGTATGCTCAATAAACAGCTTACAACAACCCTGAAACCGGGTAAAAAGTAAATCAAAAGATTAGACGAGTTGATCCATGTTTCTATACGTATTTTGGGGTGCTGAAACCGAATACGAGGTCAGAATTGTTACATGTCGTCAATATTTTTATGTAAGCTTAAAAAACAGCTTACAACAAGCCTGAAACCGGGTATAAAGTACTTTAAGGGATTAAACGAGTTGACCCATGTTTCTATACGTATTTTGGGGCGCGGAAGCCGCCAGAATTTTGACACAACTTCAAAAAAATCTTAAAAAACACCTCATAAATGGTCAAAAATACATTTAAAAGTAGATTGTGTCTTATGATCAGTTTAAACCTTCTTTTATATACATTTTTAACCATTTTTGAGGTGTTTTGTGGTGATTTTTTCAAATTCTGATATGGTGGGAGAATTCTGACCTGAGATTCAGTTTCTGCGTTCCAAAATTCATACAAGTGGTTTGGTCGTTTCAAGTTTTTAAATGTACTTTAAAATGAATTTTTGACCATTATTTTTTGAGATTATTTTGAAGTTATATCAAAATCCTGATATTCTAAGAAAATTCTGACCTCGGATTCAGTTTCAGCGCCCCAAAATACGCAAAGAAACATGGGTCAAATCCTTTAATCTCCCAATTTACTTTTTACTAGGTCTCAGGCTTGTTCTGAGCTGTTTTTTGAGCCTTACATAAAAATATTGACGACATTGTGACAATTCTAACCTCGGATTCGGTTTCAGCGCTCCAAAATACGTATATAAACATGGATCAACTCGTTTAATCATTCGATTTACTTTTTACCCGGTTTCAGGCAGTGGCGGATCCAGAGTAGGCTTCCGGGGGGGAACAAGTAAAATTTGTAAAAATAACCTTTATTATACAAAACAAAAATAAAAACATTTTCATTTAATGCGAATCTATCACGTCAGTTTTTTAGGGGGATAAAGGGGGTGAGGGAAATTTTTTTGTCGAAAATAAAATTAGTTTCAGCGTGTTAAAATACTTCAGAAAAATTAGATGTGAACCTTAGGACAATATCTTTTTTTTTGCCCTTTTTAGGGGATGAAAAACTGACGCGATAGAAATTTTTTGTCCAAAATTGGCGTCAGCGGCTCAAAATACTTCAGAAAACTTAGATTAGAACCTTAGGACAAGACCTTTTCTTTGTGGACCTATATTATTAATTCACAGGCACACACAAAAAAAAAAAGTTCAAACCCAGGAGACCGACATATCATTTCCGAAGGGTTTTTGGGCGCTGAACATGATGCCGTAGTCAAAATATATGACTTAAGGGGGTGAGGGTGGATGAAGTAAAAAAATATTTTGAGGTTTCTGGTTCTTATACATACACTAAATCACATTTTTTTTCATCCCCTTTAATAATGGGGAGGGGGTGGCTAATGCCAAAAATGCCAGATATGAACGAAAAACCAAAAACCGGGACCTTCTTCGTGCCCCCCTGCATCCCCCCCACCTCCTACGTTCGGGGACTTTTGATATGTTTAGCTCCTAAATAGTCCAAACACAGCCCTCTAGTCAAAAATTGTGATCTCAGCATTTCCCTCTAGAAACCATTCATTGACTGGACTAATTCTACAAAAGCAATAACCGTTTAGTTAATTCCCACCCAACCCGCGTAAATAACGTTCGAAGTTGAGAAACATATAAAGCGCGTAGCTGAAGATCAGCCTAACATAGGTTTTCCGTTCGTGGGTTTGGTTAGTCCCAGCGCATCCGCCAAATTTCAAAATTTAAAGCCACTTCCTGATAATGCCATTTTTTTGAGTTTGTTCATTGTTTACTCTGAGTTAGCTTAATTCTATGGAACAACTAGAAATAACACATTCATTGAAAGGGTAAAAAACTATTTAAATATATTTTCTATACAGGATGTTTCAGGTATGCAGTGAAACACCATGAATATACAAAAAATAATCTTATAAAAGACTTTTAATTTGAAAAGTTGATTTTCCTCTTGTTCAAAAATTATAATGCACTGCTTAGGTGAGTTTATACTATTAATTTTTAGTAGTGATTCTATGTCAAAAAAATATTTAAAATATTCCCTAAGAACATGGGTGCGGACATCCTTATTAAGTGAAAAGAGGCCCTAACTTCTGATGTAACCAACTGAAAAAATGTCACGTAATAAAAAACAAACTAGATTGATCGGTGCGGAAATAAGAAATTTTTTCAAATTACACGGGAGAGTGGGATCTCTTTATTTCATATTTTTTAATCCTGGGGAATGTATGTGTTTCTTCAAGTTCATGTATTTCTCGAAAATGGTTGGTCATACGGTATTATAAGAAGACCAGCTTTCTTGTGTATTGTTCACCAAGCAATCGTATTCCGATGAGACAATCATAAAAACGCACATAAAACGGTTTGGAGGAAGAGAAGCCCCTCTTCCCACTTTGCGCTCTCGGGATTGAATTTACTCTCGTTGTATAACATAAAATAATAACCGCTATTGCAATCCGAAAGAACTGGTCAATGTAGCTTAGAAGGTCCTGAGATAATATATAAAATACCAATTTTGGGTGCTCTCTTCAGGAGACCCTAGCTCCCTTAATAGGGATTTCCAGACCAATGGTTATAGGAAATTTTCTCTAATTATTTTTTTATATAGAGTCACCCCTAAAAATTAATGACTGCATACCTAAAACCCTGGTATTATTATGCACCAAAAATAAGACTTTTAATTTGAAGAAGTTGACTTTCTTCTTGTTATAAAATTATAATGTGCTGTTTAGGTGAGTATATACCTCTAAATTATTATTTTTAAACCTTTATCCCGAGTACTATGGATGGAAAGTGTCCTAGACCGCTTATGTATATGTATATATATATTATGTATATACCCAACAACTATGCAATTAATCGTTTACAGGTTATAATTATTTTTACAATTAATTATTTTTTATTTATTTGCTTTCATCATGATTAGAGAATATTATTTAGGAATTAGGCAAATAACATCAAATACACTTTTTTATTTATTATGAAACTACCTACTTTCTGTATATTGTTGCCCAAATCTGGGCACGCTAATGTTCTAGTTGGGTAAATACTTTTTTTCTACAAACACCATTAAAAACTAAATTTTTAACACGGCTTACTTGAATTAAAAATGTAATATTATATAAACTCGCGTTAAAAATGATCATATGGTTTACTTTTAACACTAGTGCAAAAAGTAAAATGACAAGTCGTTTGTCATAATGACATTTATTAACAAAAAATTAATATTGGAACTCATCGTATAGCAATAGTTTTTCACATTTGACAAGCATGTGTCAAACAACGGGCAAACTTGATTTATTTATTTCATAAATCCTACAAACTACTTAGAGGTAACCATTAAAAGGATTTGAAATCTTTTCAAAGAAACTTTGTTGTTCTTTTAATGATGTTTGTAGAAAAAACATTGTATGATACACGTGTTAAAAATGACTTTATTTTGTTCGTGGAGTTGCTCCACTCACAAAATAAAAAGTCATTTTTAACACTTGTATCATAAATAACTATTATTCACAATTATACAGAAATAATCAAATTATCTTACATGTCAAAAGTTGGAAAGTATGACATTTCTACTTCATTTGACAATTGAACTGAAATGTGACATTTTCAGGTTGGAAAGTGACATTTTAACATTTCAGGTTGGAAAGTGGCCACTTTTCGGGTTGGCAAAAGCATTTGCCAACCTGTTTTTCACAGAAAATGCTATTTAAAAATTTAGTAAACGGTTTTTTTGACTTTTTGTTCATTAGGGGAGATGATTGTGAATAAAATAGTATACAAACCTTGGTGAAAAGTTTCATTGCTGTCTCGAGAATAAGTTGACCTCACCGCTGCGTGCCTCGGTCAACTATCTTATCTCTCGACAACAATGAAACACTTTCCACCTCGGTATGTAATATACTATAAAACACTTATTATGAGTGTTATAATTTTATGATAATATTATAACGTATTGTTTAGGTGAGTCTATACCTCGAAATTATTATTTTAACCCTTTATCCCGAGTACTATGGGTAGGAAGTGTCATAGACCGCTTATGTGGTAGGTTAATCATACGCAACAACCATGCAGTTAAGCGTTTACAGGTTATAATTATTTTTACAATTAATTATTTTTTATTTAGTTGCTTTCATCATGATTAGAGAATATTATTTAGGTATTAAGCAAAGCAAAACTTACACACTTTTTTATTATTACCTACTTTCTGTATATTGTTGCCCTAATCTGGGCACGCTTATATACCAGTTGGGTAAATACTTCATAATGAGTATTTACCTAACTAGTATATTAGCGTATCTAGATTAGGTCAACAATATACAGAAAGTAGGTAATTTCATAATAAATAAAAAAGTGTTGTGATTTGCTTAATACCTAAATAATATTCTCTAATTTTATTTGAAATTATTCTTTTAGCCTAAAAAAAAATAACACTTAAAAGTAGTCCATAACACTTTCACCTCCTACTTATGGGGGTAAAGGGTTAGCAATAATGAATTGAAATACAAAACTTCTCAGAGTAATGTATTTTAATGCCTAAAAAGAAGATTTTTAAAAAAATATTTTTACGATTTTTGGATATTTAAAAGCAGGCAGCTCTTGATACATATACTCCCAGTTTCTATTGATAAGGGAGTCGAGTATTTTTACTGAGTCTCTAATGTTTTTCAAATGGTTCTACACTGTACTGGATTTTCTTGACAAGGACTCTTCTAACTGGAAAGAACTGACATCTCCAAGGCAGGAACGAGAACATAACAATTCTGCTGAAAGAGGTGATAATTTGTCGGAATATTTTAATAAAATAACAGAAAATTAAGAACAACTAGTATGTGCTGCAAGTCCTTGCGGAATATCGTCGAACGTTTCGTGATAATAGAGTCACTTTAGCAAAGTAGTTTTAAAATATCTTTTAGAAAATTGTTAAAATTTTTATATCATTCAGTTTTTGCTTTAGAACACTTGCATTTCTATATTTAAATTAAAAACAAATGTGAAATATTGTCTAATTTAATGGGTTTCTCGGCTTTTCATTAAGGCGTCGCGTCAGGCAAAAAATATTTGGGAGTAACACAATTGTCTAAATTTCCACTATAAGCAGCTTTTTTAGTCATTTTATTGTGGCTACTGTCATATTATTTAAATTTACGATTTTTTCACTTTTCCTACTTTGAGTATGGCGCGTCAGGTCTTGCGGTTAATCAAATAAATAAATATTATATATAAACTATTTTCTCAACTAACAGAATAAATTAGTAAGGGTGTCTCAAAAGTAAACTTAATGATCGGATTTTGCAGAGTGAAAGGGAAATAGTGTTTATTTTCGGTTTATTATAAATATTTAAAAATCCAAACATAGTATAATCTTTAAAACGATTTTAGATACTTGCTATTGTTCTAACGAATGTAACTAATTTTTTTATCGTAAATTTCTGTTGTACTTGAATATTGTAGTTTGTTAATGAAAATAGTTCCTAATTTCATTATTAAAGTTTGGCATTTAACTAAATACCAAATTTATAATAAAAATTGTATATGGTTGTATTCCTTAGAGCAATGTTAAGTTCCTGAAACTATTTTAAAGAATCTGCCATTTATGATTTTTTAAATATTTATAATAAACCGAAAATAAACGCATATTTCCCTCTCACTCTGCAAAATCCTATCCTTAACAGTCGAAAATAAGGACGACGTGCGACGCTAATATAACATATTAGACCAGTCGGAATTGATGGAAAAAGGATCATTTTACGTAATGTCGTTTACCGCAATTTTATTATTCTTGACATTTTCCCAGAAAATTTTTCGTTTAAGAGCTACAGTCGAGGGAAAAATGCTACTTTTCTATTTTTTGATTTTTTTTTTTTTTAAGTGAATATAACAAATATTAATACGAAATATATCATCGGTATGATATAAATTATGTTTAAATGTCCAATTTACAGTTGAAATAAAATATATTTACAGACCTATATATAATTTACATGTTAAACAGAAAAAAAAAGAATAAAACTTTTCAGGTATTGCGGTATTAAAATGATGGGAAAATAAATAAAAAATATATATTTTCACAGACTATTTATTTTATGCATAGTACAGTGTACATGCATTTCATGTATAACTTAATAAAATAAAATAAATTTATTTAACAAATTGTTCTACTACAATGTAATTGTTAAAAATTGAAACATGATAAATGAACCAGATTAAGTGCTATTAGAGCACTTGAGCGTGCATTCGGCACACATAAATATATATAATATATATTTATTGCTCTAACTAGCACTTAATGTGGGGGCTTAGTTCATTTATCGTAATGTTTCAGTTTTTAACAATTACATTGTAGTAGAACAATTTGTTAAATAAAATTATTCTATCCTATTCTATTCTGTTAAGTTATACATGAAACGCATCTTTGTACTATGCATAAAATAAATAGTCAGTTTATGAAAATATATGTTTGTTTATTTATTTTCCCGTCATTTTAATACTTCAATACCTGAAAAGTTTTATTATTTTTGGTTCTGTTTAACATGTAAATTATATATAAGTCTGTAAATATATTTTATTTCAACTATGAATTGGACATTTAAACAATTTACATTATACCGATGATATATTTCGTATTAATATTTGTTATGTTCACTTTAAAAAAAAATAAAAAAAAAAGAAAAGTAGCATTGTTCTTTCGCCTGTAGCTCTTAAACGAAAAATTTTCTGAGAAAATATCAAGAATAATAAAATGTACAAAATTAATTTTCTCAACTTTTCTGTCCCTTGATATATTTTTGAACAATGCTTCATTTACGAGCTATATTGCAAATACAGCGAGAAATGTCAAAAAATCGACGATTTTTTAATTTTAAAGTGTGTTGCCCCACTAGTCACGCGTGCGGATAGTTGGCATATGTTTGTGGACATCCCAAGCTATACTTTAAGAAAAAAAAATGCGGATAAACTACATTTCGCACAAAAAAAACTATTCCGACTGGTATATTATGTAAAGTGTCTGCTTGGAGTCTTTTAATAATTATAATATTATTTCATTTAATTTTAGATCCTTTTAAAATCCTTATTTTAAAAACATGTAACATTAAATTTATTAACTGACTCTCCAGTTATTGTAAAAACTATTATCGCTAAGGAGAGAACCGTAACATGAACGTAAAATAGTATTTTATACAATGAGTCAGTGTTTTTGTCACAAGACGTAAATGTTGGACAATTACGAGTATCATTTTTGCAACGTATTCAATATAAAACATTTTGCAATTCTGTAATAAAACCAGAAATTTAGATATGTTATTAGTGTTTGAAATACAGTACGTTCTACTAATTTCAACAAAGTTGAAAATTGTGACACAACTGTTTCTAATAAATAAAACATTGATTCTTTGAAAATTGACTTGTATAGATCCTCTGAAAACAGCGGAAAATAGTACATTAGATACTTTTAACTTATTATTTGCGGCTAGTAAATTGTTTTTTGCAATAGCTATGAAAATCGAAGAACAGTAATAAATAATGAGTGAAAACTGTAATACTGATAATGAAATGTCAAAATGGAACTTTTATATTTTAATAATTTAGGTATAGCCTGAACAAAAGAGGCTTAATAGATAAACAATTCGTTGAAAAGATAAGTTTAATAATAGTCTGAAGCTCTATTTGCAGTTTTTTGGGGAAACACTGTTACGAGTGGATGGAGATGAATATCGAAGAAGCTGCAAGTATGCTCAGGATAATATCTTCATTTTTGTGTATTTGTAAAATGTTTGATTTTAAGGATAGATTGTTTACCTAAAATTTGTTTATCCTGGCATTTGTAACTCATGGACTGTAAGTGAATATTATTACCTCGTAATTGGCAAATTAATTGTAACTTCGACTTTAACAAAAATTTGTGAATAATGATAAACTTGCTGTGCAGGTATTGCAAAAAATATATTTTTGAGTGAAAAGAAGTACCTATTTTTGATATTAATAATCTCAGCTAAAATATCAATATCAGATTGCAAAAATGTATGTTTTTTCCGAAATATTTTTTTAAATCGACACAGAGAAATACCGTTTTGGCAAATTGTGCACAACGTTGTGGAAAAGGTCTTAAACAATTTTGCATTTTTGGAAAAATCGTTTAAAAACATGTGCGACAAGTTCATTACTCTAAAAAAATATGTCATTTATTTGCACTATTGTGGGTGTAATTTTTTACAATTGAGATAAAATATCACACAATTTTTTTCTGTGAATCTGCTTTAATTTTGTTTCAGACGGCTTGTATTTAATTGAGTTAGAGTAGACGATCTTTTTTTGAAACTTATTTAATCACTGAACCAACAATAATCACATTTTGCAACAGTTTTTTTATATATAATTATTTACGCGACAATTTTACGTCAACTACACTATACAAAATATATTTTAAAAAATGATTTGTGTATACAATGCGTCCCATTTTGCCCCCATAAAAAGTTTATTTTAGATCGAGTTTTTATATGTAGGTAGTATATATTTTTGAAAAGTACGTTCTTGTACTATATTAAATTTTTTAATACATAAAAGCTCGACATACTTCGTTTGTTTTTGGGGTTGGAAAAGTGGATAATGAGGAAATATTATTTTCAGTTGTTTTATTTCAAATTTGAGTACACTGCTGGATTCGGCAACGCCTCAAATAAGTTTATACTAAACATGGAAAAAAATCTAATTTTTGGATTTTTCTCGATAAAAATAAAATTTGTGAAATTGCCGAGGAAAATCGACTGTTGATATTTTCGAAATTACGAAAATAAAGTTTTCTAACGTAACAAAATATACGCGATACGAAACGAAACAATATTAAGACACTTACCTGGTCTGTTGTGTTAATCCAGGATCTGATGGCTGGAGGATGCTTCAAGCACTAAAACACGAAGACGGCGCCGTAGTCCTGATGGTACGTTATATAGCACCTGTGGCAGCGGCGCAACCAATTCACGCCGCCACACACTTGGGGGCGGTGGTAGATCCAAAGAACTAGTATGCCATGCATTCATACGTTCCTTCGCGTTAACTGTTTGAATGATATGTGGGTTGATTGGATTGATGGTTGATGTGCAAAAACTTATTTACCGGTGCCTATTTACACTAAGGTATACTACATGAATATTTTTTGAGTATTTCGGTTGTTGTTAAGTAACAAAATTTATTAAAATGATTGGAATTTCAATTTCCTTGTTTTAGAATATACAGGATACAACTTAAGTAACACGATGTTATTCCTTTAATTTTAAGAAAAAAGATTATATAAACAAGTGCCTAACAATTCTTCGTTTTGGAGATACTCCGTGTGGAAATTGTTAAAAAAATATCGATTTTTTGTTATATTGTCATCATTAGTGCAACTTGGCCCACAGTACACTTAAATAGGGTGCCTTAATATGTGGTTATTGTTTATATCAAGCATTTCAATTGATCAATGACGGAAATATGAGTAATCAGTAACTGCTCTGTAAAAAGTTAAAACCGATCACATCTTAAGAAGTCATTAATTTGTAGACAATAATTGTATCTTTGACTTCTTGGCTATCTCTCATAGTTTCATGACATTTTTTCCCAATTTATTCCACTGTTATGGCAAAAGAAATCGATTAATATTTTCTGCTTGGATAAAATCGTATAAAATTTGTAAATGGTAGTAAAACTTATAGCAGTGCGTTGAAACAAACAAGTTATTACTCCATAAATTAACTGATTAAAAGTTCAAAGAACACTAACATTAAACATATTTAAGGATTAATTATTATTACAAGTCATTCAAATTGGATACCCCCTACAGCGGTACGTACACGTTGGAAAATTACACGTGGGTTTATTATTATTTGACAAGAGTGACCTTGTCTGCCTCTTGTATGCGTTTGCTCATTTTCAGTGGGACTAGTTTATATCAATGATAAAAAATAATTCATTGTAAAAATATTGATTTGAAATGCCCTCAAAGTAAAACATATAGGTCAGTATTCTGATCCACTTCTACCTATCCACCGACGAGAATATGTTGTCAAAAAAATTTCTAGCTACAGTACTAAAATCCGGCACAAGAGAACTAGATTTACAGAGAGGCGTGAGGCAATTTGTAGTGCTAGTTTTGTTAAATAATTGGTATCAAAATTAAACTACAAGGTTAACAAGAAAGTATTTCAATAGGTTTGCAATTTGATAATATATGAAGAGGATAAAACAAAGTCAGCTGATTTCGTCCTGAAATGCGACCTGAAAAGTGTTTCCGTACATGCGTACATACCCCTTACAAACCAACCGACAACACTGCGTGAAGAATTTCAAACCCGATTTTGAAACTTATAACTTTTTATGTATCTACAAACGGCTTTGTATTAGAAATTGGAATTTCCTCAATATAAATTAGAACCCGATTCGTCTCGATAAATGACGCCAAAAGATCAGGTCTAGGTGTAAGTTATGTATCACCTCATAAAAATTTTCATGCACGCGTGACACAATATCTTATCTTGCAGTTTTTTTATGAATCCCGTAATATACGATGTTAATACTATCAAATTATTTTAACACCAATACACGCACGCACTCGAATTATTGTTTTATTGTCTCAGCGATGGCTCCCGATAATTTAAAAAATGTATTGTCGAACTGTGCGCCTGAATTTTACTATTGTTTTTTTTTTAATGGATCTTTTCAGCTATACAAGATTGTAGATAATACAGGTCAGCAGAATACCATATTAATGGCTTATTTATAAAACATTTAATTACCTACAAAAAAATGTAAAAAGTAAGAGACATATAAGTGTAAATACATACATAGGTATATATATTGCATACGAGAATAAAATGGTATATATGAAGAAAAATTATAATAGAAACATAGCCTATCAGCAAATACATCGTAGAAAATATGGCAAACAGTATAAAGTTAAATAAAATAACAACATAAGTAAGAAAACTTTAAAACATGGATTAGGTGACTTTGGTTTGTAAAAAAAATGTGAACTCATTTATGAAATAAAATAAATTGTTTATTAAAAGTTTTTTTAGATGGTTTTTAAAACCGACTAACGATGTGCACTTGTGCAGTCTTTTCTCTGGTACGATAGAAGATTGTACATGCGACAACTAGAGTTTATGGGAGACTTTTCGTAAAATTCATGATTGTGTTTTTTTAGACAAATTAAATTCTTTCCTCTTGTGTAATAATTATAAAAGTCTCCGTTATGTATAAATTTGTTTTTGTTTACATGAATATATGCCAACAGTTGGAATAGTCGAATAGTCGAATAGAACAGTTACTACATGATGATTATCATTCATTTTATTATTTACGTGCTGAATTAGATCTACAATGCCTAATTCAGTGGAATACCCTGACCTGAAACCGTGTTGAGAACTCATTAAAATATTATTTTCGTTTAAAAAATTCAAGATTCTATTATAAACAATTTTTTTCTGAAATCGATCGGCAATGTAGACATTTTCGGCGCGATTTCAGATCGAAAAATGCACAATTCCAGTATTTTAGTCCGTTGCTAAGAAACTATCAGAAAACAGACCGGAAAAGATCCGTTGCCAAGCAACGATCAACAAAGCCGTACGGGAATGTTACTTTCCCGGCCTAGGCCGGGAAAGTAACATTCTCGTACGGTTTTTTTGTGTATATTTTAGACAGTAAATACATACATGCAGACAAACCAACTCACATTAAAATTGCATTTATTAGTAAAGAGTTAGATTGTAATGAAGAAATGTTATGCATTAATACAAATTCCTTAATTTATAATAATATTCATTGTGATTTCAGAAAAAATAGTATGTGTACTTCGGTGTGAAAGCACATTCCCGGACTTCGATGCTTGCATCGTCGTCCGGGAATGTATTGCTTTCACACCTAAATACACAATATACTATTTCAAAAATTTTGGAAAATGTACTCAACAGAGATATAGGGCGATAATTCTCGACATTAATCTGGTCACATTTTTTAAATAAAGGAATAATAACTGCATTTTTAGAGCTTTAGGAAACTGTTCCATTGAAATGGACAAATTAATTATGTCAACGAGGACTTCTGCTAGTTTACTACTACATTCTTTTATTAATTTGTCTGGTATTTCATCTAGATCTGTGGATTTTTTGTTAAATTTTTAATAACTGATTCAATTTCACTTATAGTAACGGGGGTGAAGAAGATTGTTTTATTAATGAATGTAGGTGATGTGCACATTGTTGAAACATTGTTACCAAAAAGCTCCCAAAGTTTTTTGTTAACAATGTTTGATAAATATACTCCGAATGTATTTGCAATTTCCTGAAGATTACTAATCACCTCATTTTCATAATTGATTGTTGTAATGGTGTAGTATTAATTAGATGCCATCAAAGTTGACATCATAGTACGAGGCTGCCTGTAGCCAAGTTCCCCATTATGTTACCATAGGCTCAGGAAGTAATGGGGTATTTGGAAGAATGTCTTGAAATAGTATACGATCTGACACTTTAAGAAAAACTTTCTTTAAACCAGATATTAGCATTAGGGTGGTACTCCCGAATAGTATAATATAGTCTCAGCAATTATATGAAGTCCGTTCACTAGAGCACGTTAACGTAGAAGAACCTACCACACAGCGTCTGAGTGACGCGACACCAATTTATTTATTAAGGGCGCCTGTCGCGTTCTTCCTTGTTCATGTGTGGTCTTCTACTCCCAGGCGGGTTCAATAAGATGTATGAGATATTTGATAGCTAAGAAATGGGCCAAGGCTGCACTTACCGTAGATTACTAACGACGCCCTCTCCAAAAATTGTTTTTTCTCTCGATTCACTTTTTTTTATTTACCTATTGGCGATGGATTTTATGCTTAAAGATCTCTGAATTGTCTTCATAAAAATCCCTCTCGAGCTTCCGTAATTTGACTGGGAATTGAGATACAAACTTGTGGAGTCTAAAATACCCAATTTACTCAATTCTGGCCTATCAAATGAAAACCCTCGAGGGAGAGGACTTACAACAAGTCATTCAATAAATAATATGCAATAGTTCAAATAATACCATTTATTGATTAGGTTTAAAATAAGTACAATTAAAATATTGCAATATCTTATCTGATAAATTATATAAGTTGAATAAAATCGTCTCCCCCAAGTAGGGCAAGGTCTACCACCTCTTCTGGAGAGCTTTTAATGCTTCATTACAATGGAAAGCGTGCGCTAGCAATCGATTTGGTAGAAAAAATTCACACAACTTCCCTAGAAATTGATGAAAGCATTTTTGGTTTTTTGTGGCTGACTTGAAATAATATTAAAATATTTTGCTTTAGAATTTTGGGACGCTTGTGATTAACTTTAAAGTTCTTTATCCTGATTATATTATTCACAAGAACGAAGTTCCATATGAGTTCAACTATGAGTTATTACAACTTTCTGTCAATCTCACGACGTATCGGTCCTCATATAGGTTCAATATATAGATCAGGCAAATCTCAGTGTAAAATGGGTTTAGCGTGAACTATTTGGGGACAGTTATTTGTTCATCGCAATGGATAGCTCTATTAATGTAGGATAAGTACATAAAGTCACAAAAAATACCGACGTGAGCTAAAGCCGCCATTTAGAAAAAATTACCGCCAGAGACATTTTCTTTAAAATCATATATCTTGGTAACTGTTGCTCCGATTTTAGATTTCTTTTTTGTTCCATTCCTCACTTCACATTTTACAGAAAGTATGATTACATATTTTACGATAAATTACACGATAAACTTAGGAAATTAAAAAATAATTTAAATATTACGGAAATTTCAACTTTTGTAAACTCGAGACGTGTGTACTGAAATTTCTAGTCAATTTTTGAAAAAATAATTTTAATAAAAGTTCTAGAGCACACAATTAGCTTTTATTTGTTTTTTGGCCGATGTTACTAACTCAAATATTAACGGAGTAATAGTTATTTATATATAAAATTGTAATCATTTTTAATAATGTATATTAAGGTATAAAGTCAGTGTTCTCTCGGAAGATTGTGCAAAACGGCTAACTTTATAAAAAAACTTTCTTAACCAAACTTTCAACGTTTCGTCTCTACTACAACTTAAAATGATTTCCAATTATACAAGGTGTCACAAAAACGAGTCACACAAGAAAGTATATTTTTTTTAAATAGAACAGCCTGTATTTCCTTAACGCCAGTTAAGCCTCCAAGAGCCCTGTATTACACCCTAAAATATTTTGCCAAGTTATTTTTTTCTGTTTATTTTTGGGCAGTTTACAAACATTTTTGACTGGCATATATCCGCGATGTATTAATCGTTATTTCTAAAAATGTGGGATGTTGTTTGATAATGATGTATTTACTGAAAAACATTTTTTAAATAAATCTTTAGTATATCGGGTGTCCAAAATATTTGCGTACATTTCTTGATATTTAATTATTATTTTTTTCATTTTATTTTTTTTTAAATGGAATGCCTAGGTATACTTTTTTTACATGAATGAATAAAACATACAATTCCTCACATTTTAATATCTCTTTATTTCTATTTCAAACGTTTTTTGAGATATGATTATATCAAATAATTTTTGCGTAAATTAAGGTGCTCTTTATTTTAGCATTAAAATCTATATTTTTATTTTGTTTTACATTTTTTTCAATTTTTTTAAATGGAATGCCTATAATTTTTTTAAATGGATGAGTAACGCTTACAATTTCTCACATTTTGATATCGTACACTTTCTTTTATGAACGATTCTTGAGCAATAATTTTTTTTCACGATATTGAAACTAACATAACAACTGCTCAAAATGTCCACCATTTTGATTCAGGTAGTACTGAGGTCTCTTGATAAATGAGCGCCTTACACAGTGTAACATATCAACATTTATACGATTGAAACACCGACGAATCCTTTCCATCATATCTTCTCGAGTCGTTGGTTCTACTTTATAAACGTGTGACTTCACAAATCCCCAAAGAAAAAACCCAGTGAAGTCAGGTCGGGTGACTTAGGCGGCCATGTAATGAGACCTAACATAATTTAATAAAATAATAAATTAGATGTTATTTAACAGTTTATTAAAATATTGAACCTTCTCTTCCTATCCACCTTTCAGGAAACTGATTACTAATGGCCTGACGAACATTTCTACTAAAATATGGTGGTTCACCTTCAAGTTGTAATCACAAATTATTTGTAATGTAATCAGGAATATGCTCGATTATTTGTGGAAACGTATTTTGCGTAAAATCTAAGAAGACTGCTCCATTCACATTTCCCTCAAAAAAGCGAGGATGAATAACATAATCGTGTACAATTCCTCCCTTTACATTTAAACTCTGGTTCTGATTTTTCTGTGCAATATGAGGGTTTTCTCTGGCATAATAATGGAAATTGTGCCTATTCACAAATCCGTTGCGATGAAACGTTGATTCATCCGTGAAAAATACAAATTTGAAAAATTCTTCATTTTCTCCAATTTGGTTTTGAGCCCACTGGCAAAAATTTAATCTACGATTGAAATACACATCCCCAAGCTCTTGATGCAGTTGAGCTCGATAGGGGTGAAACTTATTTTTACGACATAGGGAAACACTAGATTCACTGACCTCTAAATCCCTACTTAATTCCCGAACACTTACCGTAGGATTTTCGATTACCGCTAAAGTTATAGCCAGCTCATTTTCTTCATTACAATACATTTCGTCGTCTCGCCTTCTTTTCATATGCAAAATTTCCAGTACGTTCAAAACGTTCTTTCAAATTTTCTAGAGACCTCACATCAGGACATCTTCTATAGGGATATTTTTGACCGTACATTCTTGATGCCAATAAACAATTTCCATCACATTCACCAATAACATAACATTTACCATAGATATTAAATCTTATTGACAATAAATATAATTCGTATTTTTAAATATTAACAATATCAATTCAACTTAATCACGATAATCTTAAACACTTTAGAGAAATGTCAGAGAGTGAAAAACAAACGCAAAACAAAAGATCAAAGCCATACTAGATTTTAAGGCTAAAATAAAAAGCACCTCAATTTACGCAAAACTTATTTGAAATAATCGTATATCTTAAAAACGGTTTGAAATAAACATTAAGTGTATAATATTAGAATGTGGGGAATTTTATGCTTTATTCATCCATATAAAAAATATAGGCATTCCACTTAAAAAAAATAGAGAAAAATAATAATTAAATAACAAGAAATGTAAACAAATATTTTGGACACCCGTTATAATAATAATTTATTTCAAAAATGTTTTTCAGTAAATGCATCATTTTTAGAAAAAAACAATTAATAAATCGCGGAGATATGGTAGTCAAAAAAATTTTTGTAATTTGTCAAGAAAACAGGAAAACAATTATAACTTGGCAACGCTGCATGCGATTGGCAAAAAATTTTAGGGTGTAATTCAGGACCCTTAGAGGCTTAACTAGCGCCAAAAAATTAGAGGGTATTCCATTAAACAAATTATACATTCTTGTGTAACTTTTTTTTGTGACACCTTGTATAATTGAAAATAATTTCACGTTGTAGTAGAGATGAAACATTAAAAGTTTTGTTAAAAAAGTTTTTTTATAAAGTTGCCCGTTTTTGCACAATTTTCCGAGGAAGCACTAACTGGACACCTTGTATATTTCCAAGAACTGAAGTCTTATTTTCTTCAGTCATCTTCTATTTTATGCTCAAAGATGTAATAACACTTTCGATTGTACATAAAAAGGGGAAGAGAACAAAAAAAAGAAATCTAAAATCGGAGTAATGGTTATTGAGATATGTCCTTCTAAAAGAAACGGTTCTGGCGGCCATTTTTTCTAAATGGTGGCTTTAGCTCACATTGGGATTTTTCGGGACTTTTATATCCTCATTCTACATGAATAAAGCTATCCATTTCGATAAAGAAATAGCTGTCCCCAAATAGTTCATACTAAAAACTGAATTTGCCTGCACTATATAGGGGATGTGACATGACTTCGCCTTCGAGCGACTTTTTAGAAAAATGGCTTTTTGTCTTACTTATGCACAAGGCGGTTTTCTTTATAACATTGTCATTTGGAAAGATCTGCATTTGGTTTTCCTACTATCACTTTCCATTTTTACTAATTTTTGCCAAGTAATGGGGAATTTCAGTTCAGTCTAAATATTTAAAAACAAGTATTAATAAGAAAATATAACATATTCGGAACTTACCAGTAATAATTCAGTTATTTTCAGTTCGTTGTATTTTTTAGAGCCCTATAAGTTTTGGTCTCAAAAAGTCACTAAAATTTTGTGACGTAGACAAACGTAGCAGAAAATTTCTTTGATTTACCAGTGACGGTTGTAAATACTGCGTAATTGTATCTACTTTCATGTTATTTTCTGCCATAGACTGACACTTGTCGCTGTCAAAAAGCTTATAAACCAGATGACAATTAAGAATTTTAGGTTATCTTCTTCTTCTCAACTCCTTGGCCAGGGTAGGTATCCTTTTTATAGTAAGCCTAAAATTTTCTAACTACGTTTACATACGTCATAAATTTTTAGGGGAAAATATGTAACTAAGTTTCAACATTTTTTTTCACGTTTATATTGCTTAAAAATAAAAAAAACTGGCCTCTTCTTTTAATCTAAAGAACTCATTTTAACCTCCCCACAATAAAATTGTGGGAGGTTACTAGAATTAGTCCAAAATCGAAAATTGCGATAACATCAAATCTTTACGTTTTGAGGTCCCAGGAACCCAAAAAAGTTGTTTTTGTGTGTGTGTGTATGTATGTTAGCACGATAGCGGCGAAGCTACTAAACGGATTTGGATGAAACTTTGCATGAGGGTTTCTTTAGTGCTCTAAAAGATCTGATTGGTTGAGATCGGATTACGTTTAGTGCCGTTTTGGCACAACAAGTTGTTTATTTTATGATTACTTACAATTTGTAATTGAACCATTGAAACGCAGTAAAAATTCCGATTTCAACGATATATCACACTTGCACTTTTTCGATTTGGTTTCCGTGAAAAAAATTAAAAAACAAAAATTTCACTTGTTTTGTCCTCAAAGCAGTGCAATGTACAGGGTGATATTCTAATAATGACAGGGGTGTTCAGTGATTTCGGCTGATAACTCGGGAACGGTTGAAGATATCGAACTGAAATTTGAAACGTAGGTATAAATATTGTAGACGGACGGATTACGAGTGAATTAATAATACACCTACGTCACATGACGTCACAAATAAGAACAATTCTTAGAAACTGGTGCAGATATCGACTTAACTATTGGAAACATCCAATTAAAGTTTGAAACGTAGATGGAAATATTGTAGATGGATGGAATACGAGTAAATTAAAAATACACCTACGTTCTGATGACGTCGTAAAAGCATAAAATTCTTATAACAGGCGAACTGATGATGATATCAAAAAAATATTTCTACAAGACGAGTCACGAAATTTTTTTTTTTTTTAATTTCCAAGAAATATCAAATTTTCGGAGAAATGTCATTTTTCAGAAAATGTCAGATTTTTAAAAAATGTCACATTTTCAGGAAAACGTCAAATTTTCGGAGAAATGTCACTTTTCAGAAAAATGTCAAATTTTCAGAAAAATGTCAAATTTTCAGAAAAATGTCAAATTTTCGAAAAAACGTCAAATTTTCGAAGAAATGCCACCTTTCAGAAAAATGCCAAATGTTTGAAAATTGTCAAATTTTCGGAGTAATGTCACTTCAGAAAAATGTCAAATTTTCGAAAAAATGTCAAATTTTCAGAGAAATGTCACTTTTCAGAAAAATGTCAAAAATTCAATTCAATTTTGTCAAATTTTCGAAAAAACGTCAAATTTTCGAAGAAATGTCACCTTTCAGAAAAATGTCAAATGTTTGAAAATTGTCAAATTTTCATAGTAATGTCACTTCAGAAAAATGTCAAATTTTCGAAAAAATGTCAAAGTTTCGGAGAAATGTCACTTCAAAAAATGTCAAATTTTCAGAAAAATGTCAAATTTTATTAAATGGACTCAAAGGAAAATTCCCAAAAATACTACGGGTCCATTTGTGGTATAAGTTCTCTGCTAGTGTGTTAAAGCGTGCAGACTGTATGCTGAGTATTTTTGACGTGTCAGGTGCATCGAGAGATTACAAGTTTTTTCGACGTTTATAAAGCCCACGGATGGTGTGAGAGGCCATCCTGAACCGCTTACAAGCCCTACAAGTGTAAGCAACCCCACCGGAACACTTTCGTTGAGTTTTTTCCAATAAAACTTTAAAAGTGACAGTGACATTATATTTTAAAAACTATTTCCGCTACTTCCGGCATCCCGCCGGAAATTCTTCCGGCAATATAACCTAAAAATAGTACTACATAACATAAAAACAATTTAAGACATTGGTACCAAGCTAAACGTTTTTCAAAAACTAAATTCCCCAGAGAAACATTGGAACCAAAAATTTGACAGCTATCCCCGACCGATTTAGTGAAAAATTGGTCGAGGCCAAAAGGTAAAACAAAATATATCAACTCAAACTTAAACGATCCACCATGAACACTACCCTGGCTACATCTGGCAGGGAAGCTGTCCACCAAGAGTTATATGGTTTTTTCCGGTTTTTTCCAAAGAACCGGTTTTTTCGTTTAGTTGTTTCCCGTATCAATAATCAAAATTATTAAGTGCTCTTGCCTACGAACGTTTTTATAGAATTGTGTTTATTTTTATATTAATTTTAGGTCCATGTGGACACATTATAATTAATAACCTAGTTTTTAAGCCTGCCTACAGAAGACAGGAGCTACTTTTCTATTTTTCTCCAAGCCAAACCGGACCTACCCCGTCCAGCCCCACACTCGCTACGGCGGTGTTCACCGTGGTTGTCTGGCTGGCCCCGGGCTAGGATCCGATGAAGCATATATTTGTATTAAAAACATTGAATAATAATATTAATGTTGTGCAGACTATAAATTTAACACTCAAGTTCTTAGGTCCAAATCCCACCGAACGCAAGACTTTTTTTCTGATTTAATACGAAAAAAATATTTCAACTTAATAAATATAATTAAATGAGATCGTTCATGTTGTTTAGTGCTCTTTTCGGCTTCAAAGATTTACCGGGTGGGGAGGTTCCAGCCGCTTCCAGTAGCTGCCGATTTTTTTAATTAAAAAAAATTGCCGAAATTCCCCATTGCCTATAGACGCTACGCGCCTTTGGCACATTTGTCAGTTTCGCATCGTTAAAATTTTATATTCATTCTTTTGAATGATATACAACGACTGTATATCTCATTTAGTGCAGTCGAATTGATTTTTTTCGGCGACAACATTCCACCTGAAATTTTATTGTTGATTCTTATGTATTATGACCTCCTGATTACGAAAAAAATATTTGCGCCCAAAAATTCCGTGTGCGTCAAAAGTTATATGCACTTTCCGACACGGATTATCAACTTATCAGCTTAATATATCTTGTACTAATAATCGGATAGGAATTTTAAAAATACTGGCTTATTTGGAATGAAACCCTAAAAAAATGTAGACCTATCCGATATGTATTGGTCAATCCGCCATCTTGGAAAAAAATAGAAAACACCAAAAATAGCCGAAAAAATCAAAACTAAATATCTTTTCTGTAAGAAGGAGTAATTTCACCAAAGTTGATAAAAATAAAACTTATTTATGGTCAAATATAATGCATCAATCCCGCACACCGTATGTCAAATAGAACGGTCAAAGATGGTGGACGAAATAAAATTTTTAATTCTTCGTCAATTATCAAGGAGGCATTGTTCGTCACTTTTTTTCTTTTTGATTGTACGTTGCTTTATGTACTTTTAGGGGATAGAGTTCATTTTTTTTAATTCTCAAAAAGAATGCGTTTTTTTTATTTTTTAAAAAAGTTCAATTTACAATTTTCAAAAATGTATTTTCTTTGACCCTCCCTTTTTACCCAATTATCATCGAAACAAAATGAAATAAGCTATAGAAAGTCTCGTATAACTTCAAAAATTTAATACAAAATGAAACTTCATTAATTTGAAAAGGAAATTTATTAAACATACGCATGATAATAATAATAATAATATATGAATATATGATCAATAATCAGAACCAAGCAGTCAAGAGTAGTGCAGTATTATTATTTTTGGTGGCTATGCCGATGAACAGAATAGCATTAAGAATAACGAGCGCTTTCGTCGTTTAGAAAAAAATGTTTACGTAGGTATTTCAATCACAAGTGACATTATGAAATCATCGGTTAGTCAAAAAAACTTTCTAGCTAATAGTACAAATAAAAGCTTTATAAAATTAATGCGCAAAGAGTTAATAGATAATGACTGTATCGTTAAAATATCCAGAGAAGACTTCGATACTACAATCGTTAAAACTGCTATTAATTTGAAAACCGAAGATTGTTGGTGAAGACATTGACCTTTTGGTATAATGACTCAACTAGCATGGAATCATCATAAAAAAATCTATTTTTACAAACCTTAAATTAAAATAATTGAATCATTATGATGAAAATATAATTGTCTGCAATTCCACCTACTGAAGAGGTAATAGAAAAACACTGTTTAAAAATATAAGTCCAAAAATGATTAGGTTCTGAAGAAGATCCGTTACAATTAGGGTGGCTTCAAACTGAGAATGGCTTAGTGCCTGATGTTATGAGTGGGAGTAATGCTTTTCTCAAAAATTTAGTGATATTTCTTGTAAATGTAAGAAAGGCTGTAAAAATAATCAGTGTAGCTGTAGAAAACTGAATATATAACATTCTATTCTATGTGTCTATTGTAAAGGAAATAATTGTGCCAATGCTTCTTCTACCTTTGATGAATCGGCTATCGATGGGGAATGCGGTGAAATTATGGTATATTACGGTAATGAAATTAATATAGTGTATTTCATTTTGTTTCGATCAAAATTGGGTGAAAAAGAGGAGGGTCAAAGAAAATACATTTTTGAAAATTGTAGAAATTGAAAATAAAAAAACGTACTCTTTTTTAAATTAAAAAAAAAATGAACTCTATCCTCTAAAAGTACATAAAAACCGCTGCCCAAGGAATCACGACTTCCACATCCAGATTTTCTATCCAAGTCACTCACAACAAAAAAATTTTGTATGTGGAAATAATTGCTTATGGAACTTTAATTATATAACATTTGAAATACTCTACCCCAAAAACCTATAAAACGATACCCCACATCGGTAGTGGGGTGGGGGTGGTGATGGGGGGGTGGTGATTGGGGGTTGATGAAGTAAAACAATATTTTGAAGTTTCTGGTTCTTGTACACACACTAAATCACAATTTTTTTTTTCATCCTCTTTAATAATAGTGGGGTGGTAATGGGGGTGGCTAATGCCAACAATTTGTTTGATACCTTAGCTTCTCTTGTATATACTAAATGCCAATTTTCTGGACTCTTACCTGCTTGATTTAGCTATTTACCTCAAATTTACCCCCCAACCCTTCCACGGAACGAGATGAAAATATAATCTAGTTCCAGATCTCATTAAAGTACATATGTGTACCAAATTTCAAGTCAATATCTTAAACTGTTCCAGAGTAAACGTGCGCACAAAAAAAAGTTACAGACAGACCGACAGACAGACAGAAATTTTTTTTTTCATTCAAACTTAAAATCTCGACGTTTCATGACATTCTAAGCCTCTTTGAACAATAAAAATTTTTAAAAATTTCTTTGTCGTTACTATGCTTCCACTGGATGTGGAAGTAACAAAATAACGTACAATCGAAAAGAAAAAAACAGACATACAATAATGCCTGCTTGATAATTGACGAAGAATTAAAAATTTTATTTCGTCCGCCATCTTTGACCGTTCTAATTGGCATACGGTGTCCGGTACATTATATTTAACCATAAATGAGTTTCATTTTTGCCAACTTTGGTGAAACTACTCCTTATAGAAAAGATATTCAATTTTGATTTTTTCGGCTATTTGCGGTGTTTTCTATTTTTTTCCAAGATGGCGATTGACTAATACATATCGAAGGTCTATATTTTTTAAGAATTTTATTCCAAATAAGTCAGTATTTTTAAAATTCCCATCCGATTACTAGTACAAGATATATTAAGCAGATAAGTTAAAAATCCGTGAAAACGCGTCATAAAGTGCATATAACTTTTAACGCACACGGAATTTTTGGGCGCAAATATTTTTATCGTAATCAGGAGGTCGTAATACATAATAATCAACAATAAAATTTCAGGTGGAATGTTGTCGCCGGGAAAAATTAAATTAAATCAATTCGACTGTACTGATTGTGTTTCGTGAAGCGATTAAAAAGTTGAAAATATTCACAAATATTTTCAAAGTACATTTTTAGCGTACTTCTTAAAAAGTATATTGTTTAATTTTCTTTGTCCATAAAAATATTTCCAACTCCAACTTTGGCGCAAAAATATAACGTATTTTTGTCTTAGACCAAAATTATACTTTTATTTTCAGTATACTTTCTCATGACCATAATATACTTTTTCTGAAATCGATTGGCAATGTCTACATTTTCGGCGCGATTTCAGATCGAAAAATGCACAATTTCGGTATTTTAGTCTGTTGCTAAGAAACTGTCAGAAAACATACCGGAAAAGATCCGTTGCCAAGCAACAATCAACAAAGCCGTACGGGAATGTTACTTTCCCAGCCTAGGCTGGGAAAGTAACATTCCCGTACAGTTTTGTATGTATATTTTAGACACTAAATAAATACACGCAGACAAACCAACTCATATTAAAATTGCATTTATTAGTAAGCAGTTAGATTGTAATGAAGAAATGTTATGCATTAATACAAATTCCTTAATTTATAAAAATATTGATTGTGATTTCACAAAAAATAGTATGTGTACTTCAGTGGGAAAGCACATTCCCGGACTTTGATGCTTGTTGGCCGAGGCGCTAGCCGTCGTCCGGGAATGTATTGCTTTCACACTTAAATACACAATATACTATTTACTCTCATGGCTTGGACATAACATATTTTTCTAGGTGAATAATTTCTAGGCGCCACGTGTTGTGCCGTTTTTTTGTCTTTGTTTAGTTATTCTCCCAGTCTTTTTAGCAAATTTTTCCTCGAAAGTTTCATTTAGTCTTCGACTTAGGTCGATTCTGAGATGTTCTATAATATTAGCACACATGAAACATATTCTGGTATGTTTCCTTCAAAATTCTTCCAGCAAGAAACTCCATCGCTAACAAATAACGAGTAGAAGTTGCAGTCGAACGTGGCCGACTGCGAATACCTATTTATTTCATACTATTTAAAGGGTGCCACTAAGATTAAGTACACTGTCTATGTACATTTTATTTTCATTTTTGAAATAGATATTATCGAATATCTACATCGGTAGGTAACGCCTGACTTCAATTATCGTTCGTTTCGTAATAGTCGGCCATGCTAATCTACATATAAAATGTTTCTGTCAAAAGTCATAGTGTTTATTAGGTATTCGGCAACTCTCGACTGCAAATTCTATTTATATTGGTTATAGCCTTATTAAGAATACCGTAATGAGATTTTAATATCTGTTGTTATACCATCTAACCTACATAAATTCGCTCGAACCTGAAACACGCCCTGTATATTTCAGTTTAGATTTCTGAATTTTTATGTTCTTAATAAAAAATTTTTGGTATATTTTTCTCTAAGATCGTAATAACTCATAGTTCATATAAAATGATCTGATGATCGTCCTGTATGGCGGAGATAACCCAATTCCACTAGGAAGTGTTCAACCATACAATTTTGTATATGTTTTCTGTTTTGAATATGTATCAAAGATTTTAATTTCAACGGAAATTAACCTGTTTAATTGACATTCGCAGTCGGCAACTCCCGACTGCAACTTTTATTATTTTCATAATAGCCTTGTTAAAAATATCTCAATAACATTTTAAAACAAAACTAATATATCGTCTAACCTGCGTACAGTTCGTTTGAACCTGAAAGACGTACCCTGTAAAAAATGAGGGTAAATTTACCGTCGTTGCGTGTAAAATTACACCCAAATTACACTTTAGCCAAAAAAGGAGTGTAAAATTTTATTCACCAGGGAGGATTTCCCAAAACATGGGGTGCTGTATACGAATCTGTCATCAAAATTGGCTAAAAACATCGGAAAGACAGTAAAAAACAACGATTACTTGGAGGTGGCATTGAAATTGATATTAGAACTTGCAACAAAAAGGTATTCTTTAGTGCAGCAAATTCTTTCAAAATAGTCAATTTCGTTAGGTAAGTAGAAAAATAAGCAAAAATTCTTAATTTTCACTGTAACTTTTTATAGATAAATCTTACATAGGGGGTAGTTTTCACACCATCTGAGGGTTGACACTGTAGGGCGTTGATGGTACGTAAGTTTCTAGTTCTATTTTAGAGTACTACGCAAAATAAAATTCCTGTCGGATTTTACATTTTCTCTTGTTTTGTGTCCTTTAAACTTAAGGGTGGTTGTTCTTGTTGTAGAACTCTCCAAAATCGTCCTAAGTTGAAGACATAATCAAAATTCGACTTAGGCAAAAATTTCATTTAAAGACATTTTTGGGAGTCTGCAGAGGCGCAGATCAGTCCACAAGGACCGTTTTGGGTTCTATAAGGCGTTGGAAATGACCAGGCGAAAATTCGAAGAAACACCGAATTTTCACTTAGGAAAAATGTTTTTGGTTCAGAAAATCAGAGTAGAAGTATATAATGACAAAGATTTATGAATAATATACTTTTTCAAAGGTACCATAAATTGAACTTTGAAAAATAATATTTTTGGAAGGGCGTCAAAATTTGGCCCAAGAATCGATTTATCGAAAGTACGCCAAAGTTTCACTTGCAGACTAATTTTTCAAAACTGCGTTGAAATTTGGCTTGAAGATCGATTTTTCAAAAGTACGCCAAAATTTCACCCGCAGATTAACTTTTCAAAAGTACCTTGAAATTTGGCTTGAAAATCAATTTTTCAAAAGTACGCCAAAATTTCACCCGCGGATTAACTTTTCAAAAGTACCTTGAAATTTGGCTTGAAAATCAATTTTTCAAAAGTACGCCAAAATTTCACCCGCGGATTAACTTTTCAAAAGTACCTTGAAATTTGGCTTGAAAATCGATTTTTCAAAAGTACGCTAAAATTGGTCTTAAACTGGATTTTTCAAAAGTACCACGAAGTCAGTTTAAAAAGTACCACGAAAATATACTTTAAATTATTTTTTATTCCTCAACCAAAGACATTGACCTTTGAGGTACGATCATTGAAAGCCCAATTCTAAAGTATGAGCATAAAATTTTAACGATGCACTGCATCCAAAAGGCAAAATAGAAGATTTTGTCAAAGCCGGCGTAGTGCCGATAAGCAAAAATTGATAAAAATCAATGCACATGTACAAGGCCGGTTTCTCGCATGGAAAGAGTTTGGATTGACCCAGCGGCTCGCAATTTGGTCGAGCGCGTTGAGTAGTCCAGACAAAGCGATGATAGAAAAGCCAATAACGGGGCTTTTCAAATGACAAAGTTATAGAGGAAAACGCCTTGTGCATAAAAATCCAAAAATTCAATTTTGCCTAATAGTCGCTCGAAGGTGAGACGCTGCCAAATCGATATTATTAATCGACTGTGATAAGGGTTAGTAAGTCGTGGACTGATCGAACGCCACTCAACTTATGCAGTAATAAGTCCTCAGAATGTGTTTGAGTACGTGAATTTCCACGATACAAGAACTTTAAAGCTAGGTAGTCTCTAGCGAAACTAAATTCATTTAGTAAAACTTTTTTAAGTTAATTTCAGTCAGCCTTAATTATTCATTTACCCAGAGTCTGAAATGATTCTAAAAGCTCGCATTTTGATTCTGAGAAGGTACGTATGAATCTTTTCTACCTAATCGATCGTTAGCGCGAGCGCTCTCGCTTGTATGGTCTGAAAGTCACTACCTTGATTGGGGAAGGCACGATTCTTTCTTGAGAATTTTGTATAACCAATTCTGTTAAATAAACGGATTCTTTGAACTAATATTTCTTAATTGATCTTGAGGCCTGTTGACGGTCTATAATCCCTGGAACTTTCGTAGAGAAAGCCGGATGTGTCGAGTTAATTCGCATTAACGTTCGACCTTCTGGTTGCTTTACGAAGGTTTGATAGGGATTTTTTTATGCGTTTTTTGAGAAATATATTCCGTTATTAATGTACCAAAACGCGATTTTCGCGTACCAAAACTAATCCCTCCGCAGAGAAATTCTTCGGTTGGGATTTTTTTATGCAAAAATTCAGGAAATTAAGAGGTGCCTAAACCCCTAACGAGGGAATTCGGGTCCAGAGAGAGCGTAGTTTCCGATCTGTGGTAGTGCAGCCTCGGTCCCGCTTTTCGGCTACCGAAGTCATCTTATCTCGAACCCGCCTGGGAGGTAGAAGAACGGGGTAATACGCGACTGGCGCCCCCTGAGAAATAAATTGGTGTCGCGTCATTTTGACGCCCGGTAGTGCGTTCTTCTACATGGCGCCCAACGTGGGGCGTTGTTAGTCAGCAGGGCTTTCTGGAAAGGATATGGATGAATCAACGCCTTTCCAGTTTTACGACGAGCCGACATCTGTGATGGACAACGTCTCTAGAGGGTTAGAGAGGCCGTGCGCGGAGGATGTACTGGGTAGTTCGGGGGTTGGCCCGAGTACCACTGAAGGAGTCATACAGCCCTCCTCAGAACAAGTGTTCGCCCAAATGGCAGCAGGTCTTGCCAAAGCTCTAAGCGAAGCCACGCACGAGCATAAGTATCGGTCGAAGCATCCAAATGCGGAATTTCATGGCTTCGAACACGAAGACCCTGAAACCTTCATTTATCAAATGGAGGAATTTTTCGTCCGAGTACGAATTACGCAGGATAACGACCGACTATATAAAATATCAGAACAGCTCAAAGATGATGCTAAGAAATGGTTCGAACAATATCGAACCCTAATTACCACGTATCCTCTATTCCTCGAGCGGTTCAGAAGCCGTTATGATTCAGGTGAAGTACTCACCGAAGCAGTAGCTAATTTATATGGCAAGAAACAAGATGCCGAGGAAAATACGTCAATATTTATTTCAAGGAAGGTATGCCTCTTCAAGAGGATCGATCCGTTTAAGCCGGAGGCGATGAAGGCGGCTACCATCTTCAATCAATTGAGACCTGATATGAAAATGCTCCTAAAGAGTGCCGTCATACCAGATACAAATACACTAGTGACGATGACCGAACAAATGGCTAAAATCATGGATGAGAATAAAGAATTCGAGATTCTGCAAAATGCAAAGAAAAGCAAAGACCGAGAAGCGTCCACCTCTACCGCTTCAGCTCAAGGGAATCAGCAATCGAGCAGTAACTGGAGAACGGAACCCTCCGCCTTAACGAAGCCGTCCTCCAGTTCCTTTGGTGCATCTAGGACACCATTCAATGGATCTCAAAGAAGAGATAATCCGCCAGCACCAAGGGTGCATTTTGCAAATAGTATTTCCTCGCTGCCTAGAGGGGATATACCGAGAAGGGGTACTGGAGACGTAAGGAACTCCCGAGTCCCGTATCGCCCTTGCAGATATTGCCCAACGGAGCAGTGGCATTTTCATGCAGAATGCCCAAACAATCCCTATCGTAATATGAATACGGGAAACCAAGCGGGGGTCAGAGGCGATGGCCCAGGCCGAACTGTACCAGCCCCGCCTACCAGGCCCCAGCAGGCTCGAAGCGACCCTCGGGGAAGCTCCGAAGCAAGAAGTTTAAATTAAAAAACTTCGATGACCTTCCTGACCTTAATTACCTGTTTAAGGATCAAGAAGTCAACCTATCTCCCCACCGATTCACTCCATTAGAATCTATCAATCAAACCAACGACGCTTTCCCTCTGCCTCGCATTAAGATTATAATTAATAATCGAGCGGTTAACGCTTTATTGGATACAGGTTCGACAAGGAATATTATCCAACCGAAATTTTTGAACGACATTGATCAACTTACAGCTCCCCAAACTTTTGTTATGGCTTGTGGCGATGGTTTAGTAGAATCCCTCGGGACTACGACCATAAACGTTAATGTACTAAATGTACCCTTTCAGACCACGTTTCAGGTCATTCAAAATTTAAACGAAGAGCTCATTCTGGGAGCCCCCTTTTTATATGCTCACAATGTCGTATTCGATTATCAACGTAAATGTGTCTACGTCGGCACCGAAGAGCGAATAACCGTCTTCTGGAATCAAGCGGCACATCAGGCAAGGAAGCAATGCCGGCTTCCCGAAGAACTGATCATCGAAAACGATAATTTAAAACCTCTATTCGAGGAATTTGCTGAATTGTTCACCGCGGTGCCTACCCAAGCTACCACGGTGACAACAAAACATAAAATAAAAATTAAAGATGACCGCCCGTTCAATATCAAACCCTACCCTATGTCTCCTACTAAGAAAAAAGTTATGTACGATCAAATTGAAGAGATGCTGAAAGCCGGGGTCATAGAACCGAGTACCGCTCAGTACAGTTCGCCTCCCATTATAATTGAAAGGCCCGGCAAGAAGCCTCGCTTCTGCATTGATTATCGTCACTTAAATGAAGTAACGGAAGACGAAGCATCCGTCTTACCAAAGATATACGAGAGTATAAAGGATCTAGGAAACGCCAACATATTTACGGTGTTGGATCTCAAGAGCGGATATTGGCAAATCCCTCTTGAGGAGTCGTCAAAAAACTATTCTACGTTTACAACATTAGATGGAGCATCTTACCGATTTAACGTGATGCCTTTCGGATTGAAGACCGCTCCATGTACATTCCAAAAATTTATGGCAAGAGACGTATTGACCGGCTACTTGCATCATTTCTGCAAAGTATATCTCGATGATATTATCATCTACAGCGAAAATATAGAACAGCATGTAAACCATCTGAGAGCCGTCTTTGAACGCCTGCGTTTGCATAATTTAAAGGTGTCACCGGAAAAATGTGTGGTAGCCACGTCAAGCATAACCTATCTCGGGCATCAAATAAATGCCAACACCACTCAACCATTAGAAAAACACATATTACAGATACAAAATTATCCGGCCCCTACGACGAAGCGCCAGCTTCAGAGTTTCCTTGGTTTATGTAATTGGGTACGTGAATATATCCCTAATGTTGCAATAATTACAAAGCCCTTGACCCGACTACTCTCGAAAGACTGGCGCTTCAAGTGGAATCCGGAAGCCCAAGAAGCTTTTATTTTACTAAAAGAAGTATTGAATAAACCTCTAGGACTGCACCGGCCAGATTTCAATAAAATGTTCATACTGCAGACGGACGCATCCTTAATAGGATTATCTGCAGTATTATATCAATTGGGGGATAATGACCAGAAGCACATCGTCTCTTATGCTAGTAATACGTTATCTCCGACGGAGAGAAAATACCATATTAATGAATTGGAATGTTTGAGCGTCGTTAATTATATAAGGAAATACAAAATATATTTGGCAGACCGTCCATTTATAGTCAAAACCGACAATCGAGCTTTACTATGGTTAAATAAGCATAAGGACGAGAAAACGAAATTTACTCGTTGGTCATTATTACTTCAGGAATACAGCTTCACCATAGAACATTGTCCCGGCAAGGAAAATATATTGGCTGACTATCTTAGCAGGAATCCTCAAGGCCCAAACGTCGAAGCAGACGACGAAGAGGAGAGAATGTACCCACCAAAATTCTCGTACAAGGAACGAATATCAGTAATTACCACATTGGAATTAAACGATCAGGTCAGAGAAGCGCAAACGCACTCCAGAGATATCCAAGACCAAATTGAACGATGGAATACTCTAGTGCGACAAGCAGATAAAACCGAGGCAGAGGTGAAATTCGTCAATACAAGACAAGTGATAGGCGGCACACTTTGGACAAGAGGCGAAAATGTTAAAGAAAAATTATACGTACCAAAACGTATGGTCATGAGAGTAATATCTCATTTTCACGACCGACCGGAAGTAGGTCACCCCGGCCGCGATGAAACTGTTAGAATCATCTCGGGCCGCTATTATTTTAATAATTTGTCGAGACTAGTTAACAAATATTTAAATGAGTGCATTATTTGTAATTCCGTAAAAAGCAGACAGTCACAACCGAAGGCTCCTCTCAGAAGCCATGCTCCATCGCATCCGTTCGAAGTTTTAAGCGTCGATGTAATCGGACCACTTCAGCGAACCAAAGATGCAGATAACCGATATATATTAATGGTAGAGGATGTATTTAGTAAGTGGGTCGAAGCCAAGGCGTTCACCCAAGTCAGTGGAAAAACAATAGCACAATTTATCGAAGAGGAACTAGTGGCGAGATATGGCGTTCCGAGGGTCATCATTTCCGACCAGGGAGGCCACTTCAATTCCGGCTTTTACGATACGTTCTGTACACGTAACAATATTGAAAGATTCTTCACAGCAGCTTACCACCAACAGGCCAATCCAATAGAAAGGAGGGTGCAAGAAGCCAAGAAGATCTTAAAAACCTTATTATATGGTTCACCCAACGACGAGTGGGATCGACATGTTAGTCAGATGGCATATATCTTGAGAACAAGAAAAAACGCCGCTACGGGGCATACGCCCAGTTTCGTAGTGCTCGGCTATGAATTACCGCAAATTGGTGATTGGAATATGTTCGCTTATAGACAAGAACGTCGTAATCAAGCGGACGTTCCCCGCCTTGAAAGAGTCAAAGAGATTCGTAAAAATCAAACAAATTACCAATGGCGTTACGCGCCCAAAGTGGCGGTAACGCCGATCGTATATAAAGTGGGAGATATGGTAATGACTAAAAGGATCAGGAAGGATCATACCTTCACACCATCGTGGAGTGGGCCACACAAGGTTTTAAAGAGATTGTCCAATGAGGTTTACCTCATTCACAAGGGGGTAACTTCGACGAGGTTACATGTCGATGCCATCAGGCCGGCACCTAAGGGAGACCCCGATGTTGAATTGGAATTGTCTGAAGAATCAGAAGATAGTCCGGATGAAACTCATCTTAGTGACGACGCTTCCTCATCAGACAATGAGATCGCGCCCAGGTCAGAGCGACGTAGCGATACCACACTAGTTCAAATCAATGTTCCCGCAAGTGCTCAAGATGAGCCGGATGTAATAAGTCGAGATCCCGAAGATGCTCGAGATGGGCCAGATATAGAAGAGTCACCTCTAGATATTTCTGAGGTCGACCACGGCTAATAGCCGTTTTCGCTTTTTTTTATATTTTTTCTCAAAATTCTAAGTAGCGATTTTGACCTATATGCGGTCGAATCGAAAATTTAAAGTCTACTCCATGAGCAGACATGGAAAGACGGCGAACCCGACGCAAGAGCGCGATCCGGTAAGCCTAGCTTCTCAAGAGCGAGAGCCGCCAAGTTCGAGTAATGGACGTAGGCATAAGTACGAATCAGTATGAGTTTCGGAAGCTGTTTTTCTTATGCAAGAAGACAACTTCAATTTTAATCATTTTAAGTCAACAAAATTAACGTATACCCCAAATGGAAACTACGAGTTTCAGAAGCCGTTCTTCACTCAAGAAGACGCTTCAATTTTTTTTTTTTTTTTTACTTTTTTTACAAGTCGTGATGACCGCACGAGTATCGTAAGCCGATTTAATCTACCTTACGAAGGAGAAACTACGAGACGAGTTTCAGAAGCCGTCCTTCGCTCAAGAAGACGCTTCAATTTTTTTTTATACTTTTTTCACAAGTCGTGATGACCGCACGAGTATCGTAAGCCGATTTAATCTACCTTACGAAGGAGAAACTACGAGACGAGTTTCAGAAGCCGTTCTTCGCTCAAGAAGACGCTTCAATTTTTTTTTTATACTTTTTTCACAAAGTAGTG
This sequence comes from Rutpela maculata, assembly GCA_936432065.2. Taxonomy (NCBI): domain Eukaryota; kingdom Metazoa; phylum Arthropoda; class Insecta; order Coleoptera; family Cerambycidae; genus Rutpela; species Rutpela maculata. Next base: position 328,449,523 of record OW386285.2, read on the forward strand.
ATGACCGCACGAGTATCGTAAGCCGATTCAATCTACCTTACGAAGAACCAATTTCTAACCATTATAAGTTAACAAAATTCATGTTAGAAAAATATTTCATTAAAAACAACACATTGTGTTTGTTAGTCGACGCGTTCCAGTCGACGACTTGCTAAAAAGTCAATCTAGTTGCAGAACTGCATTTTCCATGTGCAAAAATGGAAAGATGACCCAGCCTGTCGCAAGGGCGCGGCATGGTGAAGTCTGGAACTCAAAGGCGAGGACCGTCCAAGCTGCGGCATGGAGATATAGACAGCCTCTTCTAGAAAGGACCGAAGTTAAGCAAGAGCGAGACCAAGGCAAAAAAGCGAGTGCAACGAGTTAGTGAGAGTGGACGCTAATCAAAATTGTGCTACGCTTCGCTTCGCTTCGCACCTCGACGCGGGTGTAATTAAGTTGATGAAAATGTTGTATCAACTTGTCGTATTGTTTAAAAAATGTATTTATTTTAAGTTAGATAGGCGAATCAGCCGTCTGCCCCAATTAAGGCCGTTATTTTTAAAACATCTGTACCATAGGTCAGACCGTCAAATGAAGGCATACAGACATACAAGTGAATATGGAAATTAAAGGCAATCGATGAGTAGAAAAGATTCAACCAAAGGAGGGGAGTGTTGTAGAACTCTCCAAAATCGTCCTAAGTTGAAGACATAATCAAAATTCGACTTAGGCAAAAATTTCATTTAAAGACATTTTTGGGAGTCTGCAGAGGCGCAGATCAGTCCACAAGGACCGTTTTGGGTTCTATAAGGCGTTGGAAATGACCAGGCGAAAATTCGAAGAAACACCGAATTTTCACTTAGGAAAAATGTTTTTGGTTCAGAAAATCAGAGTAGAAGTATATAATGACAAAGATTTATGAATAATATACTTTTTCAAAGGTACCATAAATTGAACTTTGAAAAATAATATTTTTGGAAGGGCGTCAAAATTTGGCCCAAGAATCGATTTATCGAAAGTACGCCAAAGTTTCACTTGCAGACTAATTTTTCAAAACTGCGTTGAAATTTGGCTTGAAGATCGATTTTTCAAAAGTACGCCAAAATTTCACCCGCAGATTAACTTTTCAAAAGTACCTTGAAATTTGGCTTGAAAATCAATTTTTCAAAAGTACGCCAAAATTTCACCCGCGGATTAACTTTTCAAAAGTACCTTGAAATTTGGCTTGAAAATCAATTTTTCAAAAGTACGCCAAAATTTCACCCGCGGATTAACTTTTCAAAAGTACCTTGAAATTTGGCTTGAAAATCGATTTTTCAAAAGTACGCTAAAATTGGTCTTAAACTGGATTTTTCAAAAGTACCACGAAGTCAGTTTAAAAAGTACCACGAAAATATACTTTAAATTATTTTTTATTCCTCAACCAAAGACATTGACCTTTGAGGTACGATCATTGAAAGCCCAATTCTAAAGTATGAGCATAAAATTTTAACGATGCACTGCATCCAAAAGGCAAAATAGAAGATTTTGTCAAAGCCGGCGTAGTGCCGATAAGCAAAAATTGATAAAAATCAATGCACATGTACAAGGCCGGTTTCTCGCATGGAAAGAGTTTGGATTGACCCAGCGGCTCGCAATTTGGTCGAGCGCGTTGAGTAGTCCAGACAAAGCGATGATAGAAAAGCCAATAACGGGGCTTTTCAAATGACAAAGTTATAGAGGAAAACGCCTTGTGCATAAAAATCCAAAAATTCAATTTTGCCTAATAGTCGCTCGAAGGTGAGACGCTGCCAAATCGATATTATTAATCGACTGTGATAAGGGTTAGTAAGTCGTGGACTGATCGAACGCCACTCAACTTATGCAGTAATAAGTCCTCAGAATGTGTTTGAGTACGTGAATTTCCACGATACAAGAACTTTAAAGCTAGGTAGTCTCTAGCGAAACTAAATTCATTTAGTAAAACTTTTTTAAGTTAATTTCAGTCAGCCTTAATTATTCATTTACCCAGAGTCTGAAATGATTCTAAAAGCTCGCATTTTGATTCTGAGAAGGTACGTATGAATCTTTTCTACCTAATCGATCGTTAGCGCGAGCGCTCTCGCTTGTATGGTCTGAAAGTCACTACCTTGATTGGGGAAGGCACGATTCTTTCTTGAGAATTTTGTATAACCAATTCTGTTAAATAAACGGATTCTTTGAACTAATATTTCTTAATTGATCTTGAGGCCTGTTGACGGTCTATAATCCCTGGAACTTTCGTAGAGAAAGCCGGATGTGTCGAGTTAATTCGCATTAACGTTCGACCTTCTGGTTGCTTTACGAAGGTTTGATAGGGATTTTTTTATGCGTTTTTTGAGAAATATATTCCGTTATTAATGTACCAAAACGCGATTTTCGCGTACCAAAACTAATCCCTCCGCAGAGAAATTCTTCGGTTGGGATTTTTTTATGCAAAAATTCAGGAAATTAAGAGGTGCCTAAACCCCTAACGAGGGAATTCGGGTCCAGAGAGAGCGTAGTTTCCGATCTGTGGTAGTGCAGCCTCGGTCCCGCTTTTCGGCTACCGAAGTCATCTTATCTCGAACCCGCCTGGGAGGTAGAAGAACGGGGTAATACGCGACTGGCGCCCCCTGAGAAATAAATTGGTGTCGCGTCATTTTGACGCCCGGTAGTGCGTTCTTCTACATTCTCAACCCTATACGGGCAGTTTATGAAGATTACGTCGGATCTGATGCACTTTAACAAAACTTAGACCTTTCGAGCTTTTTCAACAGTCACTGCTGTTTTGAATCGATTTTTTTTATAAATGGGGGCTAGTTTTCACCCCTCACTGGGGGTGTGTTTCATATCTATTGTATGTACGCTGCTGTTTAACCTTAATTTGTATAATTCGATAGATTAGGATGTAACAAATATTCTCGTAGCTTAATATTCTTTTTATCCCAGTCCAGGGGGTTTTTTTGGCTCTAGCTCAAGATTTTGGGGGTGTACGAATTTTTTTGACCTCGGATTCGGATTCAGCGACCGAAAATACATACAATACATGGGTCTGGTTCGCTGGTCTGAACTTTTTTTTTTGTGGGGCTGTGTTACCTGTTTGAAGAAGAAAATAAATTGTTTATATTTTTATTGGGCTGTCTTATTAACTAATCTGGACCCTGATTAATCTCCAAACCAGCTACCAGACAACAAACCATTACATAATTTGGCGCCCGAGCAGATTTTAAGACTTTAGTTTACTCCAGATAGCCCATAAAGAGACGTTCATGAATGGGAGAGAGGTATAAAGATATTTCAAGTTAATTAATAGAGATAAAAAGATATTCCAAGTCAAGAGAGAAAACGAAAATGAAAAGGATTTGTGCTGGCAATCCAGACTACTACAATTGTAACCCCAGAAGAGACACAATTCCGGATGGTACCGAAAATACGTTAAACGAACCAAATTCCAGACACAAGTCCAAATTACTGCATTATAGACGATAGCAGTACCGTCATATATGGAGCAGTAAAAAAAAAATTTAAATTTATGTCCAGAGTCCCGAAAATACGTTAAACGCATCGATGTCCAGAAACAAATTCAGATTACTGCATTATAGACGATAGCTGTACCGCCATATATGGAGCAGTAATAATTTTGTAGACCTCGAATTTTCCAACCCAAGGAAACCCTGTATCCCGCAACCGCAACGAAACCAAATCCAGTAAAACCAGAGTCATCCAAAATAAGTGATGAAGTCGGAAGTCTAAGTGCCAGACCTGCTGTCACCCCTGCCTCCGACACCCGAAGCCAAAAGGCCACCCTCAGTCCGAGACGTACCGTCCCCGATAACGTCCCAAGCCCGATGCCGTCCGCAGTCCGATACGTACCGTCCCCAGTTCGGACGCCACCGATCCCAGGTAAGCCAATTGCCTGCCTCCAGGTGTTTTTCCAGGACGACGACGCAGCCCTCCCAGTCCCAGCTCCGCAACGGAAGCGACAGTTCAGGCCCCACAATCAAGATCGCCCCGCTTCCAGGATTCCTGGCACCGTTCCCCCCTGTCCGCCATGGCCCCCTGCAGTAGATGTCCGGAAGAACTATATTTGTATTTGTATACCTGTTTCTTGTAATTTCTTATCCTATGTTTTTTGATATGCTGAAACTGATTCTGATACTAAAAAAAAAAAAAAATCTACCGCATCAGTTTTTGTCATCCCCTAAAAAGGGCAAAAAAAAAGTCTGGTTCTAAGGTTCTGATGTAACTTTTCTGAATTATTTTGACACGCTGGCGCTGTAGGTAATTTTGGGCAAACAAAAATTTCTTTCGTGTCAGTTTCCCTTTGCCACCCCTGGGACATAAAAGGGGGTTGCAGAGGGAAAACTGACACGAAAGAAAATTTTTTTGTTCAAAATTGGCTTCAGCGCGTCAAAATACTTCAGAAACGTTAGATCAGAACCTTAGAACAAGACCTTTTTTGGTCTTTTTAGGGTATCAAAGAGGTGGTAGACAAAAACTGGTGAGGTAAATTTTTTTTAATATCAGAATCAGTTTCAGCATGTCAAAAAACATAGGATAAGACGGTTCTGATCAAAGGAACAGACCCTTTTTTGTCGGCCTGTGTTATTATTAATAAACGTAAGGCAATGAAAAATCAGAATAGCAGATTTTAGCCACTATTTTTTATGTTTTTGACAAATAAGCAAAGCTTCTTGCAAAGTAGCTGACACAGTAAAATAATACAGAAGCATGTTTTTGACCCTATTTTTAAACGCAGCAGTATACAGGGTGACTGAAGATTGCTTTATTGTTTCTTACCACTTTGCGAAACTTTTGATATAAGTTACACCGACAATAAATTCGCTTCATTTTTAGTATATCATAAATTAATAAAAAATATTAAATTGCAAAAAAACGCAGACACATAGATTTCAGCGAAATGCATTTATATCAATGGCATATGGACAAGCAGCGTCTAAAACAAGTGGCCATCACAATAAAATCATATAGGAGCGTTTTTTTATTGCATTTTTAATTAACTGTTATGCCGTAATGACTGAAATGTTTTTCCGGCTTTTTGTTATGACGTCTTTACACTTTTCAACTTCAGTCACACAATAAGTTCATATAAAAATTTCTGCCACCAGCTTCCTAGCTCATTGAACTAATAATATTGAAAATTTCTATTTCAGATGCTTCTCTTCTAAATATATTGCTGGATAGTAAATGTTTGTTTATGGTTTAGATTTATTGTCATTGCCAGTTAATCATTTGACTGCTTTTTTTTAACTATTTAACGTCGGCCTATTTCCGCTACCAGGGCCTATCACCGACGCCAGGAAACGAGCTACTCCCAACCTGGAAATTTTGCCGAACCTCTTCCCTTAAGAAGAGTAGGGATCTTTTACTTGCTTAACATATAATAGACAAGGGACCGTCTGCTTTACATCCCCTCCGAAGGATGGTATATCCACTACGTAATCCTCGTCTGAGATTACGTAACTTCCGCGTATACACTGATATACAAGCCGCTAGAAGATGGGACGAGAACGCTGTATTTCCCAAGATGGGACCCCATCCAAGTACTAACTGCGCTCGACGTTGCTTCAACGGAATATCGACTGATATTCACATTGAAGTCGCCTCTACGCTCGCCCCATTTGACTGCTTTGGAATATTTATAAAATAATTATCAAACGTATTTGCTATTTTAAAAGGATCAGATTCACTGTTATTTTCTATTAATATTTCATTGACAGAATGTATATTATCCTTATGCATACTAATGTTGTTATTTGTAATTTTCCGATCCGTCTGAGATTTAACTTTCTTATAATTTTCGAAATTCTGGATATTAGTTTCTAATTTGGTTGTTAACATTTTTTTGCGTTCAATTTTTAACTGATCAATCGAGAGTTTCAGATTTTCCGCTAGCTTAAATTTTTGCACCCCCTATACATTCCCCATTAACCACTGATGGAGCGCGCTGGGTGATGATAATAGAGTACACCTCGACTTATCCTTCGCATGGTGCAGAGTGTGCAATAACAAACCAATGAAAGATAACACAATTGTAATCATCTCGGATAAAAACTTACTTTAAAATCGTTAAAATGCATACAAAAGAATTTGTCATGTTTTAAAAACGGGCTCATTTTGTCCCAATTACACTCTTGTCAGCGGAATTTAGTTCTCACGATCCTCATATTAGTCCTTATTGTTCCTTACTCTTTCAGACCTAAGTTTCACTGATTACTTCTCACATTGTCTCTTATTTCGTTTTAGTTTATATTTTACCACCGCAACGATATTTCTTTAACTAAAATGAACGAACTGAATAAGTGCCTTGAAACAATTTATTTGAGAATTTGTTCAAAACTTGCATTTATTGAAAATCAACTAGTATTATAATTTTTTGTTTTGTGTGAGGATCGCACTGAACCTGGTTATTATTCAAGACGTCTGTCAATGTAAATTTTCGGAATAAAAATATTTTGTGCGACATATTTTTTGTTTGTTATCATGTCTTGTCAATTTAAACATATCCTTGAGGAGTTATGTCTTATAGAATACTTCAAAATGAATATGTTTTATATGCAAGGCCGTGCCAAGCTACCTGGGCCGCCTGTGTGCAAAGATAAATATTGCGCCCCATAGGTATATTTAGCTATAAATACCTATAGAGCGGGAGCTAGGTGGCTTTTTCGGCAGCTCATCGTTTTATGAACTTTGAGATATTTTTATGGTTTAATGGATGATAACGATTCATAAAATCGACTTCTGGCAGGGCACCTCCTGTCAGGAGCGTCACGAACACTGTTTAAAAATCAGTGAAATCATGTCATCGTTACAAGGCTCATTTTTTGTGTGTGTACACATTTTATGTTTAGAATGAATAAAATAAGATCGCCAGAAAGTGTGGGCCGTCAGGAGGCGCAGCCAGAAAGGTAATAATGATACAATACATCTGAGGCACGGTACGGAGTCAAGTTAGCCGAAAGTGTTAAATTCCTGTATATTTAAGCCTATGGTACTTTTGTTGACACTAAGAACTTTACGGGGAGGCTATTCTGTTGTTGAAGGAGTTTATATTTACATTTCAAAAAGGAGCCAGAACTTGTAACGATGAGCTTAGAGTTCTGAGATGAAATATGCGAAAAAAAATTTTCTTCAAAAATCCTAAACATTTTCTTTCTGGCTAGCCTTACTGACGGGAATTTCTTTCTGGGAATTTTTTTCTGTGTTCAAAACATTTACATAAACATGCTCAACCTTAAAAAAGTTTGTAACGATGATGTTATATAATTCCGTTTTTTTACCTCTTTGACCTTTCTGATTGCGCTCCTGATGGCTCACACTTTCTGGCGATCTTATTTTATTAATTCTAAACATAAAATGTGTACACACAAAAAAACTGGCTTTGTAACGATGATATAATTTCACTGATTTTTATATCTTGAACCATGGCCAACTCGACGGGCTGACATATGCCAGAAGTCTATTTTGTCGTTATTTAAGTTCGATAGAATTAATCAGCGTATAGCGACTATAGCGACTCACTCACTGGAAATCGAGAAGTTCCAAAAGCGAGAAGTTTCCATGGAGTCGCTAGGAAAAATAAAAACATTCGATATAAAAATATAATATCAATATACTTAAAAAATACCAATATCACATAAAATATGAACATCTATTCAAATTTGGAACCTCTATTCAAAATTCATCGGGAAAATTCTTCTCTTCATAAAATGGTCAATTTATAACGGTAGTTGATATATTGAATCTCTTCTTGTATATATTTATCACGTTGGACATAAAATTTTCACTTCTGGCATATATTTATGACGTTGGACATAAAATTTTCACTTCTGGCATATATTTATCACGTTGGACATAAAATGATCACGTCGGGGTCACCAAATTTATAGCGTTATCGCTATAAATAAAATTAAAATCGAAGTTAATATACGTATATTTGTTTTTAATACATGTTCATATTTTATGTGATATTGGTATTTTTTAAGTATATTGATATTATATTTTTATATCAAATGTTTTTATTTTTCCTAGCGACTCCATGGAAACTTCTCCATTATGGATCGAGTTTTCCTTTTTGTTTCTTAGCGACTCCATGGAAACTTCTCGCTTTTGAAACTTCTCGATTTCCAGTGAGTGAGTCGCTATAGTCGCTATACAGCGCATAGAAAATGCTTGTAACGATGAGTGTCCGAAAAAGCCACTTAGCTCCCGCACCACTATATCTATATTACATATAATATAGAAATATATATTAAGATTATAATGACAAATTTTTTTATAAAATGTAGGTTTACTAATTTTCTTTAAAAATCTAAAATATAAGTAAAGGGGAACTTAGTTATATGTACAGAAATTCGCCTTATTTACACAGTTATGACTATTTTAAATAGAGTTAGATTTAACTAATTTTTTTTTACTTATCCGTATTTGTAAATATATTGATATGAAATTTGGTAAGTATATTGCATAAGCGAATCCAGAAGACCTCTCAGGGGGGCGGCATTTAACTGAACATAATAATAGTTTTACCTTCCTACCTAAATACTTTAAATCCCATGATTTTTTAAATGTGTTTTCAATATTATTATTACATAATTTTCGCCTCCCTTTAAAAACTCAAAGGTGGGGGCATCATGTCTCCCCCCCGTTGGTTCCGCCAGTGGTATAAAGGGAGCTGTATTTTTTTTTAAATTTATATTTTCTTTTAATTTTTAAAATTAAGCTTAAGCTAAATTTAAGTTATAGGAAAAACAATTTTTTATGAAAAATAGATTTTGTGTGGATATAGGCTTTATATGAATCCCAAAGTACTTATCTTTCTTTATATCAACATATTTAGTCAGATAATATTTCATAAATTTAATTAAAACTTAAACTTGAGTAAAAATTAAAATAACTCTAATTTAGTTGCTCATGCAAATTTTTATAAATAGAAAAACGGTAAATTATTTTTTTAAATGCATTAAGACAGAAAAGTTACCTACATTTCAAATTATAAAGAAGTTACCTACTAATTTGGTGTTTCTACTATTAAAAAAATGGGAGAATAGCTAAGTGCTAAGTTCTACCTTAATAATTAGTTAGTTATACAATGCCAATGCTTTTTCTTTTTCGTGTTGTCATATTTCATATTTTTTTGATACATTTTGCTTATTTTTCGTGTAAAATTGACAAAAAGTGAAAACTATTACTGTAAAAACTGATGTTAAAAACATATCAGTCATCACTCATCATACTTAAATAATTTGTTGCATACATCCCCTTTGTTGTATACTTATACATATAAAATATTAAAATATTTAACACCACTTAAACAGTAAACAGTTAAACATTGGCAAACAGGAGCGGATTGGCATATATGAAGCGGGCCGGGATATGTCCTTCCATGAGCGGCCCACATCTAAATTTTTTCGACAAAAATTAAAATAGCAGCGCCATTTGTCTTGCAGTGCTGGCGACCCACCAGAAATTTTCCCGGTGTCCGCCGGTCCAATACGCCACTGCTGACAAACCTTATTCTCTTTTTGGAGTAACAATACTTTGGACAGATATTAGTAATTATATCTGTAACAATTTTTTTCTTTTGTTCGGTTTCCGAAAAAAAACTTCTACAAGTAAAAAAAAAAATTTCAAGTCGGAGATTTCGCATGTACTCTGTCTAAGGTCAATTGGAAAATCATAAAAAAAGACCGACAAAGCGCCGAGGTTTGATCTGTGCCGCCGGTCAAAGTACCGCCGCGATAAAGATCAACGTCGCTTTCTCAATTGATATTAGCCATATTATAATATGGGAACTATCTGTGTTTTGATATTATTTTTGTATCTATCGCCCTTTGTTACTTACTATTACTCGAACACTTGCCGCCCCGACTTCCCCCTTTGTTTTTGCCGCTCGGGGTTCCAGGTTATGATAAATAAACTAAGCCCCCACCTTAAGTGCTATTTAGAGCACTTGAGCGTGCATTGGGCACACAAAAAAATAAATATGCACTTAATGTGGGGGCTTAGTTCAGTTTTTAACAATTACATTGTAGCGAGCATTGTAGTAAAACAATTTGTTAAATAAACTTATTCTATTCTATTCTACTCTATTCTAATCTATTAAGTTATACATGTACACTGTACTGTGCATAAAGTGAATAGTCTGTTTGTGAAAATATATATTTGTTTATTTATTTTCCCATCATTTTAATACCTCAATACCTGAAAAGTTTTATTTTTTTTTCTGTTTAACATGTAAATTATATATGGGCCTGTAAATATATTTTATTTCAATTGTAAATTGGACATTTAAACATAATTTACATTATACCGATGATATATTTCGTATTAATATTTATTATACTCACTTTAAAAAAACAATCAAAAGATAAAAAAGTAGCATTGTTCTTTCGTCTGTAGCTCTTAAACGAAGAATTTTCTGAGAAAATGTCAAGAATAATAAAATGTTCAAAATCAGTTTTCTCAACTTTTCTATCTCTTGATATATTTTCGAACAATGCTTCATTTACGAGTTATATTGCAAATAAAGCGAAAAATGGCAAAAAATTGACGATTTTTTAATTTGCGGATAGTTGGCATATGTTTCTGGACATCCCAAACTATGCTATAAAAAAAATTTGCGGGTAAATGACATTTCGCACAAAAAAACTATTCCAACTGGTCTACAAAATTGAAATTAAAAGATGTCCTTGATAAATTTGACAACCATTTTTTACCGAAAAGAAACTTGGCGCATGAACGTTTTAAGTTTTTTACTAGAAAGCAAGGAATAAATGACACAATTGAACAATAAGTAACTAATTTAAAAAACGAGGCTCAAAGTTGTGAATTTGGAGATTTGAAAAATAGTTTAAAAAATTCATTTTAACCTGTGGAATAATTAATGAAGAAATTGAGAAAACTATTACAAGACGATGAATTAGACCTGGATGGATCCGTAAAATTATGCATTTCTATTGAAAATTCCCGAGAATAATCAAATTTAATAGCGAATAAAAGTTCACAGTTACTGGAAGTTCAAGCAATCAACAACAGCAAAAATAAAAAACCGACGAAATCTTTTTCAAAATCACTCCGAAATTATACAACAAATCCTAGACAAGCAAAGCATAAACGTCCCTCAAGATCTTCCGGCCAAGGTCTAAACGGAAACAATGGAGTTTGTTACAGATGCGGTAATATCCAAGGAAGAAATCAGTGTCTTTTGTGCCTTAAATCATTCCGCAAAATTGTGTAGGTCAAAACATGTGAATAGCTTGGTGAATACTATTGATTGTACAAATAATTCTGATGATGATGTATTTGTAGGTTCCTGACATTCAACTTAAACCTACATTAATTAATTTTAAGCGTTATAACGGAAATAAGCAGTGTAAACAACAAAAAGATTCGGTATATTATAATAAGTCTAGTAAATCGTTGAAACCTTAAGAAATTAATCAAAAAGTGCATTACCAGGAAAAATTAGACTCAAATGGTTTTTATTTAATAAAAAAACGGCGTTTTCTCGACATTGTATCCGGAAAATAGCTTTGATAGCGAAAGCGCAAAAGTTGAAATGGAAAGTTGTACTCTAAATTTGAATTAGTAGTTTGTGCAACAAGAATGGATATGATGTCCATATCGCACGATAAAAAAGTTTTAGCACGTGCTTCAAATATTTTGAGTGCGATATGGATAATCCACTCGAGTTGTACAGTATACTTTTTCTACGACCAGCTTAAAAAAACTACAAAATTTATTTAACATTAATATATTACACAAATACACACTGACAGTTACTTTGACAGCTTACGCACTAATTTGATTTTAAAACGAATAGTTGTCTATGTACCTACTTAATACACGAACTGTAATTGGTCGGTTTCATTTCATATCCATCCTAGAACTGATATGAAATACACTGACAGACATAAAAAGTGGCGCACTCGAAATTTTACTCAAGTTTAATGTGTCATAATTTCTAAACTACTTGATTCATTGCCACCAACGGCACCAACCTTTTTTATTTTGAAGAATGATTATTTAAGATCATCATACAGTCCCAAACATTTTTATTGATTAAACTTTTATAATTGATACAGGGAATGATAAAAGTGACTGTTTTATTCAGGAAATTTAAAAGACCCTGTAGATTTATTCGGCACTTGGAATAAGCTCAAAATACCTTCGGCGTTTTAAGCGGAATTCATATTAAATTTTGTTCTTTGATTCACGTCTTTATCTTGCTTTGTTTAGAAAATACACGATTTTAGGTGAAACAGGTACAATTAGAAACATTTTATTAGAATAAGATTTACATTTTACAATTACCAACACGAAATCGAACTTACCTAAAATAAAGCTGAAACTTTCTCAACAGAGAAAAAAGATCAGTAGCGTGTGTTACCTCATCGTGCCCTGACTAAAGTCTCTATTCTTCTTGGCATGCTTCTGATTAAATTTGATGTTTGTGTAATTGATTCTTTTTTTGTTCTTGTTGTTAAGCAGAACGGTATTATGTGATACAGATAGTCACTTCTTTTTATAGTTATGTTACATTTTCGAGGTTGAGTGGAAGAACAAGCATTTTGGATGACAAATCAAAAATGCTTGAACTCCGCCTTTTCCACAATTTATTGAAATATGTGTCTTATTTATTTGTTTGTATATTTATATTATTGTGGAATAAAGACTGTTATTATTATTATTATTATTATTATTATTATTATTATTATTATTAAATATTGATCTGTGGCATATTATTCGACTCCTCTATAAGCGTTTTTCCTAAAGTATCTAGAGTGGCAGGAACCCTATTTCGAGACCTAATTCTTCGCCCCATTTCATCCCAAAGGTGTTCTATGGAGTTCATATCTGAACTTTTTGCCGGCCAAATCTTACGGTCTATGCCAACTTTATCGAGATATTCATTTACGATGTAAGCAGTGTGAGGGCGCGCATTGTCATAAACCAGTATAAAATCGTTGCATATAAAGGGTGCAAATGGAATTACATAGTCTTGTAAAATGTTTTCGATATACCTTGGGAGCACGTAAAGTTTTGTGCGAGCTTCTAATGAAATTCCTCCTCAGACCACAACGGAACCCCCGCCAAAGCTTTCTTTTATGCTGAATAGGCTCTGCTCATATGCCAACTCTTCTCCATACCCTTTGACGGCCATCGGATGAAAACAGACAGAATCGAGATTCATCAGCGAACAGAATCCGGGACCATTTTTGTTCATTCCAATCTGAGTGTTCTCTAGCGAAGTTGCGGCGTGTTCTTCGATGTCTTGCAAGTAATCTTGATGCAGTTGTTGGTATTTTAGACTTTAAATTAACTTCCTTCAATCTCCGAATTGCTATACGATCACTTACAACTCTTCCTCTTACTTGCCTTAAATGAGTATTTGTCTGAACTGCTTTATGAAAACGATTTCGTAAAGTTTGAAGGCGAATAAACCGATCATCAATGACGACCTGATCTAGCTCTTCTACGACAATGGCCCGTCTCTTCATATCTTGCAATTGTCCGTGCCCATACAAACCGTTCCGATACAAATAAATGCTAGCCTCAGAGCATGTTATTTTCTTCGAAAAATCTCAGACCAGGATAAGCATCAAAAGATGGAAAGTCCTATGCATAGGTACATACTACGAATGGAATTGTCCGACGTGCAGTCGATTCGGGAACACCAACGACCCGGGAAGCATATCTTTTACTTCTTCCATCTCCTACTAAAGCCATAATTCGGGCTACTTACTCCGATGTTATTTGCTGAGGCATTACTTAAAAATCACAAACACGACTTTCGGTCCGACGTGGAGAAAAACGTTTTCCATGTTTTCTACAAAAACGAATTAAAAATCGTAATCATTAGCGAGTGAATGCCTGTGATTTTAAAAACATTTTGACATCTGTCATCTTTTAGAACAATGTTTAATCTGTTCATGGCCTTCTTAAACAAAACAAAATATCAATTTTGTTAATACGCATTTGACATTACTTTGCTTAAACATGTGTATTTTCTAAACAAAGCATGATAAAGAGGTGAATCAAAAAACAAAAATCAATCTGAATTCTGCTTAAAACGCCGAAAGTATTTTGAGCTTATTCCAAGTGCCGACTAAATCTACAGGGTGTTTTAAAATTCCTGAATAAAACAGTCACTTTTATTTTTCCCTGTATCAATTATAAAAGTTTAATCAATAAAAATGTTTGGGCCTGTATGATGATCTTAAGGAATAATTCTTCAAAATAAAAAAAGGTTCGTGGAAATCAATCAAGTAGTTTAGAAATTATGATAAATTAAACTTGAGTAAAATTTCAAGTGCGCCACTTTTTATGTCTGCCAGTGTATATCTGTTCAGTTAACTGGAATTGCCCTCTTATCCATTCTACAGACTGTACACAAAACAGCAAATTTACGTAAGGGAGTAGAAAAAATAATTTTTCAGTAGATGAATTAAGCGTGGAAATGTACAATGTTCCTCAGCAAACAAAATGTAGAAAAATTGTAATACCTGATAGGTTAATATATAGTTGATGTTTGTAAATTGTTTTTTGAAGGATGCAATTAATTTTTTGTTAATTAATTATAAAAAGGGGGGGAGATATCACATCATACGATTTATTTGTTAATTTACTTTAAAAAAAAGGGAGATCATGTGTTTATAATACAACACTATTTATGTTCTTACTTTTTGTACGTACCCTTTTTATATACTAATAAAGACAGTCTATACTCAACCGTCGTGTAATTGACATGACAGTCCTTACTTAAAAGTCTAAAACCAATTAAGAAATTCCCATGACCACCTCCCTCCTCCATCATCAGACCGTCCTGGTCACAATATGTAACCAAAGCCATACAGCTAAAATAGTGTAGTAAAAATTAAATTAATGGTACAATATGTAACATTTAACTTTAAGAAAATGGAGAATGTGCCAGGATAATGGTACCAGAGTCCAAATATAAAATTACTATACTTCCATTGGATGTGGAAGTAATTATAGTTTAGAAAACTAAAAAACACGCTTTCATATTATTTGTTTCCAGAATTGCATAAGTTTAAAAAGTTTCAAATCGATACGACAATTAGAAATAGGTGAAAAGTGAGTTCTAAGATTTGCTTACAATGTTACAGATCAAGCTAATAGAAGCATATTAAAAAAGTCTTAGCAACCTTCATAAGTTATACTAAACATTTTACCCTCCGCCTCGTCTGCTACATTTTTTCAGGGAGTTAAACTACACAAAACTGTTTTTTTTTTAAATTGTCCCACTTCGTTAGCTACGCTCAAAATGCAAGCTAGACACGATAACTGTTTTATTTATTTTATCAAGATTATAATTTTTTCAATAGAAAATAGAGTTAAGTATTTTTTTTTAAATTTAATATTTATTTCTTGTTTTCTCTTTGTGTTGACCGATTAACAAACTGGAATTCAAGCGATTTTTTTGTGGAAATCACCGGCATTGCCACTTGCGATGCTCACTTTTGGTTTTACTAATTAATTCTATGACGAAATTACGTTTGTAAACAACGAAGAGATAGTTTAGATTAGTCTAGTATAAACAAGTATCTTCATTTAATTATTCGTAATATGGTCTGAAGGTTTACTACCCAATTATTTCAGATCCACTCAAACAAATTACTGAATTAACCATGCGAAAGTGTTTGGACTCTGTGTTGGTGAACAAGAGCTGCTTAACACCTTTGCGAAACCAATGAACTCGATGATGATAAATTAGCAATTCTGTCAGTGTCACTAATCAAAAATATTCTATAATACTAAATTTTCTTTACATTTATTAAAGGTTATAATAAAACAGTATTAGAAAGGGAAATTTATGTGTCACTGCTGCAATCTACATTTATTTCGCCCAGATTTGTTATTATACCTATTTGATTTACAGCTAATTAGGTATATTGCAACTAGACAAACATGTTTAGTAACCATCATAGAAAAGAAATTTGTACAGATGTCCGTTTCATAACACGCTCAAATATCGAATAAAAATGTCTGTGAGTCTACATGTGTGTAGCCTTATTCTTGGTAGGAAAGCAATTACCGTTCCCGACCGTCAACCGATTCAGCCGTGTGCTCAACAGACATCCAGTAGTAAGTGATTTTCAAGAACTTAGCTGTTTGGCAAACTCATAATGGTCATGTTTAATATAACATAGCCGAACCTAAATAAGAATGTTAAGATTATTTTCTGTCTGTCCGTCCTGACAAATAATCTTCGCCGTAAACTGATATCAACTACAAGCCGAAAAATTATCCGATCCGAATTAAATTTATTTTACAAACCGAACCGAATCCGTGTGTTGTCGTTGTCTTTGGGTCTTCCTTATCTGACAAACTAAGAAATAATCCAAGATATACGTACACCGATAACCGATTTATTTACTTGTTTGGTATCTGTTTCGTTTAGTTTTGCCGAGTTCTTTAGCCTTACACTATGCATGATTAATACTGTAAATAATTGCTTTTCTATTTTTTATATTGCCTGGTATTCGAACACTGCCTATTTTTATACTGCCTGTTTTTATACTGCTTACTTTTTTTACCGCTTACCACTTACCGCTTCCACCTACTGTCCTGTAGACCGCTTGCTTACCACTGCTGATAATAATAATAATAAAAGAGCAAAAACAAATACGGATCAATAATAAAACCTAGTAGTATCGTCAGAACTTATAACATTTCGTTTAAATTATCTTCTCCTCGCCTGGTTCCTCGTTCCCATAGTTTTGCATGTTGTTAAATGACATATCTTAACTTTGTTTTATTTATGATGAACTCCTTATGAGTATATTGGATACTTAACCGTTGTATTGTTGTTGTCGATTTTATCATATTTAATAAACTTTTTTATCTAGCAAATTTAGCGTTTTGCTGTTGAATGTGAGTGAATATCTAATCTACCTTACCGACCCCTGGACATATCCGTTTCTTCACTGAAGCTATCCCAGCTCTACTGCAACAGGCTGTGTTAAGAAGCTAATGTGGGACCTTTGCCCCAAGTAAAAATTGTAAAGGTGGCGCTCAAGGTAAAGCGAATATAACCGAAATTGAGCTCAGCGCTAAAGGACGCTTCCACTTGTTTATGCGCTAGGCAACTGGAGGAAAGCACGTTACAATAATAATATATATCCCACCATCGATATGATTTTCATCTATATAGAATACATTATAGAAGTTTACGTTTAATGTACTAATAAACAGTATAGTGGTTACACCTTTGACGGTTTAGAACCATCTTCGTGAGTACTCCTTACGACATCTTTATATTACACGAAAAACTACTAATACACGAAACACACGGGCATGACTGAGAACACCCTTGTCCTTAAAACACACAACCCCTGAAATACTCCATCCTAAAACCCACACCACCAAACCCAACAAGCAAAATTGAAACGTTATACAACTATTTTGTTTTATTGCAATTTTATAAATGTAATAAAACAGCAATAAAACAAAGTTGTTGTAGGAATGACAATTATAAAACAAATTTGTTTATTGGGAACCCACTTCCATCAAACCCCCCCTCGCTAATATTAGCATTAAATGTGTAATGTAGTAAAACAAAACAGATCAATAATAAAAAGTTTAAAGTCCTGAGAATCGTGGTCTTAAGATCTGGCCGTTACGGTTTTTCGCGTGGCTCTCGCGTTTGGAAACCTCGCAGTTTGTAAAATATTGTACATTGAAACATTTTCAATAAAATGACTTGTACGTTTGAAATGAAATATTGCAATAAAAGATGTTTAATTGGAATTGGAATTGGAATTGGTTACACTTTTGGCTTAAAATCGAATGGTTCAAGACACGAAGAGGTTGAATGATAGTCACTTGTTTTTAATTTTATTTTACACTGACAAGTCTTTCACCAACTAAGTTGAAATAATGAAATTAAAAATGCATGAAACTAACATAAACTAACTAAAACTAACATAAAACAAAAAACTGCAAAGAATATCTTATAGAAGATGCATCAGTTATATAAGAAGTTCAAAAAATTGATCGAATAGTATAATGTTTACTGTAATTACACAGGTCTACAAAAAAAGGCCTCGTCCGAAGGTTTTGATCTAATTTTTCTGAAGTATTTTGACGCGCTTAATTCAATTTTCAACAAAACAATTTCTATCTTGTCAGTTTCCCCTCTACCATCCCTTTTATCATCTAAAAAAAGAAAAAATAAGGTCTTGCTTGTCCTAATGTTCTGATGTAACTTTTATTTTGACACGGAGAAGCCAACTTTGGACAAAAAAAATTATCTTATCAGTTTCCCTCTACCAACCCACCCCTTTTGTTCCCTAAAAAATGGCAAAAAAGGCCTTATCCTAAGATTCTAAACTAACTTTTCTGAAGTATTTTGACGCGCTGAAGCCAATTTTAGACAAAAAAATTTCTATCTTATCAGTTTCCCTCTATCACCCCCTTCATCCCCTAAAATTTTCTTTTGTCCAAAATTGGTTTCGCGCGTCAAAATAGTTCAGAAAGTTAGATGAGAATGTTAGGACAAGACCTTTTCTGCCCTTTCTAGGGAATGAAAGGGGTGGTAGAAGAAAACTGACAGGATAGAAAAAAAATTTTGTCCAAAATTGGCTTCAACGCATCAAAATACTTCAAAAAAGTTACATTAGAACCTTAGGACAAGACCTTTTTGAACCACTTAACGACGTCCAATTGAGCTGAAGTTTTGCATACAGGTGTAGTTCTGGTGTCCTATTATTATATGCTCATAGAACAGGATACCAAAAAGCGCGTTTTTTATTAGTTTTTCAACTATAGTTTGATTGCATAGTGTATTCACTCACACATTTCTTTCTAAAAAATAGCGAAGGATCCGGTTTAAACTATAATATAAAACTATATGAATATACAGGGTGTTTCGAAAAGATTGGGACAACGCTTAGCCGTACATTCTTGACATCAAAACAAGTCGATTTAACTGAAAAAGTAGTGGTCTAACTCTTTTCGTTTTCAAGATACAGGGTGGCAAAGCAAAAAAATTGTATTCGTAATTTGTCTCTATCTTAGAGACTATTATACGTATCTACTTCAAAGTTGGTAACGTCGTGTTTTTCAGGTCGCTAGTTACGATGGTGCTATTACCGATGCCATATTTTATAGATGGCGATAGTTGCAGGACTTTTATGTGACACTTTAAGGCGTAACTTTTTTGAGGTTAGGTTTTGGATATCGTCTTCTACTACAATCGAAACGCAATTTAGTTTCCTAAAGAAAAGGTGTACTTGTTTAAACGCGATATAATTCACCCTTTCAAAGAAATACGCGATTTACAACTTTATTACACACCAGTTCGAGGAAATTCAATTATACCTAAAAGTTGTTTTCTTATCTAGTAGGTGTACGTCAAGTATGAAGTCGTCAATAGTGCTTGTTGTAGATACGTATAATATTCTCCAAGATAGAAACAAAATATGAAAACAATTTTTTTACTAAACCACTCTGTATCTTGAAAACGAAAAGAGTTAGACCGCTACTTTTTGGGTTAAATCGACTTGTTTTGATGTTAAGAGTCTACGCTAAGCGTTGTCTCAATCTTTTCAAAACACCCGGGGTGTTGAATTTCTTCGAACTGGTGTGTGACAAAGTTGTAAATTGCTTTCTTCTCTGAAAGGGTGCATTTTATCGCGTTTAAACAAGTACACCTTTTCTTTAGGAAACTAAATTTCGTTTCGATTATAGTAGAAGACGATGTCCAAAACCTAACCTCAAAAAAGTTATGGCTTAAAGTGTCACGTAAAAGTCCTGTAACTAGCGCCATCTATAAAATATGGCATCGGCAATATCACCATTGTAATTAGCGACCTGAAAAACATATCGTTACCAACTTTGAAGTAGATACGTATAATAGTCTCCAAGATAGAGACAAATTACGAATACAATTTTTTTACTTTGCACTGTATCTTGAAAACGAAAAGAGTTAAACCACTACTTTTTGAGTTAAATCGACTTGTTTTGATGTCAAGTATCTACGGCTAAGCGTTGTCCCAATCTTTTCGAAACACCCTGTATAATAAATATAAAACTAATTAAGACGTAACTAAAAATTTAAAAGCAAAATTAAATGTAAAAAACAAACTAAAAAGAAAAAAATAAAAATTAAAAAAATTCATTTTCTCAAAAGCTTGTTACTCCAGGCAACAGAGAATATTACCTGGAAAAAATAGGAGGATTTAGTTTTATAAGCTTACTTTATGTTTTTTGGGTCGCTGATTCCAAATTTTTCACTTCCCACCAAAAATTATCTCCGGAACCCCCTCAAATTTAGAAAAAAAAAACAAAAAAAAGTGTAGGTATCTCCAGGACTACCATGAATTTTTCCAGGTAAGGGGGCCTATATGATCTCTAATGCCTGGAGTACTCCAGGTATTATAGAATTTTACCTAGAAAAATTCATGGTAGTTCTGGAAATAAGCTTACTTTATATTTTTTGGAGCGCTGAATCCGAATTTTTAACTTTCCACCAAAAATTCCCTCCGGAACCCCCTCAAATTTATAGAAAAAAAGCAAAAAAAATCGTTTTTTTTTCTTCGTTTTAGAAAAAATTCGGAAAGCAAACAAAATTTGCAACAAAAAAGATCCTTTGACATTTTAACGTTGAACGAACGGGTAAGCGCTAACACGTCTCGAAACATGAGCCTCGGCGCATGTTTAAGACCCCACTCGCTCCCCTCCCGTTCGTCGTACGTCAAAATGTCAATTGTTGTAAATACTGTTTGCTTTCTGAATATCTGAGTATTTTTTTATCTAAAATGAAAAAAAAAGATAAAAAAAATAAAAAAACAATTTTTTTTTTTTTTTCTAAATTTGAGGGGGTTCCGGAGGGAATTTTTGGTGTGAAGTGAAAAATTCGGAATCAGCGACCCAAAAAACATAAGGTAAGCTTATAAAACTAAATCCTCCTATTTTTTCCAGGTGAGCCTTTTATTTAGTCTCTATTGCCTGGAGTACGTCGCATGAATAGAAATAAAAGAAAAAGTTACTTAAGCACTTGCAATATCTGCCAAACAAAATTAATGCGTGTATGAAGTTCTCGCGCACGACGAGCTATTAAGACAATTAGTTTTTCTTATTTTTATTTTTTTTTTCATTTTAGGATACCTAAATAATAATAATACCTTGTTTTTAAAAAGTTTTCTTTACATTTAATTTTTTTGTCGTAGCTTCAACTGTTCGCGAGATATTTGCATTTGAACTTTTTGCATAATAGTGGGTAACGAACCGCCCTACTCCGCCAACTTGGTAAAATACTGAGGAGGAATCCCCGAAGAAAAATCGACTTGCACTATTTTTGCAAAAAAATATTTATTGATGTACTATTAAACATTTATTCGTGTTTTTATTATTCTCTTTTTTGAGATACAGCATTATCTGATTGATTCGTTGTTATACATGTATTTCCATGGTTGATACTGGTACTCAGTCATCCACATCATTATAGAACTAGAGTCCATTAATAAAACATGAATGCTATGTGATAATTGATCCTTTGTTTATTGTATTCCCGAATTCCATGGTTTGTGTATCTATTTCTCTTTTACATCTGACGTTCAAATAATTTATTACAACTTAACTAACAACTGCCGATAATAGAACCACTTGTAATTCTATTTGTTTTCAATATGTACTTGAGAAATAAACCTTTGGATTCTATTAATGGCAACGAAATTTAACAATAGTCTATTGCTTAATTTTCCACGATTAGACGAATATTTTAAAGTTGGGTTAGTTACTATTTCCAATTGTTTCGTAAAAGGTTTTTCTGCGAATAGTAAATTCAATTTCAATAAGAAATAGCAAGATAGTCTCTTTTTTTGAAAAATCTATAAAAATACTGTTCTTTGAAGAAATCGATAAGTCCCTAGTTGCACGTTGGATGCCCCTAGTTGCACGTTGGATGCAACATACTAAAAAAGGCGAAAGTACCATGTTTCGTTTTCTACTTGAAAAATATGCTATTAATATCAAAGTATATCTAGACAGCATTTTTAAAGTAGACAAAATTTTCCTTGTATTAGTTTCTTTTTGATTACTTAAATAACAATTGATGGCAATCGAAGAAAGCCCTTCTTCTATTTAAATATTCTTTTTCTACCACTCAGTGTCATCGATAGTTTCAAACATAGGCTAAGAATTTTCATTGAAAAGTTACCAAAAATTTTGAATTATTCGGGCAATAAGGATTGCATTGATGACAGTTGGTGACAGAAAAAGTGAGTTTAAATATGCAATGGGGAATGGCTTTTTTCTTAAAACACTTCGTTTTAAAGTTATTAATTATTTAATATTTGAAAAATATAATTTAAAGGGGGCTGTAATTCGAAAACCATAAATTAAAATGTTGCTATATTTGGGAAATGGGCGTTCCAAAGCATGCTGCTCAATAATATTGCATTAGTTTTTCACTAAAGAAATGCCTAATATGATTTCTCTAATAATAATCGACCACGGTGTGTTACAACCAAATTTAAATCAAAGTTGATGCCACTCGGAATTTTTTTTACACATTCTTGGATTTATATATAACCAATTTTCACGATATTGCCACACAAAAAAAGTGGTCTGGCCTGCGGACCCGACCAGTGCATCCTTATGTATTTGAACCCGCTGAAACCGAATCCGGAGTCATAATTGTCAGATCGGTTCATTTTTCAACCCTAACCCCCAAAAAAACATCCTCCAAAAAATGGTTTGTCCGACTGACCATATCAGTGTATCCTTATGTACTTTGACCTTCTGAAACAGAATCCGAAGTCAGAATTGTCAGATTCGCTCGATATTCACCCCCAACCCCAAAAAATACCTCCAAACCAAAAAAAGTGGCCTGGCTTGCGGCCTAGACTAGTGTATCCTTATATATTTGGACCCGCTGAAACCGAATCCAAAGTTAGAAATGTCAGATTGGCTCGTTTTTCAGCCCTAACCCCATAGGAACCCCCCTGCCATAAAAATTGTTTGTTTTTGGAGTTGGGAGTGAAAGACGAATTAATCTGACAATTCTGACTTTGTATTCTGTTTCAGAGGGTCCAAATACATAAGCACTGGCATGGTTCGCCGGACAGACCGTTTTGGGGGGGGGGGGGGGGGGATTTTTTGGAGTTAGAGGTGAAAAACGAGCCAATCTTACAATTCTGACTTTGGATTCGGTTTTAGTGGATCCAAATACATAAGGATACACAGGTCTGCTCCGCAAGCCAGACCACTTTTTTTATGTGGCTGTGTCATTAAACAAAAAGTAAAATACTTATAAAAAAAAATTCTGCAATGAATGATTTTAAATATCATGGAAACTGGTTTGTGTACGTCCAAGAATGTGTAAAAATAAAAAAATTCCGAGTGGCATCAGCTTTGATTTAAATTTGGTTGTAGCACCGTGCGACCCTTTTTTGGGGGATCTTTGATACCGATCTAAATTTGGTTAAAATTGGATGACTAATAACTGAGCTACGAAGTGTTACCGTAAAAAGTGGGAAAGTGGGGCACAGTGTATAATATCAGTTGAATTCAAAGATTGAACTCCATGACAATTCTTGCAAAGTAGTACTGTACAATTTAAACCATCTTTCTGCTAGCCACATTTGCCAGTATAATCGCAGCTGCGTGATATTAAATTTAATATAACATTTGAAGCTGTTTTTTTTGTGGTCGTGGTGGGCGAAGCATTTTGTTAACTTCCTTCCTCAATCTCGTGGATTTTTTTGTTACACACGTTTGGATTTGGTAATAAACTCTCAACGAATGAGATGCACTGCCGTCAAATATTGGTGATAACAATTGCAGTTTTGACAACTATTTTTTTATAGAATCATGCTGTTGAAATTGGTACTTGCGGTACCCTACAAGGGTAATAAAACACACTATTTTATGTGTCGTCTAAACTATTACCACCAACTTTATACTGTATTAACACTTAACTACACAAATAACAACTATTTATTTACATGACTATGTAAACAACAACTATATTAAATATTTCGTATACGCTCCAGTCCATTCTACACGATCACCCCTCGACTACTGACTTACTGCAGGTTTTTGTTCTCGTCTTGTTACACCGGTCTCTACAGTACTCATTGAGATATTCTTTTCATATCCTTGCATCCATATTAAAATAAAGTTTCGTCAGCATTTTTATGTGTGAATCTGTGAATGTTTGTCTTGTCAGTATCATTCAACCGTGGTTCTTACTCTAGAAATTTTATGATTTGTTTTTCCTTGTCACAATACAGTATTAGAAGCACAAGATAATTAACGGTGTGCTCAGTGCTACTTCATTAATTAGGTGTTTTGATTTTATCTCATATTTGATGTCGTAAATGACTAACCGAACACAATATATTTTGGAATTCATTGCAAGAGATTCTATCGAAACGATGAATTATTCTGAAATGACAATTTTTTTTCTAGTGGTTGTTTATACCCATCATATCAGTCATTTTCTCGTGTTTGTTCTCTTTGTTCTGATACCATTTACACCATGTATAAACCGTATCAATAAATAGTAATTACGCTGGTTTGTGGCATTTATATGCCATTCGCCAGCGTAATTAACAGCATTTTGTTGTGCCGGTGACAACAAAATTAACATAAGTTCTGACAAGCAACAATATGTACGCACAACAATAACTCATTTTATTCCGGCAACTATAGTAGACTTGGTCTTGGTGCGTTACTCTACGAGATAATACATTCGCTGTCATATCGTGATGACTGTCATGTACCTATTTTACTTCTAATTAATGTGTATGTAAGCCTGTTTATAGATTTGCAAAAAGAATCTAAAAACATAGAACGCGTTATTTTCTAAGAATATGTAGGGAAATCAGCTTTCCATATTAGGCAAATGTAAATCGTTACGAGAAGAGTGATATAAGATTCTGAATCATATGAGTTCATCTTCAACAAAACTATTTTTCTCAGTTAGTACATTGTATTTTGTGCATTATAACTTAAAACTCTAGCTACCAAAAAAAAAAAAAATAAGTTTATGAAATATTTCTGGATATTAGGAACGATATAAAAATGTAAGAAAATAAATTTACCTAGCATAACCTAATTTTACAGTAATTAATTAATTAATTAATGCGAATTATTTTAGTAATACAATTAACAAGATAGGTCAAATTTCGATCTCTTTTGGTGTTTGTTCATTGCCACTCTCAAAGTCTTGGATTATCTTAAGGATTTACCAGCATTAAATAGCTTCCAATTCAATAAAACTTTCTTCGAGCAGTACGAATGCGCTGCTGTGGGAAACTTCTTGCAACCTTTCAATGCTAGTTTATTCATAAACAGGTCCGAAACAAATATAAAGGAAACATTCGAATATTTCCATAATATATAATAATGATACTGATAATGATAATGATAATGATAACGATAATGATAATGATAATGATAATGATAATGATACTGATGATGATGATGATGATGATGATGATGATGATGATGATGATGATGATGATGATGATGATGATGATGATGATGATGATGATGATGATGATGATGATGATGATGATGATGATGATGATGATGATGATGATGATGATGATGATGATGATGATGATGATGATGATGATGATGATGATGATGATGATGATGATGATGATGATGATGATGATGATGATGATGATGATGATGATGATGATGATGATGATGATGATGATGATGATGATGATGATGATGATGATGATGATGATGATGATGATGATGATGATGATGATGATGATGATGATGATGATGATGATGATGATGATGATGATGATGATGATGATGATGATGATGATGATGATGATGATGATGATGATGATGATGATGATGATGATGATGATGATGATGATGATGATGATGATGATGATGATGATGATGATGATGATGATGATGATGATGATGATGATGATGATGATGATGATGATGATGATGATGATGATGATGATGATGATGATGATGATGATGATGATGATGATGATGATGATGATGATGATGATGATGATGATGATGATGATGATGATGATGATGATGATGATGATGATGATGATGATGATGATGATGATGATGATGATGATGATGATGATGATGATGATGATGATGATGATGATGATGATGATGATGATGATGATGATGATGATGATGATGATGATGATGATGATGATGATGATGATGATGATGATGATGATGATGATGATGATGATGATGATGATGATGATGATGATGATGATGATGATGATGATGATGATGATGATGATGATGATGATGATGATGATGATGATGATGATGATGATGATGATGATGATGATGATGATGATGATGATGATGATGATGATGATGATGATGATGATGATGATGATGATGATGATGATGATGATGATGATGATGATGATGATGATGATGATGATGATGATGATGATGATGATGATGATGATGATGATGATGATGATGATGATGATGATGATGATGATGATGATGATGATGATGATGATGATGATGATGATGATGATGATGATGATGATGATGATGATGATGATGATGATGATGATGATGATGATGATGATGATGATGATGATGATGATGATGATGATGATGATGATGATGATGATGATGATGATGATGATGATGATGATGATGATGATGATGATGATAATGATAAGCCCATACAGCTTGATGTTTCCAACATCGTACTGCAACATAAAGATCATCGTATCTCATAGAAATTTCGATTCCTAACGCCACAAACCTGGAGAATAAAAACACCGAAAAACTCACTACATATCTACCACTTGAAGAGGAAATGTGGCAACAAAACAAGGTCATGATCGTCCCAATCATCCTAGGAGCATCAGGTGAAATATGTTGAATCCACTTCTTTTGCTCTCTAAATTGCATTATTTCAGTTTTTCTATTGATTACATTAATTTTTTTAAATCCTACTTAACCAGCAGGGAACAGTATGTAGGCCCCTGCTATTTTTAATATTCACAGACATGAATGGTGAAATTCAATATTCTAGTGTAATGCAGTATGCAGATGATTCCCAGTTAACTCTTGATGTTTGCCCAAGTAATAAAGTAGTTGTTGCACAAGAAAATATCTCGACAGATTTACAAAAAATTTCTTTGGATCATAACTTTAAAATTAAATGCATCTAAACTGTTTTATAGCAGTCTCAAAATATTCTAGGGATAAACTGTCTGATTTTGTTGTTAAGGTTGGTAATGAATAAATTAAGTGAAGCAAAAAATCTAGGTATAGTCATGGATGATGCGCTTACTTTTCAATCACATATTTCTAATAAGATAAGATTGGCATTTAGTCACTTAAAAGGATATAAACTTGCCTGTCACCTACTGCCAAATATCGGTTATGCAACAGTCTTGTACTCTCAATTCTTGATTATGATGATATAGTATATAACAACTTCATTAGTGCCGCTACATGTCGTCTGATACAAACAGTTCAATATGCTTGCATGCGCTTTGCGTACAATATTCCCTTTAGAAATCACATTACTCCTTACTTAAATCAAAATTCTATCCTAAATATGAAAAATATCACATGTATATCATATCTGTATAGACTAATTTATAAAGTGATGAGTACTGGTGAGCCCCGCTACTCGCGAAACAAGTTCTTAGTCCATAATCATGATCAAAATACAAGGCACATGCAAGATTTAAGAATACCGAAACACAAAGCCTCGGCTTACCAAAAGTCATTCACATATAATGCAATCCATATGTGGAACAGGCTGGATCCAAACATTAAAAAGTTATCTGCAAAAACATTTAATTGGAAAACAAATAGTATGCTGCTTGCCGATCAAAATGTTGCCACTTAAAATCAATCTTCCCATTTTAATAATAAAATTTATATCTTAAATTGTTCTGATTAATCTCTCTCCCTCCCCCCCCCCCCCCCCCCTCTTGCACCAGTGGCGTCACATCGTAGCACACTTTCATTGTACTTAGTTTAAGTTGTAGATTAACTTCCTTTTTGTTAGGACCATTGAAAGAGCACCATCTTGGTGAAATGGTACCTATTTATCTGTATATTCTATTTTTATGGTAAATAAAGATAAAAAAAATACCTAAAAAGTCCCCCAATTTAAGCTCCATCAATCTTAAAAAACACCTCATTAGTAAAATTCAAAAATCAGTCATAATAGATACCTCTAGTCCGTGTCTGTGAAAAATACCGACAAGAGTTGTGAAGACAAAGTGATAATGATAATGATAATGATAGATGCATCCATCTCGAATGACACTAATGTGATCTTCCAGGAAACAGAGAGTTGAGCAAGTACAAAGACCTCCAAATAGAAATTAGCAGAATGTGGAATGCACAAACTACAGTCGTGCCAATTGCAGGAACCCTTGAAAATGTTAAGCAGGGCCATGACCGGATAATGATAATAATAGCGATAGTGATAATGATATTGTTGTGTGATGTGATGATGAGTAGGTCTGAACTCTGAGCTGTTGGAGCATACATCCCCAACGTCGCCTAAACCTGGAACGGACTTCGACAAAGCCGAATCTCAAACGTGGTTTTCAGTTTCAGCTGGCAAAGTGTATCGCTTTAGTTAGTCTCTGATAATGTGAATAACAATTCCTTGCCAACGCTCGACGAGTGTAGCACCTCAGTGTAGTATTCAAGTATTTTAGTGTTTTTGGAAACCGCTTTATCGTCCTTTTTTAGTAATGTGAAAATAAAAGAATGTCGTAATAAACATTAAATGTCACAGCCTCTGTATCCCTAAATTGATCTTAGGCCCTAATCACTTTTCAGACAACGGACACATATCCACGAATATCTTTTTTTTTCCTTATGGGTTGCGGTGCCAGAACCCCCGCCGTTCTGAAGCTTAAGCTTATTGTACCCCATATTCTCGTTATCTCGTTAGTCCCGTTCCTCTCCAAAAGGAGAGTGAACGGCCACTGGGAGCTCTGGCTATTTCTTCCAGGGTCACGGTTGGTCCCCCGAAGTATAAAAACCTCCCAGCCACCAAGGCTGTGGACATTCATATAGTATGTGGTGAGGAATTTCCTCATCCTCACCACACAGCCTGCATTCTGGATTATCCTTTACACCTATGTTGGTTAGGTGTTTATTCAGTGTGCAGTGTCCTGTTAGGACTCCCACTGCACATCTCAGCTGTTTTCTGCTCAGCTTTAGCAATTCGTTAGTCTTTGTCTTGGATGGCCCGCCAGTGATGAACATACGTGACGGTCTCATCCCCGGCGCCCCGGTCGAATACAAGTTGTGTTTCTGACTCAATAGTTCCTTTACCATTCCTCTTGCGGTATTGTATGATATCCCGCAGGATGGCTCAGGTCCCATCAAGGCTGTTTTTGCGCCTTCTTTGGCCAGTTTATCTGCTTTTTCATTGCCTTCATTGCCCTGGTGTCCCCGCATCCACTCCAGTTGTATACTGTTGTGTTCCGCCAGTTTCGCCAGGGATTCAAGGCAGTCTTTTACCGTTTTGGAACGTATCTCTACTGCATTGCAGCTTTGAGAGCTGCTTGACTGTCAGTGATGATGCGGATTCTTTTGTCAGTATATGACCTTCGTATCATTTCTTGTGCACAGATTTCCATAGCTGTGACTTCTGCTTGGAACACCGTTGCGGTGCTGCCCAGGTTCAGACTAATATCTGTCCCTGGTTGGTCCCCCGTAACACCTGCTCCAGTACTTCTTGACGTTTTTGATCCGTCAGTATACCATATGGTATCATTTGAATGTTTTCACAGTTGCCTCGTTCCTTCCTCTTCACTATCGGGTATGTATACTCTGAAGTTCTTTGTGAAGTTGTGGCTTGTGCTGATTCTATCTGACTGCATATCCAGTAGTCGATTTGTTCGTATTTGTTGGAATATTTCGGTATGGTATCCTATACTTGGAATGGTCCCATGTCCGTTTGTTTTCAGCCTGTACGCCGCTAACAGTGCCTCACTCTCCACAACTAAATGTAGTGGAGGCAGGCAAAGTAGTGCTTCCAAGGCTGCGGTGGGCGTTGTTGCTTCCGTTATACCTAGACATGCCAGTCTTTGTACTTTTCATAGTTTTCTCATTGCTTCCCCTTTTCCGGCTTTATGCCACTAGATCAGAGAGGCATAGGTTATTATTGGCACTACAATCCTTTGGTACAGCCAGTGCACCATTCCTGGTTGTAGTCTCCAGTTTTTACCTACCATTCTTCTGCTGGCCCATGAGACCCGCGTAGCTTTGGTAGTCACTCTGTCTAGATGTGCATTGAAGTTTAATTTGGTGTCTAGAATCAGTCCCAAATATTTGACTTCGTTGCTCACCTGCATATCATTTCTTCGGAGATATAATCTTCTCAGGTTGAGTTTCCTCTTTCTTGTGAAGGCGACCACAGTGGTCTTCCCTGGACTCACGGAAAGACCTTCTTGGGTACACCATCCGTCTACCATAACGCACGAGGGCGCTACATCTTTTCCGATGCAGCGCCCTCTTGTTTTCCTGTTACCAGGATGGCTATATCGTCTGCATAACCTTGCGCATATATTACTTACACGCTGTTCCAATCGAGATGAGAGCTCGTCCGCAAGCAGACACCACAGGAGAGGGGATAAGACTCCCCCCTCCCTGCGGGCATCCTCTGGTCACGGACACCTCCTCTGTTGTGGGTCCTAGCGTGGACTGAATTTTTCTAGTTCTGAGTGCTGAGTCGATCCATCTTGTTACTGATTTTTTTGACTCCGCGCCTCTTCACTGCATCACTTAGTGAGTCGAATGAGGTATTGTCGAAGGCACCCTCTATGTCTAAAAAGGTTCCTATGGCAGTTTCTTTACTGTCTAGGGCCGTTTCTATTCTTTGAGTAAGCTCATGTATTACTAACTCACAAGATTTTCCTATTTGGTAGGCATACTGGTTTCGATGTAGAGGTTTTGTGCTCATTTTATCGTCCCTGATGTGCCTATCAACCAGTTTCTCCAGGGTTTTCAGGAGAAATGATACGAATATCTTAAGAATATCTTTTTATTACAAAAAAATACCGAAAATGACCAGGGTTTAGACACGGAAGAAAATAAGACGAAAGTTGAATGTGATGGTCTCTCAATCAAGCAAATGAATACAAAATATATTCGATTTTGTTTGTTTTAATACTCATAAAATATAAGTCTGTTATGTTAACTTACTATTTGTGATAATATTTTAAACCATATAATATTTAACCAGTTAAATAGAATATTGTGTCGTCTTCCTAGTCGTCATCTCAAAATTTGAGTTTTGTTTAGGTAAATATTATGCAAATAAATTATGAACTAATCTAACAAGAGATTCTATGAGCTACGTTTATCTGAATTTGGCGTAACTGAATATAAATTATTCGAATTAAATTATTATATAGCTCTAGATTTGGGTTCGTTAATATTGTTATTTAACGATCCATTTTGGGGAAATGATAAACATATTTAACCGAATAGAGAGCAACAAAATCTGGTATAAATTAAAACTGATTGTTAATAAAATAACTTAGCTATTGTTTTTTGAAAACAAAACATTCTTATTGTCGATGTATGGTCGTGATAATAGTTCGACAAAAAATTTTAGTTTTACTTCCACATCCAGTGGAAGTAAACGACAAAAAAATTTTTAATAATTTTTATTGTTCAAATAGGCTTAGAATGCCATGAAACGTCGAGATTTCAAGTTTGAGCGAAAAAAAAAATTCTGTCTGTCGGTCTGTCTGTCGGTCTGTAACTTTTTTTGTGCGCACGTTTACTCTGGAACCATTTGAGATATTGACTTGAAATTTGGTACACATATGTACTTTAACGAGATCTAGAACTAGATTATATTTTCATCTTGTTCCGTCAAAGGGTTGGGGGGTAAATTGGGGTAAATTTGGAGTAAATAGGTAAATCAAGCAGGTAAGAGTTCATAAAATTGATATTTAGTATAGACAAGAGAAGCTAAGGTCTCAAAAAAAATTTTGGCATTACCACCCCCACCCCATTATTAAAGGGGATGAAAAAAAAATGTTATTTAGTGTGTGTACAAGAACCAGAAACCTCAAAATATTTTTTTACTTTATCCACCACTCACTCCCACCTCCTGTCACCACCCCCACCCCACTACCGATGTGGGGTATCGTTTTATGGGTTTTTGGGGTAGAGGATTTCAAATATTATATTATTAAAGTTTCATAAACAATTATTTCCAGATACAAAATTTTTTCGTTGTGTGACTTGGATAGAAAATCCGGATGTGGAAGTAGTGATTCCTTGGGCAGCGGTTTTTACTATGGGAGAAGCGAAAAGCATGTTTAATTCTCAAATGGCAATGGTTTGAAAAAAATATAAAGTTGAATTAACTAGTCAACGCCGCGCCTCGATGGCGGTAAAATTATATTTTATAATTTTTAGCGATTTTTAGCGATTTCTGGAGGGGGGTTCATTTTTTTTTTTTCAAAAATATTTCCTTGAGATAAGTTGTATGTGTCGTAATAAAGTTATTTGGCGTTGATAATAATCAGTATTTGTACCACAAAACACTATCAATATACTCAATTAGTGACTATTATCTCAAGTATCAGAATTATTGCGATATCTGTATTTCCTCTAAATCAAAATAAAATGAATTGAATTGCTAGTTATAGAAATGCAATGGGCCTTTCCCACGTAATTGAACTTGATGTCTATTATGTCATAAATCATTTATTAACACCTAATAAATATTGTATATACACGTCATATCGTATATTTTAATTTTAAATGGATATTTTAAAAATAAAAATATTGTCTAATTTACTCCATATTTCAAACAAGTAAACGCGCTCAAATTACGTCATGGACGGATCCTCTAATCAAAATTAAACGATCTCCGGCTTCATAGGGCATCTGCACGTGACGTCACAGCTAACCTCAAAAATATGTGTTTCTTAAGATTTAAAGTATTACCCAGCTATTAAAATTTCTGCCTGGTTCCCGTATTTTCAACTAAAATCTAATTCAGTGGGTTGGAAATCTAACCTGTAATTAGCAGTCTATTTTTTATTAATCAACAATATTGAAAAATTATTTACGTGGATTTTTAAATATTTGCTTGGAGCCAGGCTCCAAGCTAAAAATGCCTATACAAACATTAAAAATGAGAATAAACGTGAAAAACTTAAAATTTAAGGTTATATTGGTTACTTGATGCAGATGCCCTATACGAACATTAATCGAACCTGTTGATATTTCTGAATTTTACGTCTCGTCTGGAAACCTGCCGATGAGAGTATTTCCATGTTGCCTAATGTATTTTTTTTTAATCTATTTATTTAACGTCGGCCTATTTCCGCTACCAGGGCCTATCAATGAACGTTAGAGGAAATGCTTTAATTATTTCACTAAAGAATGTCTACTTTTTATCTCCCCTTTTGAAAATAATGAGTTTCCATTGAATAATACCACCTACTATAATAAAAATGATAATAATTAACAGAAGAAACACTTTACATGTTGCTGTCAACAAATAACTGAACTTGGCAACACTGATGGAAATAAAATGGGTA
Organism: Rutpela maculata; assembly: GCA_936432065.2. NCBI lineage: Eukaryota > Metazoa > Arthropoda > Insecta > Coleoptera > Cerambycidae > Rutpela > Rutpela maculata. The sequence continues at coordinate 328,483,080 of OW386285.2, forward strand.
TAGGTCGCGTGCACCGACGTCACAAATTCTGAGACCTTAGAACCTTAGACCTTAGACCTTAAAAAACAAACTACTTTCATCGAATAACGTACCGATTGAATGTGTCCTTCTAAAATATATTTTGCCGTTTTTGTAATATTTTAGAACTTAAGTTTGGATAACTTAACATTCACAACTATCCTTAATTATTTCGTGTGGGTTAATATGGAGATAAGTTTATACTTTACGAAATCGTCTCAGAATATAGTACTAATAAAGTAGTAAGTAATATTTGTAATTACGTAATTCGGAGAACATTTATAGCGCTACAATTTGATACTTTCAAAGCCCATTCGGACTTTACTTATGTGTTCACTAACTAGATCACTTTATCACTTTAGTTTCATAGTTTTTGAATGTAAAACAATCTAACATTGGATTTTTAAACACCACACAATATACTTTAAAAGGGCGTTTGGTTGCCAGATCAATCAATGACAGCGGTGCTTTGAATTTTGTTAATTTATGCACTTCATCAGATATCTTAATATAGCCTGTGTATTTTCCTCTTGTATCTATTGCTCTGTCAATTCGGTGGTAGGTAGAAAGTAACAATCACTTATACGTACTACAATCTGCTCATGTGTAGCCTCTACTAAGGGTGCTAGAGTATACTGTTTGGTCTTTCCGCCCAATACGTCATCAGTGTAGAAATATTGTCGCCAATTTTAAATTCATATAATATAATAATTTTTTCTGTAGAAAAGAAACAAATATTCAATAAAAAAAAAACGTGAGAAAGGCCCATTATATTTCGCTAACTCGAAAGCATTAATATATGCTTGAAGTATTCCGTAGAAAGCAAGCATACCCTCCGAATTCCCACACATTTTAGGAAGGTATTACTATAAACTTAATTAATGTGTTACTTAATGAATTAATTTAAAATTCTCCATATTCGTGCATTGAAACGTAGAAGTTTTTCCTTGTTTTTTATAATGTAAAATGTCAGGACATGTTACTAAAATTACTATAAAATAAATAATGCAATTAATGTCAGGTAGTTCATTTTTAAATGTCGGTTTAAAAGCAGTAATTACCGTTAAGTATAATAAAAATGCCATATGAGAAAATACAGGCGTATAACTTTGATAGAGAGCAGAGAAGGTAGAAATAGATTAAAACAAAAAAAGGCAATAATATTTAAATAGAAAAGCGAAGAAAATTATAAACCTCATTAGTTAACTGACTGACAGAGGGACAAATGGGCTGAGAAAAAATATACCGAAAACACTCAAGAGGCAATAGAAATAATACAATTTGATCATCATATTTATTATTAGCTTGTCAAAATGCCTGGAAAAATGATACCTAGTCTAATTTCTGATAGAGAGTATTTCTCTTGTGCGGGTGTGTAATTAAAAGTATAATATAAATAATTACAATGTGTATTATATATTTTACTTTTGGTGTGATCTTGCTTTGAATACTTAAAATGTTTATTCCAGTTGTCTTTTCATAAAAACCGTTGTATTTTTTAAATATAGCATATCGTTCCTCTGGTACGATTTTTATAAAAAATTCGTCTAAAACCTAAATAGTCAAAAATTAAGTCTCATCCTTACATATTTTCTGTAATTTAACATTAATTGACTAACAGTTCTCAACAATTATCCCACTCTACAGTTTTTGATTTTCATAATTCTCATATTCTGAATAAAATAGTTTGGAAATTTTCACCTAAATCTACGTGGCTCTCCCGTATCAGTGACGCAAACAATCTCTTTGTACATGGTTCTGGTGATCTCCTCAAACGTCGTTTCCAAAGAAGTTTTTTAGTTAATTTCAAAATTCCACGTGAACGTAGTCGCGGGCACAACTAGTCGTAAATAGATCTATAGCACTTGTGTCTTGCTCGTTTGTAAATGATCACATGCAAGGCATGTTCATAAAATGTTGTAGAATCGCGGTTTCGCAAATACGAAAACGATGAGTATATTGCATTTGATCGGCACATTTCTAAATCCGTAAATTGCTCGCAGACAAAAAATTTTCATATCATTGTGTTAGTGAACGAATTCTGAACAATTTTCAAAATGTCCGTCTGTCCGTCTGTCCATCCGTCACGTTTCCTGTAAGCACGATAACTTAAGAAAGAAAAACAAACGACTGACGTTTAACACATATTAACGAAACAATACGCAAGGTCTACTCCATGACAAATAAGAAACTGTTGTACACGATGGTGATTAGGCCGGCCATTACATACGCGGCGCCGGTATGGTGCAGCATTCCGTCCACGACAATGCGAAAACTTCGAGTTCTCGAACACAAATTTATGCGCCTCATTTCTGATTCCGGCAGATACACCTTCATCAGAGATCTATATGCACAATGTCACGACATAACCCCACTAGCGGATTACGTTCAAGAAATCTCACAAAAATTCTACACCTTCAAACTAACCAGCAACATAACCCAAATCAGAATGCATAATGCCCCATTCCAGATCAAACACCCCCTACCATACCAGGCGTTGCCCATCTTCCGGCAACCTGCTCTTCCCTAGCCATACTTTCCTATACTACAACCTACCACTTCCCCAGCTTTGATCTTTCCTCAACTTTATCTTTCCAGTCATTTCTATTCTTTTTCTTTATGTTCTCTTTTTTATTCTATTTGTCTTCATTTTTTATCAAAAATTCCCTTTTGGCCAATAAAAAAAAATTCAAACATTTTTATCCTTTTTCCATCACATTTTCCTGGCGTCAGGGAGACCACCAGGTCGGCAGTTCTCGTACGGGTTTTAGCTTTTCACCCGAGTCAACAGCCCAAATTTATTTAGTGCTCCAACCAGTAATTAGTTTCTAAGTTTTTTATGAATTAGTTTTAGGTCCATCTAGGGTGGGCTGAAAAACACGAAAATCTGAATTTGCAGATGGCCTAGTTACTAATTTATTACTATGTATCTAAAACTAATTCGGGTAAATTTTTAGCCAAATCGGTGAATATCTAGCCGCACCCCCACGGCCTTGAAAATGAAAGATTTTTAACATTTTTTAAATTGACATTTGATTTTTTTTTTTTTTGACTCATTATTAATGTCTAAACGCGTGTAGCAAAAGTTTTCCGTATAATAGTATATTAAAGTATAGCACTCCGGCTGCGCTGTCGTGCTCGAAAAATCGCGCGTGTTTTAAAGACCAGTTATCCACGAATACTTTACGCTATTTTTTTTTTATTGGTACACTTTGAAATCATAAATACTGGTATTATTACTACAAAAAATGGAAATAAGAATTGAGAATGTAAAATGGTTGAATTCGTGATGTGACATCAGGATACCTGTCAGTGTCATGAAAATGAGAAAACAAAAATTAATTTGCAATCTGTCACATAGAATTAATTATTGTCACTACAGTTATCACTGATTGTATATTGCTTTAAAATGAGTTCTAACATTGATTACTAAAATAGAAAAGCAGAATCGCGGTTAATACCGCAAAAATCGGAAGACGCTTATAAAAAAGAATATGACAAGTTCATTAAATGGATGGAAGAGCAAAAGGTAACAGATACAGATGAACGAGTTGTACTTGCTTACCTTTGATGTTGCCATGGTAACTTTAAAACACGCGCGTTTTTAAAACTTGGATTTAAACACTCTGAGGCGTACTTTAAATAAGCAAAATAGGGTACCAATAAAAAAAATATTTTTCAGTTCCAAGGAAATTAGAAATTTTATACAGAAAACCTTATTTTCGTCGAATTCTACGTTTTAGTGACAAATTTCTAATTTCACTGGAACTGAAAAATATTTTATTCGGAAAACTTTTGGTACACGCGTTTAGACATTAATAAAGAATCAAAAAAAAATTTCAAACGTCAATTTTAAAAAATGTTAAAAATCGAAACATGGCCGTTTCTTTCATTTTCAAGGCCTTGGGGGCGCGGCTAGATATTCACCGATTTGGCTAAAAATTTACCCGAATTAGTTTTAGATACATAGTAATAAATTAGTAAATAGGCCATCTGCAAATTCAAATTTTCGTGTTTTTCAGCCCACCCTAAGTGAACAGCATTTTTTAATTTTATTGTTAATTTTTAAATCCGCCACAGGGGGATAGGAGTTTTAACATTGTTTTATTAATTATCGTTTAGCCAAACCGGACCCGCCCCGTCCAACCCTACATTCATCACGGCGCTACGCGCCGTGTTTGTCTGGTTGGCTCCGCGCCAGGTTTCAGGCGAGGCGCATTGTAAAAAATTTAAATTTTAAATAAATATTTCTTGCTTGCTTGCTTGTTTGCCTTGTAATCCAAAGGTCTTGTGTTCGCATTCCTGACAGGGTGGTTGTTTTTTTTATTTCTTTTTCGTATATTTACATTTACATTTACATTTTTTCACAACAAATTTGGTATCACAAAATTTAGAATGTCCAAGAACTAACATTATTTACAAGAAAAATGCGAAGAGTAGTATATAGAATGTATAACAATTATATAAAAAGCTCAGTAGATCCGCGAAGAGTATAATGCTTCCACCAGTTTGCTTTATTTTGATATTTGCAAATGATCGTAGACAAAATCATATGTTAATTTAAACGCAAAGTGTCATTGTCGCTCTCTAGAACAAAACAAATATAAAACACAAAATTGTGTACCAGGATTCTTTTGATATCGCAGCACACTATACATTAATTACCGCCACATCTCATACCAGCGGCGGCTGGTGAAATTTCAATATTTTTCGTCTGTGGCGCATGGGACCCATACGAAATTTGGGAAATAACATCTAGAGAAGCACTTCTCTAATGACCCCTAAAAAATTTTGAAAAAGCAGTTTGCGAAAAAATTTTTGAAAATTTGCTAGCCTCCCCTGGGTCTAGGGACCCCTGTTTACTTTTATTTTTTTTTGTCATATGCATTTGACTTTTCATAAAAATGCATCGACAGATTTTAGAGTTTGTGAAAATATTTTCATTACTAACTGAAATACAATGAACTGAAATTTTGTAATTTACAATTTAACAAATTACAATATTTCAATTCGTTGTATCTCAGTTAGTAATGAAAATATTTTCACAAACTCCAAAATCTGTCGATGCATTTTTATGAAAAGTCAAATGCATATGACAAAAAAAAATAAAAGTAAACAGGGGTCCCTAGACCCAGGGGAGGCTAGCGAATTTTCAAAAATTTTTTCGCAAACTGCTTTTTCAAAATCTTTTAGGGGTCATTAGAGAACTGCTTCTCTAGATGTTATTTCCCAAGTTTCGTATGGGTCCCATGCGCCACAGACGAGAAAAAAAATATTGAAATTTCACCAGCCGCCACTGTCTCATACCATAGCCGTCTTGATTTAATGCAATAAAATGCTTTTCAGTTGCCATTTTAAAAACGAATGCCATCTTGCTATATGTTATGTATAGCAAAATATATTTTATTTAATTTCATAAAGATGTACTATTATAAATAGTGTATAAAAACACTGATATATAAAAAGGGACACTTTTTGTAACTACGCTGGTCCGGCCGCCTCGTATCACGGGTTCAACAGTGTGTATTAGTTCTGATGTACAATAAAGTCACAACTAAGTTTATTCCGATTTTTAATTACCCAAATTGGTAATACCCAAATAGAACATTTGGCGACGAGGTATCTTTTAGTAACTCACGTGCAAGTGCAGTGTAATTATTGACACTAAATTAAATTTGTTTTAAATTAAATTAAATAAATTAGTGACAAATTTATCAAGATGGTGGAACGAGTCGGTCTTTTAGGATCGCTGAATATTTTTGACCCCAAAAATTCAGACTTTCTAGTGTTTAATGAGAGGATTAAGCAATTTTCTATTGCAAATAAAATTACGGACGAGGATCGCAAAAAAGCTATTCTTTTTGAAGACTGTTACATTTTACTTCGAAATTTATGTGTTCCAAATTTACCGGAAAGTAATACGTATGAACAATTAGTCAAATTATTAGTTGAATATTTTTCACCGGTAAAATCGTACTTCTCTGAACGATTAAAATTTTACACAGCTAAAAGACAATTAAATGAAAGGGTGTCGGAGTGGGAAGCAAGAATAAAAAGTTTGGCCTCAAATTGTAAGTTTGGTGAAGAACTAAATATCGTTATGCGAGATATTTTCGTAGTTGGTATAAATCACGAAAAAATCATGGATCGTCTATTTGAAGAAGATGCTTCAAGTTCGAATGTATCCCTTAAAAACGTGGTTAAATTGGCATTATCAAAGGAATCTGCAATGCAGGAACATACCACCAGGGAGAGTTTGGTAACCACGAGTGTGAAGGCAGAAACAGATATAAATTTCAACCAGCAACAGACACAAGTTCCTAGAGCCTCCCGATCGAGTAGACAGGACACGGTGAAGCCGCCTAGCAGCGCAGGTACGAACCAGGAAAGAAGTCAGCCGGTAAGCTACAAAAATCTCTCAAATCAACAAGGCTGTTTTGTTTGTGGCCGTAAAAATCATATGGCAAGGGACTGTACTTTTAAAAATTGCATATGCCATAAGTGTGGTGTTAAAGGACATCTGGCACCACAATGCAAAAGATTTTCACAAAATTTCTTAAGTGAAACAGAAGTAAATATTTCTAATGATTCTATTTTTAATTTAAGTAGTTTAGAAAATAATTTATCTGATGAAAATGGCAACATCAAACCAACATTTGTAAATTTAATTGTTGAAAATGTACCAATAGGTTTTGAGGCTGATTCGGGATTTGCACATTCGGCAATTTCTGAAAAATTATACCAGAAACATTTTCGTAGTAAAGAATTGCATAAAAATGATTTAGCATTAAAAGATTATGTTGGCATAACTTTTGAACCTTTAGGATATTTAAATTTAAATATAGTTTTTGATAAAAATTCTTACAGTTTAAAAACATATGTTATAAGAAATGGTGGACCACCACTTATTGGTAGAAATGGTTTAAACATGCTCAATTTGGGTATTTGTAAAATTCCAAGCACTATGTGTAAAATAGAGTCTTCCGCCAATATCGATATTATGCTTGAAAAATATAAAGATGTTTTTGATAAAAATATAGGAACCTTTAATAAATTCGAAATTTCTTTAAATTTGAAAGACGGAACAGTTCCGAAATTTTGCAAAGCTCGACCCGTACCATTTGCTTTAAAACCAAAAATTGAAATGGAAATTCAGCGATTAGTTAACAATAAGGTATTAATCCCGACTGAATTTTCAGAGTGGGCGACTCCTATAGTTCCGGTTTTAAAACAAAATGGTGGTATAAGAATTTGTGGTGATTTTAAAGTAACTTTAAACCCCCATTTAAAAATGCAATATTTTCCCTTGCCACGCATTGAGTACTTGTTTTCACAATTACAAGGAGGTGATAAGTTTTCTAAAATCGACTTATCAGAGGCGTACCAACAGGTTTTATTAACGGAAGAATCTAGAAAACTTGTCACCATCTCTACACATAAGGGTCTTTTTTCGTATACGCGTTTACCTTATGGAATAACTAGTGCACCATCCATATTTCAAAATATTATGGAACAAATGTTTGTAATGCCTGGCGTGGTTTGCTTTTTAGATGATATTTTAATTACTGGGAAAAATGATCAGGAGCATATGGAGCGTCTGTTGAGTGTTTTTCAACGATTGCAAGATTGTGGCCTTAAGGTAGGGAAGGAAAAATGTTCATTTTTTCAAAAATCTGTAAATTATTTGGGGCATAGAATTGATAAAGATGGGTTACATACTTCAGATGAGAGAGTGTTAGCAATAAAAAAAATACCAGTTCCTAAGTCGGTTACGGAGTTAAAATCATTTCTGGGAACAATAAATTTTTATTGCAAATTCATTCCAAAAGCTGCAGAAATTTTAAAACCTCTTTACAGGTTATTAAAAAAAAATGTTAAATGAGTTTGGTCTACTGAATGTAATGAAAGTTTTGAACAGGCAAAACAGATTTTATTATCTTCTTCGGTTTTAGCACATTTTGATCCTGAGAAAAAAATTAAATTAACGGTTGATGCGTCGCAATTTGCAGTAGGGGCAACTTTAAGTCACATATTTGAGGATAATTCAGAAAAACCCATTGCTTTTGCATCACGTTTATTGAACTCTGCTGAATTAAGCTACTCACAAATTGATAAAGAAGCCTGCTCTATAATATTCGGGTTAAAGAAATTCTTTCAATATCTATTCGGACAAAAATTTATATTATGCACTGACCATAAACCACTGCTAACAATTTTTGGTGATAAAAAAGGTTTACCTGTTTTTGCTGCAAATAGATTGCAGAGATGGGCTCATATTTTATCAGCTTTTAATTATGAAATAAAATTCGTAAATTCTGATAAAAATACAGCTGATTTTTTGTCAAGATTGCCAATAAAAGATGTCGAAGTACTAAACGATAAAATTTCATATTTACACTCAATTTCAAATATTTCTTATGTTAGTTATTTAAATGAATTTAATTTGCCAGTAGATTTTAAACAAATAAAAAGAGAAACAGCTGTTGACCCAGTTTTAAGCAAGATATTTTTTTATGTACGTCATGGGTGGCCTAATAAATGCCCTTCAGACGAATTTAAGCCATATTTTACTAGAAAAACGGAAATTACGGTAGAATCTGATTGTCTCATGTGGGGATATAGGCTAATAATACCAAATAAATTTCATAAATATATTTTAGATGAATTACATAGTACACATATGGGCATGGTAAAAATGAAATCTTTGGCACGTTCATATCTATAAACAAATTGAAAATGTTTCTAACTGTTGTAAGGCATGTTCTGTATATTCAAACAACCCGCCAAAAATTTCATTAGCAGTGTGGGAATGGCCTAAAGAACCCTGGACTAGATTACACGCAGATTTTTTTGGACCATGTTTAAATAAAAATTTTTTAGTTATCGAAGATGCCACATCTAAATGGATCGAGTGTTTTGAGGTAAATAACTTAACCACTTATAATACTATAAAAATATTTCGTGAATTGTTTGCCAGATTTGGTTTGCCGCTAGAAATTTGTACTGATAATGCAAAAACTTTCACGTCTCAAGAATTTTTTTGCATCTAGTGGTATAAAATATTCAACAGGAGCTCCCTATCATCCTGCTACAAACGGGCTAGGGGAAAGTGCTGTCAAAATTATGAAAAAAGCCATTTTAAAAGCTAGATATGAAAATCCTAATTTAGATATTAATTTAATCATAAATCGCTTTTTATTTCAGTACAGAAATACTCCTCATACTACAACAGGGGAGAAACCCTCAAAATTATTAATTGGTCGTAGTTTACGCACAAAATTTGATTTACTATTGCCTTCTACTAAGCAAGTTGTTGAAAATAAACAAAATTATCAAAAAAGATATTATCAAGTGAAAAGAGATATCTATTTTAAAGTAAATGATCATGTCATAAATGGTGTGCAGGCATAATAATTAAAGTTATTGGTCGAAGAACCTATTTAATTAAAACGGAGAGTGAAATGACATGGAAAAGACATAAAAATCAACTTAAACAAAATAATTATTTTGACACCAAGGAATCAGTTTCTTTTATTCCACGATCTAATTTAAACACTGTAAACATATCAGATAATAAGAAAAGTGAAAATAGTGAACGTGAGGTAGAAGTTAGTGACACACCCGGTATATCGCAAAGAGAGTTAAGGCGTCGAAGCCAACTCAAAGCACCCGATAGACTGATCATTACATAACCATTATTTGAGGTTAGTTAATATGTTTTTTTTTTAGTTAGATTAAACTATAATATGGAAAATAGTATGTAGATTAGGAAACATGTATTAGTAGAAATTTAAGATTTTTAGGGGAGAGGTGTTATGTATAGCAAAATATATTTTATTTAATTTCATAAAGATGTACTATTATAAATAGTGTATAAAAACACTGATATATAAAAAGGGACACTTTTTGTAACTACGCTGGTCCGGCCGCCTCGTATCACGGGTTCAACAGTGTGTATTAGTTCTGATGTACAATAAAGTCACAACTAAGTTTATTCTGATTTTTAATTACCCAAATTGGTAATACCCAAATAGAACACTATATATAGTTGAAAAGAGAAATTTAAGGAGAATTAGATAAGTCTACCAAATTTCAAAATAATATCTTTTTTAAATACACATGCTACGGGGTGTTACATATCTCCTGAGTCACCCAGTATATGCGTCCAATGTAACACGGGTCGTATTGTATGTTCAATCTACATATAATAGACTTATGCGTCCAATTCTCGTGCATCTAATTTGCCGCGTCAAGTGGTCGCGCTTCTTGTCTACGCCCAATTGACGGGACACCAATATTATCGAATATATCAATTTTATGATTGTTATCAAAAGCATGTTGGGCAAAACTAGACTTTTTAGTAGATGGAAGAAATGTCTTGTTTGTACTAAGAAAAGGACAATCACGCATTATATAAGTCTACCAAATTTCAAAATAATATCTTTTTTTAAATACACATGCTACGGGGTGTTACATATCTCCTGTGTCACCCGGTATATGCATCCAATGTAACACGGGTCCTATTGTATGTTCAATCTACATATAATAGACTTATGCGTCCAACTGTCGTGCATCTAATTTGCCGCGTCCAGTCGTCGCGCGTCTTGTCTGCGCCCAATTGACGGGACACCAATATTATCGAATATATCAATTTTTTGATTGTTATCAAAAGCATGTTGGGCAAAACTAGACTTTTTTCAGTTGTGCTATTTTTGAGATGTGCCCTATGTTGCTTGGATCTTGTTATAATTGGACGTTTTGCTTGTCTAACATATTTCAAATTACAATTTTTACAATTTTTTTATTCAGTTTTATCCATTAGGTTGCCTAAAAGTTACTATTACTAATTACTACGTATCTAAAAATGCTAATTGTCCATTGGTTAAAATTTCATATTAATACACAATTCAATTGTGTTAAGTAGTTTGGATACACCACCAGAATTCGAAATTTATCTACTATTACAACAAACGTATTTATTTATTTATTTAATATTCAACCATTCAATTACAGAATGGGAACAAAAGTAATACAATTAATAAATATACAATATTATAAAAGTGCGAACTTAAAAGACTGATAAATGATTTTGAAGGATACTAACATTGTTAATTTCAGCAAACCTTATTTTAATTTAACTGTATAAATGAAATCATCGGTTTAAATTTAAAATTTGTCTCCAAACAATTTATAGTATTTTGTTCAGAGAAATAAATAGGTTTAGTATAGATTTGTTTTATTGAACTTTTCGTAAACATAATCGTATGATACAACTGAAATCTCGAGCGCCGTGCCACCGTTTCAGTCAATCTCTGCATGCGTAAATGTTGAGCTACATATCGGTATGTTTTCAAAGCTTCCGACATATGGTCAGGTTTTGCTGTTTGATTATATACATGTAATCGGTAATCTCTGGAGAGCTTTCCCCTACACTAAAATAACACAAATCACTTTTATATTACAAATTATCTCTACCTAAATAATGTATGTCAATAAAATTTTCATGTCTGGCTGACAGAAAAATGTTGTTGCGAATTCTCCAACACTGTTGTTTAGATAACAGAATTTCTACCTTAGATTGTAATCATATGGAAAAAATTGAGATTTCGACATGTTTGTTCTGAGCCATCATGAAAGTTTCTTAAGTAATTTTTAGAAACTGTATCTGTTTGTTTAACTGATATGAAATTTGCTATTACTAGACAATATTTTTTGCAGATGTTTATCACCAATATACGATTTAAATGTATTTGAGCCCTCACCATAACTGCGAATGTTTTAGAATCACTTAAATATTTCTGTTCTATGAGATGAAAGAGTAAGAGTACCTTTAAATCCAATACTTAGATTGTATGTATCATAGTACAATGAGGTAAAAAAATATGTAAAATTTAGAAATAATCTTATATGTAATGGTAATTTTCTTAGGAATTGTTTTAGTAAAAGGTATCATCTTCAGTTTCTATTTGGCCACGACACCTGCTCTTACCCCCAAAGGTTGAAAATCATCCCTAAATTTAGATATTTAATATATGAAAAAGTGTTGCTGATTTATTTTTGAAACGTAGGATATTTATGTTTTTTGGGATCGCTGATTACGAATCTGAAGTTCAAATTTGAGATTTTTTTTTAATTACTGGACAATTATAGTAACAATATGGCGATATTTTGTTGCAAATATTGTGAACATTGATTCGGCCGTAATTTCTATGTTTTTTTTTTAGGATAAAGAAACAAATAAAGAATCATTTTAAAGTTTGATTATTATCATTAATTCTACTACTTAAAATTTTTGACGCAAATCTCATAGATTCTAAGATACTCGACATTTAAACTAAATGTGCCATATTTAATCTTAAATTTCTCCGGAATTATTAATCCCATATAATTAAAAAAAAAACAAATTTCAATCATAGTTTATAAGCTTTGTCTTTGTTCTCCACCATTTTTTCGTTAAAACTAATGTTTATCGAGTTTGCAAACAAACAAAAATTAAAAGTACATTTTTTCTGTCAGAACTTCTTTGTTTTTTATGCTTTAGAAATAGTAAAAAAGTCTTTTGACGCTTAAATAATATATCCTTTTATTTTGATCATTAGCGTATTTTACGTAAGTGCCATAGATTCTGAGATATTTAAGATTTTAACTAAATACGTCGACTTATAAGCGTTTGGACGCCATCTTTATACTTCCAGTTCTCCGAGCCATTAATTTTCTAGAAATTAGGAAAAACTGAACTCATTCCAACTTAGTAACTTTCTTATTTGTTTCTGGCATTTTTTCGCTAAATGTAATAGTTTTCGAATTATTTGACGAAAACCGTTTTGAAATGCATTTTTTCGAAATTTCAAATTTGTTTAAAAAAATCTGTCTGTCGGTCGGTCTGCCTGTAACTTTTTTTAAGCGTCCGATTACTTTGGAACCGTTTATGATAATGACTTGTTTGGTACTCTTATATATTATAACGAGATCTGGAACTAGATTATATTTTAATCTAATTCCGTTGAAGGGTTCGGGGGTAAATATGTAGATTGCTCGGCTCGGCTCTTTCAGCCCTACTTCATATCGACCTAAAAATATCTTTTGTGAATTACCTTACAATTAGTTGTTGCCCAGGACTCCTAAGCTTGTGATTTTCCTGGGGGCTAATTTCCCTGTCTTCAGGTGTTAGTTACACCTTTTCTAGGTACTTTAGCCTAGTGCGGACTAGCATCTTGCATTCGCATAGAATATGCCCCGCAGTTTCTACTGCAGTATCGCAGTATCTGTACGTATCGTTTTCTACCTTGCCCATGCTCTTAAGATGGTATCTTAAGGGGCAATGGCCTGTTAAGAGGCCTGTCATCGGCATTAAGTCGGACTTTGCAAGTTCGAGAAGCCTTGTGGTATTCTTTGATGAATAAGTGGTGAACTTTTCGCTTGTCTTTGGCCCACAGTATTCCTCCAGTAGGACTCTTTCTGTTTCTTTTCTCATTTCAGGACCTCCTCTGTTATATGTCCCTTAGATAAGCTACAAAACGGTTCGGACCCAAAGAACGGGACTTCAGCACCTTTTTGTTTTTTTTTTTGCAAGGTTGTCGGATAATTATTTTCCTTCTATTCCCTCATGCCGTCGCATCCACAACAAAGTAACCTTGTTGTTTTTTGCCAGTTGCTTCAGGGATTATCTGCACTCCCAGGCAAGGTGTAGGACCTGAGAGCTGCCTGGCTGTCTGAGAGTATATAGATCTGGTTGGGGTCTTGCCTAGAGCTCTGGATAGCCTGTAGTTAGGCCCTGCTACGCCCGAGCCAACCTCTTCGGCCATCTTCGACCCATCTGTGTACCAGATGAGTGACCTCTTCTCCAACTGCAGAACTTCGACTTTGCTCGTCTGGCGGCTCTTGATTAGCACATCAAATGGGCAGTCAAAGTCCCGCTTAATTGGCAAAGAGTCTTCTTCTTCTTCTTTTAGCGGGGCAAACCTAAACTCGCCGCACTCAGGCCTTGTGGCCCATTATGCTTAGCTTAATATGCTACCGCTACGAAATTATGAAATTCCCCCGTTCAGGCCGGATTCTAATCCAAAGGCCAAAATCCTTCCTATGGGGGCATTCCTTATTTCCTCCAGCTCCGGAAAACCGATACCGAAGTGTTTGTGCCGCAAGTTCATAAGACTGGGGCAGAAAGTCAGGACGTGGATAGAAGTTTCTTCCTCGTCCCCGGAAAACCTGGAAAAATTTCATTTGTACTCGGGGTTGAAAAAAAAACAATGTAGAAACATTTTGAAATTTATAATATAAACTAAATAGATTTCGAACACTTTGGGAAAAATAGGGGAAAAATTTATTCTGTACTCGGGGGTGAGATATAAGGGTTGAAAAAAAAGACATTGTGGAAAAATTTCGAAACTTATAACATAAACTAAATAGAACACTTTATAAAAAATAGTGAAAAAATGTAAATGAGATGCAGCTTAGGGTGGCCCATCTTTTTCGAAATCGAAATTTTTTATTTCTCACCCCTGCAAATGGTTCCATTTGAAGAAAAAACAGTCCCCTCAAAATATTATTGAGGCAAATTGAAGGCAAGGGGTGCCGCAGAATGCATTATTATGCAATAATAAAAGTAAATGGAATTATTTACATTCTTTGGTTGATGCATTGTTTTTTTTTTTTTAATCAGCAACATTTATCTTTAGAATGACTAATCAAGTCATACAAATATCAAAGACATTATCTGTTGTGACTGTGACATGTGTCATACTACTGTAAATTCGTAGTCTACGAAAACTAGACTAGAAGTTTTTGAAATAAAACTCTCGTTTTATCTTTGTGTATTTTATTATGAAACGTTTTTTTCATACATAGTACCAAATATTATCCTAAATCTACAAGACATATAGTAATAAAAACAATATTTTTTGCACTAGGCCAAAGCATGCGACAGGGTTTCTTTTTTTACATTTGGAAACTGTGATTTATAATCATTTACAACTTGGAGTAAAAACTGTTTTTGGTCTTTATTTTTTGTTAAAATATCATTATAGTCAGTAATAAGTTTGATTCCTCTCTCAGCGACATCATTTACAACTTTAATTTTGTTTACAATATTGAAACATCGGGTATACCTTTCATTTTCCCTCCATGTTGTTGGATCATTTTCCAAAAATTCCATAGACAAACCTAATTTTTGAAAAAACTGTTTAGTGTTTTCGCATATGAAGTCCTGAATTTCCTTGTTTTCAACGTCAGTAATGTTACTAATCTTAAGTCGTTTAATACCCTCTTGATTTGGTGCTTTCCTATTCAAAGCTTTAACCATTTCTCTTTTAGTGGTAACTGAAATATCGCCATCAAAGAAAGATAAGCCAACATTTACTGAATTAAGGTACCACAAATGGTTCACTATTTTCCTACTTGCGGCTTGAGATATTTCTTTGTCAATATTTTGATAATTAATGAGTTCTTTACAAAAGTCTAAGTCATGAAGCGGTGCTTTACTAGCAAATGACGCTGTAAACCAGGCCTTTACATAAACCTTTACAATAAAGAGACATATATCTTCAATACCTATTTTTCTTTTTTAGTTAGTTGGAACTGATCTTGGAAAAAAAATATTTTTAGACAGTAAATGGCTTTGGCCATCCAACGTGCATGATGAAATGCCCCTGGTTGATAGAATGTCGTGTGAGTGGGCTCTTCTGCAACAAAAAGTTTAGAAAGCATTGAAAAGTCTTTATAATCATCACGAGGCTGTTGCAAAGTTAAAGCTGCATTTAGAAATTTTACAATTTCGGCTTTAACTGGTTGTAAAATGTGTTTAATTTTTGATACCTGAAATCCAGTTTTTAGTTTATTTTGATCTATTTTAGGCCAAAATTCCCTAAAACGTTTAAATAGTGGCACATTTGGACCAGATGAGGAAGGCATTTTCGTGTCAAACACACTTCTCAAAACCACTTCAAAAATATGATGTCTACAAGGAAAATATAGAATATCTCTTTCTAATTTTTGTTGCAATAGTGTGGCTGCCCCATTTATATAACCCATATTTGATGCTGTTGTATCACAACACAAAGCTATTACCTTTTCGTCCAAATTCCATTCACAAAGCACATCATAAACTGCTTCAGTCTGTTCTCTTCCAGTTGAATTGGGCAAAGCTGGTACTCCAAGTAGTTGTTCAATATCTCCACTAGTAACTAAGATAGCAAGTCTATCGATATTTCCCATTCCAGTGAGAGAAGGTAAAAGTTTTTCATCCCAATGGATGACTGGGGCCGGCAATTCAGAATTACCGAAGGCAGTTTTTAATATTTCAGCTCTTTCTTCGCGGATGCGTTGTCTAGAGCGCTGAAGTGTGGTTCTGCTGATGGACAAAGATGTGGTGTCATGTCCTAGTGCTTCTGCTACTGCCGTCAAAATATGGACTCCATACCTGTCGCTTATTTTGCAAGCATCAAATGCAGCGGCTATTTTTGGTGTGATGATGTTACATGTTCCATACAATCTCCTCTTTTTTGGCTGTGACGGGCCAGGCTGGTCTTGTAACAACTCTTCTTGGGCTTCGATTATTTCATCTTCATTTTTGTTGGAGTCGGCTGAATTACTACTTGATGATGGACAGGTGACTGTTTCTTTAATCTAGCTTTTTCTTGTTGACTTCGTTGCATTCGTTCGGATAATTTCTGTAATTTCTCCTCAGCTGATTTTTCTTGAGAAGCAAGTTGGTTATCAATACCATGCATAAATCCAGGACGTCCCTTTTTTCTTTGGTTAATTAAAAACTGCTTATCTTCATCTATTTTCATCAACTCCAATGCATTTGCATGAGAAATGTCAAAAAGATCGTCCAATTTTTCAACGAAATTTTTTTCTCCCGCACTGGCCCTTTTAGCCGATTTTTGTAAGTTCCTCCACTCTGCATAAAGTTTATCTAGTTGTTTAACACAATGAAAATTCTGACGTGTCGGAATGCGAGCTTTGTCCCAAAAAACTGGCAACTTGTTAATTTAGCACTTTCATGTACACTTAGCTTCACTTCACGAATGTTATAAAAGAGCACTTGTAATACTTGTCTATTAGACGGCAATTTATTGCCAATGATTTGTGACGAATAGTGTCCAACTAAGTAAATGAAAGTATCCTTTCGTAAGGATCTAACATCAGCCATCGTTAAATGTTTTTTCAAAAAGGAACGTATGCTAGAACTTATAATGTCACCACTGTAAAACACAATTGCAAACTGACATAAAAACCTACCGTAGGCGTATTATATTTCCAAACTTCCAAAACAAATAATTTCTAGGAAATAATTACACCAATAAAACATTATGAGAAAAGAGGTAGATATTTGTATTTTAAGTAAAATTTAAGTGTATTACCGTAATAAAATCTTATCTACAAATTTCTACCTGAATGCGGCACGGGTTACCGTTCACCGAATTATCTGAAACTTTGACATAAATTATTCCTAGTAAAATAGTATATTTTCGTGGGGTGAGACTTAAAAAATACGCAAAAAAAATTCACCCCCTAGAGAGATGGGCCATCCTAATGCAGCTGTATGTTGTCCCGTAGTAGTTTCATGTTCGTTGCATGCTTAAGTTCGGGTGTTGTAACTTTTTTCAACAGTTCTGCCGACTTTCGTATTTTAGTCCTCACACTACTTGATTCATAGTCTTTCGCTGGATGGCCTACTCCAGATGATGGTATTGGTACTTCTGGAATGGCATCTGAAATTTCCACTGGAAAGTAGCGTGGACACGATGAAAATAATTTCTTTTTGCAGCCACGATGAGTATTTATTCAAGAACTTAGTTTTACTTCTGCTGCTCTTAGTCCATCTGCAACTAATTTCATTGCACAGCAGATAAAGCTTTTGCTTCGAATCAAACATTATTTCCTCTGCATAATTTTCATCTCCAATAACATGGTAAACTTTGATGTAAACGTATTTGAACTTATCAGCAGCAACCCCAGTTGTGTCATGCCAAAAATCAAAAATTTTCTGCCGATTTAATTTTATTTCCTCCATAATTAATGAAGTCACTAAGGTTTCCTGTAACGAAAAACAAGATTATGCAAATTGTTTCGTTTATTATTATTATTATACGCGGAGCAGCAGATGCTAACACGGTTTGATCCGGCAAATATAACTAAATTGGTATTTTTCTTATTATTATGCTTTTACTCTTCAGAAGTGAATATTTAAAGGCTCTGATATTACATAATATATTATATATTTACTAAAAAATACTGTAAAAATAATTAGAATATTATTAGTAATCGTGCAGTTGTTAGATCGCTGGACGAGTGAGTTAATCGCACCTGGCGTTCCATGCAGTTGCATGAATAAATTGCAATTTTATATAGAGGCGCAAGTAGGCACAACTTATCTTTCTGCAGGCAGACAGTAGACACTTCAACTAACGTCACTGCGAAAAATCATGACACCCTGTCGCACCTAGAACTTTGTAAGTCTACGCAAAGTTGAACTTTGTCTATAACACTTATCTTTTTACACTACTATAAACAATGTTCTCAAACTAAATAATTTTCTAAACAAATTCAACAGCCTATGTGGTATTCTTCAATATATACACGTGTCTTATGCACAACACAATAATTCACGGAAAAGTCAATTTATAAAAGAATTATCTCAACGCAAACTTTACTATTATTTCACCGTATTCAAATCTCGGAAACTAAGCATCGACTAAGGGCTACTTCGGCTTTCGACATCGGAGAGTAAAATGGACCCAAGGTTGTTATTGTTTCCATCCCAAGGAGGGCTGGAATGTTCTCTACCTGCTAAATTAATCTTAGGAGTAGATTGCAAAGTTGATAATTTTGGATTTGGGCCTTGTGAAATTTCACACCTGTGGAGCTGTGTCCAGTCAAAAGACCTGCCACGATTCTGACCTGTTTCCTGCTTAGTCGCAGGACTTGTTCTGCTCGCTTTGGCAAGGGCCCCGAGATAAGGA
The DNA here is from genome assembly GCA_936432065.2 of Rutpela maculata. NCBI lineage: Eukaryota > Metazoa > Arthropoda > Insecta > Coleoptera > Cerambycidae > Rutpela > Rutpela maculata. The sequence goes on from OW386285.2 coordinate 328,502,063, forward strand.
GCTTCGCTTGTCTCAGCCCTGGGTAGGAGACCCAGAGGTCAACGAACTGGGACCGAGTCCAAATTTCTATTGACTTCTTGGCGTTTGTTCTATGGTAGCCGAGGGCCGGCACCGGGTCCAGTAGGGGCCTCTGAGAGCCCCTCTGGCCAGAGCATCTGCCCGCTCGTTACCCTCGATGTTCAGCAACACACAACTGTCCAGGCACCCAGAGAAGCTTGGCCCAATTGGATGAGCCAAGTTCACAGAGAGCCTGTTTATAGTTTTGAACCAGTATTGACTTAGTCCGTACTGATGCAAGGGCCTTGAGGTCCTGGCATAGAATCAGTGGGTTTGGTCACGGATTCCAGTTCAGTTATTTCTAGAATGCTTGGGTGGTAATGGGGGTGGATAAAGTAAAAAAATATTTTGACGTTTCTGGTTCTTGTACACACACCAAATCACAATATTTTTTTCATCCCCTTTAATAATGGGGTGGGGGTGCTAATGGGGGTGGCTAATACCAAATTTTTTTTTGAGACCTTAGTTTCTCTTGTATATACTAAATACTAATTTTATGAACTCTTAGCTGCTTGATTTACCTATTTACCCCAAATTTACCCCAATTTACCCCCCAACCCTTCGATTGAACAAGATGAAAATATAGTTTAGTTCTAGATCTCGTTAAATTACATATATGTACCAAATTTCAAGTCAATATCTCAAACGGTTCCAGAGTAAACGTGCGCACAAAAAGAAGTTACAGACCGACAGACAGAATTTTTTATCGCTCAAACTTAAAATCTCGACGTTTCATGACATTCTAAGCCTATTTGAACAATAAAAATTTAAAAAAAATTTGTTTGTCGTTACTATACTTCCATTGGATGTGGAAGTAAATGTCTTGTTCTGATCTAATTTTTTTGAAGTAACATGACGCTTTGAAGCCAATTTTGGGCATTTTTTTTTCTATCGTGTTAGTTTTTCTCTACCAACCCCTTTCATCTCCTAAATAGAGCAAGAAAAGTCTTGTTTTAAAGTTTCAACTAAGTTGTAACAATCCGCTAAATGTAACGTTTGTGAAACAAGAAAATTAAACGTTTTTTTATTGCATTAATCTAATAGAGCAATTGAAGTAAGTTTTATTTAAAGAAAGAAAACGTTTATATACAACGTAAAAATAACCGATGTTTTAAACTTATTAAAATGCACTGACATTCTAAATCTACAGGTGAAATAAATGATAGATGATGACGTTTTTTCAACGTTTTTCTACTCATCTATATTAATGCATAAAATTGGCTTGCAATTTTAGGCGAGTTTGTGCATTGTTGCCGAAATTATTTCTAGATGGCGCCACATACAAACCACTGACAATGATCAGTCACGCTTTATCTTATACTCTAATGAATTTATAGAAAATAAATAATATAGATTGCAATGTTCAAATGCATTCAGGAAACATCGATGTATTCGAATAGACCTTATAACGATCAGTTTAAAAGTCATTATTCTGTGGCTGAGCAGAGATAGCATAAAAGTTTTATGCTGTGCTATGCGTGATCTAAACCTTATATAAAACGTTTATTTTTCTGTTTAATTTGGTTTAATGAACGTACACAATTAGTGAATATTTAACGTTATTTAAACTTTTAATAAAACGCTTATATTCTACGTTTACTTTCGTTTCGTAAACGTTGAAAACTAACGAATATTTGTCGTTTTTTAATAGTTCTGTACAATGTCATTTAATCGTTATCTATATTGTGTAAAAGATATGATATATTTGATATTTAAAAACCTTTTTTCCTGCGACATTTTTTCGTTGAATCATCGCGTTTCTTAAAACCCTATAACAACGTGTGGTTTTCAACCCTTTTTTAACGTTTTTTTAAAACTATGTGTGCGCATGGGCTGTACTGCTTGATCTAGTATTCTGTCTTGACCTAATTTACACGTATCTGAATTATTGACATGAAGTCCTGGGATACCCTGTATGGCTGCATGAAAGGGCAGCAGATTTTTAAAATAACAATAAGACTATTCTCAAATTCATTGGTGTACTATGAAGACACTCTGCAGATACATATTTTTCATGTTTTAGTAATTATTATCATGAAATAGCCTGACACATTAGGGTTAAACAAATAAGCAAAGGAATATTAGTCCCTAGATTATAATATTCTTTCATTATCTGTTTATTTTGTTCTAGATTCTCGTATTTAATTATGCGCACACTTTTTTTTGTTTATCAATCCATTAGCTATTACAGGAATATGCATTCAGACTTTTAATAATGCTACAAGAGTTTTAGCTTTAAATGAGTAAAGAAAATGGAATTTTAATTTTACATTTGCAGATGAGTTTTAAATACATATTTGGTGGAAACAGCATCATTTTGCTTTTAATTAATTTACAAAATTGTACCTACATTTTGCCGTAATTAATTTTGAAAACAGCAATAACATGTTTTTATTAATAGTGCAATAGTCGTAAGTCATACACGAAAAAAAATAGCGAATTAATATTTTCACATTACAGGTAGTCTGATAAACTCTATACTCCATAAAACAAACTGTGTAAACAATTACTTTTAAATTTGTTTAAAATACATATATATAGTCGGAGCAATGAATCTTTGAACTCATTCTCTTTTGCCTTAGTCCATGGCAAAAGAGAATGAGTTCATTGAAGGGTGACAATGATTTCACACCATAAGTGTAGCAAATTTGTATTAACCTGCGTATTGGAAAATATTATAATAATAAATAATAATAATATAATTTATGATAACACAGCCACACAAAAAAAATGATTTTGATCTGAGGTTCTGACCATGTTTACTACATGTTTTTGGGGTCGCTGAGTGCGAATCCGAGGTTCATTTAACTCCATCACACCAGGATTTTGCCATAACCTAAAAAAAAAACATAATTTAAGCTATTAAACGCATATAACCTTAAGAATGAAGTTGTAATCTGAAAACCCAAGCTCTTATACCCCATAACTCCATAACCCCAAGAATGAAGTTGTAATCTGAAATTGATTTCACAGCCACACAAAAACAGTGGTCTGGCCTGTGAAGGAGCGTATCCTTATGTATTTGGACCCGCTGAAACCGAATCCGTGTCAGAATTGTCAGATTGGTTCGTTTTTCACGCCTACACCCCAAGAAAACACCCCCAAAAAGTGGTCTGGCTTGCTGACCAAACCAGTTTATCCTTATGTATTTGGACCCTCTGAAACCGGATCCGAAGTCAGTCAATTGTCAAAATCTCCCATTTTTCACCCCCAACCCCAAAAAGTAACCCCAAACAAAAAAAGTCTACTGATCAGATTAGTGTGTCATATATTTGGATCCGCTGAAACCGAATCCGAAGTCAGAATTGTCAGATTGGCTCGCCTTTCACCCCAAACCCCAAAAAAACCACCTCAAAACAACACCAAAAAAAAAAAAAAAAAAGGTGTCTGTCTGGCGGACCAGACCAGTGTGTCCTCATGTATTTAGACCCTCTGAAACCGAATATTCGAAGTCAGATTCACTCTTTTCTCATCCCTACCCCAAAAAACACCCCCAAAATAAAAAAAAAGTGGTCTGACCTACGGACCAGATCAGTGTATTTGAACTCGCTGAAACCGAATCTGAAGTCAGAATTGTCAGATTGGCTCGTTTTTCACTCCTGACCCCCAAAAAATGGTCTGTCCGGCGTATAATACCAGTGTTTTCTTATGTATTTCGTAAGGATACGCTGGTCTGCTCCGCCAAACGGACCATTTTTTTGTTTTGGGGTGGTTTTTGTGGGGTTGGGGGGTGGAAAACCAGCGAATCTGACAATTCTTACTTCGAATTCGATTTCAGAGGGTCCAAATACATAAGCATAAACTGGCATGGTCCGCAGGCCAGACAACTTTTTTTTGGGGGGGGGGGTGTTTTCTTGGGATTAGGGGTGAAAAACGAATAATCTAACAATTCTGACTTTGGATTCAGTTTCAGCGGGTCCAAATACATAAAGATACATTGGTCTGGTCGGCAGGCCAAACCATTTTTTTTGTGTTGCTATGAAATCAATTTCAGATTAAAACTTCATTCTTAGAGTTATGGGATTAGTGGGTTATGTGGTTTAAGAGCTTGGGTTTTCAGATTACAACTTCAATCTTAGAGTTATATGTGTTTCATAGCTTAAATTATGGGTTTTTTGAGGTTATGGCAAAATCCTGATGCGATGGGGTTAAATAAACCTCGGATTCGGATCCAGTGACCCCAAAAACATACAGTAGACATGGTCATACCCCCCAGATAAGAAACAATTTTTTTTTGTGTGGCTATGTAATTGGACTAGACTAGACCGTAAAATACAGTATTGGCATTGTCAGCAGGTTTAACGAGTAAATATAAAATATCAAGCACGTAAAAGTTATAAAAACTTTACATATATTTATATTATCTTTTCATAATATTTCAATTTTAATTATACTTTCATTTACACTTGAAATAACAATGAAATAAAATATCATTTTTTGAAAATGTTCATCCGTCATACACAGTATGTTCCATTTTGCTTGGAACCACCCCCATAAAATGTTTATTTTAGGTCCGGGATTAGATCGGTTTTTTATAAAACGTAGACCTCTGAAAAGTGCATTCTTGCGGTACATTGCATTTTATAAACCATAAAAGCTAGGCCCACTGTGATCTTTTCTGGGAGGGAAAACAAAGAAATCTTATTAGGGAATTTTTTTTATTTTATATTTGAGGACGCCACTGGATTCGGTAACTTCTGAAACGGGTTTGTACCAAATTTTGTGAAAAAATACCTATTTTTGAATTTTTTTTCAGTTACACCAGTGTGTCCCATTTTGCCTGGAACCACCCCCATAAAAAGTTTATTTTAAGTCCTATTTAGATCGTTTTTTTTTAAACGTAGTCCTCTGAAAAGTGCATTCTTGTGATACATTAAATTTTATAAAGGGGCGAGCGTAGAGGCGACTTCATGTGAATATCAGTCGAAATTCCGTTGAAGCAACGTCGAGCGCGGTTAGTACTTGGATGGGCGACCCACCTATCTTGGGAAATACAGCGTTCTCGCCCCACCTTCTAGAGGCTTGTATATCAGTGTATACTCGGAAGTTACGTAATTTCAGACGAGGATTACGTAGTGGATATACCATCCTTCGGAGGGGATGTAAAGCAGGCGGTCCCTTGTCTATTAAATGTTAGGCAAGTAAAAGATCCCTACTCTTCTTAAGGGAAGAGGTTCGGCAAAATTTCCAGGTTGGGGGTAGCTCGTCTCCTGGCGTAGGTGGTAGTTAAAAAAAAAAAATTATAAAATATAAAAGGTCGGCCAACTGCGGTCTTTTTGCTGGGCGGGAAATGAAAAAAGTTAGCGAGTATTTTGTTTGATACTTGAGGACGCCACAGGATTTGGCAACTCTTCAAATGGGTTTGTACCAAATTTCGTGAAAAAATATCTATTTTTGAAATTTTTCCGGAAGAAATAATAATTCTGAAATTGCCAATGAAAATCTACCGTTGCACGGGATTGTACACTTAAAAGACTGTTTTGACTAAAACAACCGACAAAGAAATTCTTCTACTGAATAATTCATTTATTATAAGTAGTGGAGCTCATGACTCACGGCCGTGGGTAATAATTCATTACTCAATGGGCAAGAACCAATCACAAGAGTTAATTTTCATTACTCAACAGTCGCGGAGCAATCACAAATGACGATTTAATGTTCAAAAATATCGCGTGTGCTATGACTTGGTGACTCGTCATCTTGCTGTCGAGGCGACCAGATGTGCCTATAGTGTTCTGTCACAAATGGATACCCATAAAAGTTAAATATAAAGTGACAATGTGTAGAAGATATATTTAGATATGTATAAGTGGATGTGTTTGTAAAATAATATTACATTTTCAGTAATTGATAAGAAATAATAGTTATTGTTTCACAGTGCCTCTAACGCAGTAAATCATAGTATAGACAATGCAGTGAAATCGTGTACCTGCGGCAAAGAGGAGAAGAAATCAGTACTAACCGAAGAGAGGAATACAACAAAGGATAAGTTTTACTATCTTATTTAAATTAGTAACAAACTACCGATTTGCAATTAACAAATGTACGTAGTGTAGCATATAAAATTGTTTGCATTGTAATGTTAAAGGGCAAGAAATGTCAAATTTCTCAGAATACTTTCAAGGGGCTGTCCTGGCATGGTATCAATTACGGCCAGACCAGTAAATTATGTAAGGCTTCTCTTAACAGTTGAGTGAAATAAATATTGGCACTATTTGAAACATAAAATAAAATTTAAAGTGTCATATTCATTCGAGATACAAAATGATGTAAATATTTGTATTTGAAATAGAAGACAAAAAATAGCTCTGTAGACGAAAAACCTTTTTAAGGTTTCATTTCAAACAAATAATTTTTAATGATTATTCCAAATAACATGCTTTTTTCAAGTGTAGTATACTAAATTTTAATTCACGTTTAAAATTTTCAAATTGAAGAAAAAAAAAAGAATATTTATAAACAAACCTAGCTCAGGTAATAACTTACAAATAAGTCAATAAACAATTCTTTCTAGCAATTTTACATATGAGCCTAGCCAGGGGCGTACCATCAGGGTAACAGTACACCTTGTCAAATTAAATCAATTTAAAAATATAATAAAAAGTTGGATAAAATTGGTGCCCATCAGTGCCATTAAAAATTAAAGAAAACTTTATCCATGCCAAAAAATATATACTGACTGTTTATACTTCTGGTACGGCTCTGGTAAGGCTAAGGAAGTTTATTAAAAAATTTAGGATCGTAATAGTAACAAGCAAAAAGTATTCAAGAAATAAGTCTCCAGAAAACCCAAAAATAATGTATCCACTACAGAACGTAGGAATGAAGACACATTGGCTACTGGTACATCAGTTAGAAGGAGACCCGTTTTTTACCAGACCTTTTTGTGTGTGTTGTGCCGTCGCTTAGGCTGGATGCGGGGTGTAAAAGATGTAATTTTGTGTTATCAGGTGAGTGATAGTGTGCGATTGACGATTTGTGAGTAGTGATTGCTGTTGTACATAATCCGGAACTAGGTAGAGTGGTTGTGATGTAGTGAAATGGAACAAGTCAAGAATGGAAGGGAATGGAAGGGAAGAGAAGTATCACAGATAAGTGTTGTTGCTCTTTGAGTTTTTGCTGGTGTCTGTTTAATAGGAGTGCGTTTTGCGGTATTGCATGTTTTTTGCGTTGTGGGTGTTATAATATATTGTTGAAAATCTGACTCAAACAGCTTTCTTAGAGGAAGTCTGAGAAGTATTTTTACATCCAAGCCCTTGAAAGTGTCGACCGCTGTCACCATGAACTTGTGGTGGGCAGTAGATTGTTGGAGTGCGGCCGTGATATTCCTGTGTAGACCCGCAAAGCTATATATCTTTTTTCTTTTTTTCGTCAACAAAAGAGAGTTGGACCAGCAGAGAGGAACACAAAATAGATGAATAATACTTTCTAAGAGCAACGAACAAACTGAAGTCCTAGGAACAGACCTGACGAATCAACTGGAACGGAGAGAAACGATAAAGGAGAGAATCAAAATGGCCATACAGAGCACAAGGGCAATCATACCTTTCACTGAGAAAAATAAATTATCATGGGACCTTACCAAATTTGTGTACATAGCCGTCAAAACGATGATATATGGAGTCAAAAGACGCGGCAACTACAAAAGCCAGCAGAAGAAGTTTTTTGGGAAGAGCAAAAAGGGACATCGCCCAACTCCTCGCGAAAACAATAAAACGAAAACAGCGACATAGCACATCTACATTATTAGGAGGAAAGAAAAAAAAAGGATAGAAATGCACGCAATGAAGTACTGGGGACATACCCAAGGAAAGGACCCAACACATCTACTGAAGAAAGCGCTAGCATCGAACATCAACAAACTAAAGACAGGAAGACCTTGCTACAGCGGAGAACAAAAAAGATTCGAAGAAGCAGAAACACAAAAAGAGGAGCATAAATACTCCATATTAGGATACAGCGCGGCAACATATTTCACAGGAAGACTCAGAAGAGGCAGAAGTCCAGAACCAAAAACACAAAAAGGGAGCTTCAACGCTCCCTCACGACACAATGCGGTAACGCATCTCACAAATACCTACACCTCCTATCCCACATTCCTTTACCATGCGCCATGTGGCACTCGCTGCTGGCATCAAGCAAGACCTTAGTACAACCCAGCGTGGACGTAGCAGGCCCAGTTGTATACCTGGTTGTGACAGCAATGCCTACCGCACGCTGGTAAATCAATCAATCAGAAATATCGCGTGTGCTATGACTTAATTCAATATGTCATGTAAATATCAATATGTGATGAACATCTAGATTTCTTTAAATTTTAAAATTATTATCAGTTTTTTTTACTAATTTGCGCAAGTTTATTGTGAAATAATAATTTCAAGCGATGCGATGATTAGTTGTAAAAAAGTATTCTACTAGCGTGTAATAGTTATTACACTCTCGTTGAATAATATATAGCTGAAGCAGTCAAAATAGTCATCGACGTACCGCCCATCTGGGCGATATTGTAGAGACGCAATGATTGCAGAACGCAGAGCCGGATTTAACTATATTGTTCGCTCGTTTAGTTTTTCAATGTATATATAATAGGTATTTGTCCAAGCGCGGATCTAGAAATTTCAATAATTTTTTTCTCGTCTGTGGCGCATGGGATACGAAATATGGGAAATAACATCTTGAGAAGCACTTCTCTAACGACCCCTAAAATTTTGAAAAAGCAGTTTGCGAAAATTTTTTTCAAAATTCGATTACAGCCCCCCACCAGGTCTAGGGACTCCTGTTTAAAATATTTTTTTATTGTCACATGCATTTTACTTTTCATAAAAATACAGCAACATTTTTTGAAGTTTATGAAAATATTTTCATTACTAACTGAGATACAACGAATTGAAATTTTGTGATTTGTTAAATTGTAAATCACAAAATTTCAATTCGTTGTATCTCAGTTAGTAATGAAAATATTTTCATAAACTTCAAAACATATTGTTGTATTTTGAAAAGTAAAATGCATATGACAAAAAAAAATAATTTTAAACAGGAGTCCCTAGACCTGGGGGGTAACCGAATTTTGAAAAAAAATTTCACAAACTGCTTTTTCAAAATTTTTTAGGGGTCGTTAGAGAAGTGCTTCTCGAGATGTAATTTCCCATATTTCGTATGGGTCCCATGCGCCACAGACGAGAAAAGAATTATTGAAATTTCTAGATCCGCGCTTGTATTTGTCAGCCGCGGCTTGTGAAATTTAGATGGGTCATATCTTAGTATTGGGTCATGGAACCCAAGGCATATTTTGTGACATGAGTACCATGATAAAATAAAGCAGTTTTGCGGAAAAAAAATTACATCGAAATTTGCAAAAGAAAGTTTTAAAAATGAGTTGAACCCTGGGTTTTTGTAAAGACTCATTTAAATTTTATTAATTTTTTTTTCAGAAAAAGGAGGAAAACAATATTTAATACAAATTAAATAAGTCTTTTTACAAAAACCCATTTGTTGTGTGGTGTTCAATTAATTTTTAAAACTTTTCTTTTTGCAAAATTCGATGATTTTTTTTTTATTGCGGAACTGCTTCAATGTACAAAAAACGTATTATCTTGAAATAAAAGTAGTGACTACACCTATAGTAGTTACAGTATCTACAGTTCGCTTAATATAAATTATTACTACACATCAAGAACCGCGAGGAGGTATGAGCATTTCTCGCCAGGAAAGGATGGGTATGGAATATTAATAAAGGATAAAGAGATTATTTAAAAAGTAACAAGAAACCTTTAAAAACAAAATGAAAACAAAAAATATACTCTAAGACCGGTACATTCATCTCCAGTTAAGTCTATTCTCCAGATAATTTCCTTGGATACAATTGTGTCAATAATTGTTTCCATGGGATCTATCTATAGAACAGACTTAACTGAAGATGAAAGTACCGGGGGTTAAAATAGTAACAGAAACACATATTTGTCTCAATAAATAAACTAAAAATAAACTCTAATGTAAAGTTATTACCACAATAAAAGCAGAAAGATGAATTATTGCAAAAATAAAAAAAAATCATACCAAGTTTCACCTAGATAATAAATGGGTCTATTTTCCATGAGTTATTTTATTTCTTCTAAATATGAATTTCGCCAATCTACTATTCGTCTGCTGTCCATAATTGCCATTCGTTTATTAATAGTTTGATATTTAAATCCAATATTTTTTCATCCAATTTCCTAAAGTTCTTTTGGTATATTTTAGAGGATAATCCAATTCCTTTAGTTTTCTGTCTATCACGTCAAGAGTTGCAATTTCATTTTTCTGATACGCGTCGTAAACTACACATTTTAAAAGTTTTGCTAAAGTCCAAAGTTTTCGATTTACCGGCGTCGGATCGTTGTTTTCTTGGGAGGACACCTTCTTTCACCAATTTGTGTATTGTCGAACGGGAAACTTTTGTTAGAGATGCTGTTTCACCTATTACATCTAAATCATCCAAATTAGGGCCATTAGCTTTTTGTTCCAAAATACTATCGTAAACACTGATGGATTTTGATTTTCTTTAATACTGTAATCACTATCACTTTCATTTTCACAAACACGATTAAATGCAGACGTAGATGCCTCACACGGTCGAAACATTTTTATATAAAATGTATTTTATATTAAAAAATAAATAGATATAAAATAATAATAATTTATAATATTACACTTACAATATCCCCCAAAACACTGCTATGAATTGGTAACAAAACTTACTAAAATTATTTTCAAAAACATATTACCAAATAAAGAAATATAAAGTAATTATCGAATTATATCTTCACCCCGACAGTATAAGCTCGACTGCGGTATCTCAAGTGCGGTCCTGAATTAAAAATAACAGTCTAAGGGTGCCCACATGCCTCGTCAGATGCCGACATCGATATCATCTCTCTCATATTAATGTAAGTGGGGTAAAGACGGGAGATCTACTTGCCCAGCCTATTCATTCCTCTCCCTTCATAACATCATTACACTACACTACACTATTAAGACTACTTCAACTTTTCTATTATTTATAAGTAATAAGAAATATGAAATAAGACATATATACATTAAATATAAATAATTACCTCTCCGACAGCGTTAACAGAAATCAGTGGAGCCTTGATTTCTGTTTCCAATATAAAATTTGATATTAAATTAGCTACCAGCCTAGTTTGCGTATTTAAACGTTTTCCAGGCATAATGAATTAAGTCAATTAATTGCGTAAAGTAGACAACATGTGCGTCACTGACGATTGATACACGAGACTGATGCGCTTCTATGTAGTATAGACGTACGCGTTACCATTACTCTCAAATCCAACACGCAGGACAAGCATACGTAGGTCGTAGACTGTCGAAGACACACACCATTACATGCATTCCAGGTTCCAGGTTCAATTGTAATAAGTGAGACGTCAACATAGAAACGATAGTCTCGCTTGCTACCTGCATTAGTGACGTCAGTTCAAAGATCCATTGCTCAGACTATATATCGAAAGTGTTTTGATAAAGATTTGTAAATAGAATATTTAGAGATTCTAAAGCTAGCGGATATTGTCTTATTTCTATGTTTCAATATTTCGATATTTTGAAATACGAATCATATAACAGCTGCTCGTTTTCTATGTTGAAGAAATAATAAAATTGTTTGTATTGAAACAGAACATTTATTTTTAATAAAATTAAAACAAATTTTTACAAAAATGGTGTAAATATCCACCACCCAGACACACAGCCCTCTTTTTAACGAACACATTTTGCTAAAAAAAATAGGATTACTATTGATTCTTCCAATTATTTCTGCAATTCGGGTTTGAAGATGTTCAATGCCATGGATTTTTTAAAAAGGCCACAAAAAGAAAGCGCATGGAGTAATGTCACGTGATTTAGATCTTTCATTTTAACTCCTACTTTATATAAATGCCCTGGCGAAGTTTAGCCGTAACCATTCCACCACACAATCAAGACACACTCAATAAAATTAATATTTTATCAAAAACTATTTAAAATTTAAAATGACTTATCTAAGCTTGAAAAGCATACAAAAATCTTAAAAAAAAGATTTAAGAATATATTATTTTGAAATTTTTCAAGTCAGTGATTATGCATTTTAACACACAAAATTAATGTTGCAATTTTTTATTGTTGACATTCATTATTGTTGTAAAAAAATATTGATTGATCTATATCACATAGTTATTAGAAAAAACACTACGTGGATGTAAAAGTAATTAATAAAATATTTGTAATGCTGTAGAAAGCAATTATTCTATATTTTTTTGCAAAAATCTATAATTAACTAGAAGTAAAAATCGTAAAAAAGAATTTTGCGATTTTGTTTTTGTTTTTTACGCATATTTTGTTAGAGTGGCCCCAAAAATAGGCCAAAAATCGCCCAAAAATCGCCCATTTTCTCGCCCTCAAATTTTGTTTCAAATTAAGTGCTAAATTATTGTTAATAATACACAGCCCCACAAAAAATGAATATTCATCAGTTATGGCAGAGCAATCAAGATATTCTTAGAATTTTTTGACGCAGAATTCAAATCTAAAATCGCAAAATCCATATATCCATTGATTAATTCAAAAGAGCCAAAAACATCCCCTATATAAGAATGAAAATAGGAAAAAATGATGCTATTGAGTTATAGGGCTTCCATGAACAGAAATATAATATAAGTCTATTGGCTGAATGCATGAACGAAGGTGTCGACTAGACACAAAGAAATCGAGACACGCCCTTAAGGGGGCGAAAAATACCCTAATACAAATCCCAAATATCAAACTGCACAAACAATAACTGGTGAAATAGTTTGGACCCTCTAATCTTTATTAATAAGAATAAACCATAAATCTGTTACGATCTAGTACACGAAAACAATTCATTACAGGGTAAAAACCTACCCCTTATCTTGAATTATGAACTTGAGTCAAGGAAAAAATAGTGAATGTACCAGATATCGCATTTTGATTGCAGTAGGTATGAATGTGGGACGATAACTAGAATTTTTGTAACTATTTTATGACACACCTACAATGGGGTAAGAGAACGGGACGAAAACTTGTTGGTGGGTCTCACCCCCTGACCCCCATCGAGATCATTTGGGGGATGAAAAGGAATCAAGAGGCCCTGACATAAGAGAAAAGCACTCTTGGAAACGGCTACATCAGTATTTTTTATTATGTAATGCAGCGATTACGAGATTGCTCCAATATTCATCCCTTCGCACCCTTACCCCCTCATAAAATCCACTTGAGGGTTAAAAACGGCGTTCGGGAAAGGGATACTTTCCTTAATGTCAGATTTTTTTTCGATACAATATAATGATTGTAAAATTGCTCAGATTTCCACCCCTGACCTCTGTTGTTTCCGTGAACTAGGTCAGAACAGATTTATGATTCATTCCTATTAATAAAGCTTAGAGGGTTCAAGCTTTTGCGCCAGTTATTGGAGCTTTTGTGCAGTTTGGTATAGTATTGGGGTAGTTTTCACCCTCTGAAGGGTGTGTCTCAATTGCTTTATGTAAGCCCTAGTCAACACTTTCGTTCATGCATTCAGCCAATAGATTTATATTATATTTCTCTATAACTCGATAACTCAATAGCATCATTTTTCCTTATTTTCATCCTTATATAGGGGATGTTTTCGGCTGTTCTGAAATAATCAATGGATATACGGATTCGTCGATATTAGATATGAATCCTGCGTTGAAAAATACTAAGAATATCTCGTTGTAATGGCAAAACTGATAAATATTTTGTATGACATTGTATTTTTTTATATGCATCGCGCTTATCACAACTTTAATTCCTCATATCTCAGAAACCAAAGATATGCTTATCTTGAAATTTTTTATTCAGGATGTTCTCATCTTTAACAATAATTTAGCACTTAGTTTGAAACAAAATTCGAGAGCGAGAAAATGGGAGATTTTCGGGATCACTCTTTGTAGAATTCTTTTTTGTAAAGAATACAATTCTGCACAAAAACTTGATCAACAATACATTGATAGAGACGGACTGTAAGTTCTTAACTGTAGATGCAATGTACGCTTGCGACAATGTCCGGCTCTCAGGAAATAGCATTTTTGTGCGATATCGAATGATATTCCACTTAAAGAATGAAAAAAAAAATGGTTTATATGCAATTAAGTGTTTACAGAGGGTAACTGATATTGAAATTATTCTTTTAACCCAAAAATAAACTAGTGGAAGCATTATACTCTTCGCCGATTTACTGAGCTTTTTATATAATTGTTACAAATTCTATAGGGTAATAGGGTACTCTTCGCATTTTTCTTGTAAATAATGTTAGTTTTTGGACATTTTAAATTTTGTGATACCAACTTTGTTGCGGAAAAAAATTTATGAAAAAAAGAATCACCATGTGAGGGATCGAACACAAGACCTTTGAATTGCCAATTGCCAATTGCAATATTCTTTATTTTATTTAACTATTGGTACAATTCATTTATTATTTCATTCATATTTCAGTTGACAATCAAATGTATAATCATAGAGTCACAGGTTACGCGTATATGGGCACGAGTGACGCCACGGCCGGATATTGTGGCAGGAATGACTTCATGATTGTAGCTTTATTTACGTTAAATGATTTCTTTAATAAAGTATAATCATATTTTAGTACTTTAATATATTTCGATTTCAGATTTTAGTTTAATTATTGTAAAAAGCAACGGGAATAATATTTTAATGTGCAGGGAAAATTTACAAAAACCCTGCTTCTGTTAGTCAGATGAATAAAAACAATTATTTGTCTATAAGACAAATTATTAGAAGTTGTTCAGATTTCGGCGGAGGGTCAAGGGAGTTAGTGGGAGGCCTTTGGATTGCAAGGCAAATGCATTAGCCATTGGGCTATCTCATCTTGCCAGAAAATTTGAATGAATGTCATTCAAGAATTATATTTCAACGGATTAGATACATTATTATGAAATATATATATATTGGTCGTTATTAATATAACAAAAAGCTCATTAGAGCTAAGCAGACTGTATTTTTCCTTTATGTAGTTGATTTGGGATTAATAGGTAAATAAAGTAACTATAAAATGAACGTTAGGTCAGTTAAGCGAGCTTACCACGTGTACTGTTTCTGTATCCTCCTGCTCCGGGGTTGTGATGAATGTCTTGTTCAGAGGCCTCTGTGCTGTTCCAGTGGAGCAATCTTCCTGGGGTTTTCTAACTTCTAAATGTTACATATGATCACGCACACACAACGGTTTAAAATATTGACTTCCACAACGAGTCTTCTATTTCTAATTGACTGCTAGAACGCGAGTCGTCTATTTTGATTGACTGCTAGAACGCGCGTCGATTGACTTCTAGAACGCGCGTCGTCTGTTCTCGATGACTGCTAGCACGCGAGTGTTTCTATATTCTTCTATCTAAGTATCTAGTGGTGGGGGCAATCTTAACTGACACAAAATGATAGGCAACTAATAATACGCAATAAAATTTCGTCGAACCTACGATTGATAATTACTAGGCGCAAATTCTTCGATAATTACATTTAATTCTCAACATTCCCCTCACCAAAATACGAGTTATTTTACCAAATCTAAACTAACAAAAAAAACTAAAAATAAACGAGAAAAACTAAATTACTAACTAAAACGCTGTCAATCGACAGGCAGCGGACACAGTTTGACAACTGGTCGCTTGAATATGCCAGTGCTCGTTCGTACGCTTACCACCCGGACTATACCATCAGCTCCTGGATGAGTTTCTGTTACGCGGCCTAACTGCCATTGTAAAGGGGGTAAATTTTCTACCTTTATCAACACTAAAACACCAGGTAAAATAGCTTTCCCCGGGTCTAACCACTTTCCCCTTTGTTGCAAAGTATGCAAATATTCGGAATGCCACCTCACCCAAAAACTCTGGTGCATTCTTTGTAATAATTGCCAGCGACTCAGTCGTGACAACGAAATACCGGTAACGTCTGCATCCGGAACAGCCGTCAATGGCTCTAAAGTAAGGAAATGACCTGGTGTCAGGGCAGACAAGTCATTTGGATCCGAACTAAGCGCAGTCAAGGGTCGCGAATTGAGGATGGCCTCTATTTGTACAAGAACCGTATAGAGTTCTTCATATGTTAAGATTTGTTCCCCTATGACCCTCTTTAAATGTGTTTTTACTGAACGAACACCACTCTCCCATAAGCCGCCCATATGGGGCGACGAGGGCGCGTTAAAATGCCAATCTATCGCTACTTGGCCCGCGGCCAGTTTCATGTAACTACTAAGTTCTTTGTGAGCCTTCACAAAGTTTGATCCGCAATCACTATAAATTTTACTACATCTACCTCGTCTTGCGACGAATCTCCGTAATCCAGCTAAAAAAGCCTCGGCGGTCATGTCCGAGACTAATTCTAAGTGCACAGCCTTGGTGGCCATACAAACAAATAAGCACAAATACGCCTTCCTAACCACAGCTCCCCGAACCCTACCCACAGTAATCATTAGTGGACCAGCGTAGTCCACGCCTACGTGAAGAAATGGTTTCAATTGTGACACTCGAACTGCAGGTAAATTTCCCATAAGGGGTTGGAGAGGTGTAGGGTTCGTACGCCAACACCTTACACACTTCGTCAAGACGCTACGAATGGCCCGTTTTGGTGACAATATCCAAAATTGTTGAGCTAGAATCGACTGTACTGTCCGTGGCCCTGCATGTAGGTACTTGATATGAACATTCTCTATAAGAAGCTGCGTTAACCGACAGGAACGCGGCAAGAGTATAGGGTGCTTTTTATCAAACCCCAACTGAGAATGATAAAGCCGACCGCCTACACGTAAAATGTTCTGTTCATCTAAAAATACGTTCAATCTTCTCAAAGGCTTTGACGGCGATAGTCGCTTTTTCAACCTTACTATATCTTGACTAAAATGTGAGCGTTGTACGTGACTAACTAAAACGAAAATGGAATTTCGCATTTCTAAAAGAGATAAAAAATTGTCTAAGTGGCGTTGACTAGGATTTCTAAGATTACGAATAAAACGCACCATGTATGCTACTACTCGTTTTATCGTTTCTAAACTACTATGTTTTTCTAAAAGTTCATCTAAAATGTTTGAATCGACTAAAGTAGTTAGAGTAATTTTTCGTTCTTCCTCCAAGGCTTCGGAAGGAACAGACACATTACTCTCTTTTTCTAACCATAATTCGTCGCGACGGTACAAAAAATCGGGTCCCCCCCACCATAGGGAATGGTGGACTAATTCCGAGGGGAATAACCCCCGGGATGCGCAATCGGCGGGATTTTCTAAAGAAGAAACGTGATACCACGCTGTCGGAGACAGTTTTTCTTGGATATGTGCTACACGATTACTAACGAATGTCTGCCACCTATGTGGAGACGATTTTATCCAAGAAATCGCTACCATGGAATCCGACCAAGCACAAACTCTATGAAATTGAATTTTACTGCTATATACAGAGAGACAGAACGATAATAAATCGGCTAATAATACAGCGGCGCACAACTCCAGCTTAGGAATAGAAATGCGTTTAAGTGGAGCGACCCGAGACTTGGCACATAAGAACGACAAGGATACGTTATCATCCGAATCTAGGGCCCTAATGTAACTTACGGCGGCATAGCCTTTCTCGCTAGCATCACAGAACCCGTGAAGTTCGCAGCGTAAATTTCCCACTGCTATACGTCTAGCTAAATGTATGTCCGAAAGCCGTGACAGCTCTGCACGATACTGTTGCCAAGCTCGCAAAATATCCGGAGGTGGAGTGTCGTCCCATCCCAAACCTAAACACCATAGGCGCTGTATTAAGTGTTTTGTAAAAAATGTGACAGGCGTTAAGATTCCTAAAGGGTCAAAAACTCTAGCTAATTCTGAAAGGATGCTACGTTTGGTACAAGATTTGTCAAGTGTTTGCACATTAAATGAGAACACATCGTTGGCAGGATACCATTTTAACCCTAATATCTTTAAACTTTCTTCCTTGTCAAATGATAACGAACTATGCATTGAATGAGAAGAAGGTAAAGTGGAAAGCAAGGACGCATCGTTGCTCGCCCACTTGCGCAGTTCGAAACCACCCTCTTTTAATAAACCAATCAGCTGGTTTTGCAAGAGAGTAGCTTCCTCGAGAGTATCACTGCCCGTAACTATGTCATCCATGTATGTGTCTACCTTTAATGCGGCGGCAGCTAACGGAAATCTACTAGCACCGTCCTCCGCCAATTGTTGCAACACTCGA
Source organism: Rutpela maculata (assembly GCA_936432065.2). NCBI lineage: Eukaryota > Metazoa > Arthropoda > Insecta > Coleoptera > Cerambycidae > Rutpela > Rutpela maculata. The sequence continues at coordinate 328,520,368 of OW386285.2, forward strand.
ATTGCTAAATAGGGTGCACAATTTACCCCATACGTAACCGTTAATAATCTAAAAATTTGTATTTCCTCCCTAGGTGAAAATCGCCAAACTATACGCTGATAATCTACTTGATTAGGATTAACTAATATTTGCCTGTACATTTGTTTAATGTCAGCGGTGAAAACAAAGTTATGTAATCTAAAATTCAATAAAATTGTGACTATATCTCTCTGCAATTTCGGACCAGCAAGCAAACTATCGTTTAATGAAATGCCATTGGAGGCTTTCATCGACGCATCGAATACTACTCGCAACTTTGTCGTGGGGCTCTCTGGTCTGAGTACACAATGGTGTGGAATATAAAATGCGTTGTCTGAGACGGTTTCGTCAGAAACTCGTTCCATGTGACCTAATTCTAAATATTCCCTAAGAAAATTCGAATACTCTAAATGCAACGACGGATTTTTTACTAATCGTCGTTCTAAAGAAAGAAATCTATTAATAGCTAGCTGCTTTGTGTTCGGAAAAAACACACTATTATCCCTGAAAGGGAGAGAAACTACGAACCTTCCACTATCGGTTCTACAATGACTATCTAAAAAATACTTTTCACAGATGACGTCATCTGGAGAAAGCCTGGAATGTTCTGGGACATTTTCCAGTTGCCAGAATTTTGTAACTAAATTTTCTAGCGAACTACTATCTACTGAACAAAAGAAAGAATTTACTATTGGAGTAGGTTGCTGTGTATTCCCCATTAAAATATATCCAAACACCGTATTGATAGCTATAGGGGTATTTTCTGCGCCTAGAATCCTCCCACTAGTTAAAAGTAATGGGAAAATATCCGCGCCTAAAAGGAGGTCAATAGGGCCTGGACAATTAAATTTGGGGTCCGCCAAAGTGACGTTGCACAGATGCGGCCACGCTTCTATATCTAAATGCGCTGAAGGCAAATCTGAACAGATTTTTGGCAAAACTATAGCACTAAGGTCGAATGTCGGAGTAGGTTTACCAACCGGTCGCAAAGTAATGTCTACCCCGGAGGCTTGAGACACTAGTGGTGTCTGACATAACCCTTGAACTGACATTGACGTGTCAAACTGACGAATTCCTAATCTATGAGCACATTTTTGCGAAATAAAACTAAGTTGCGCTCCACTATCTAATAATGCCCGACATTTTTCAAAAATCCCCCTACTATTTCTAACTTCTATAAGAGCTGTGGATAATAAAATTCCATTTTTATTACGCACGAAACCCGACAAGGAACTAAAGGAGGTGCTAGGACCTGCGCTACCGGCGGGGTTCAACTCCTCCGCGCGGGAATGACTAGCCGACTCTAGTACCGGTGTACTAGGAGCCTGTGGCTCAGTCTTTCTACTAAAATGCAACATGCTATGATGTTTACTATGACAAGTTCGACATCTAAAATTTGAGCTACATTGTTTGATGCTATGTGCAGCGCTCAAACAATTCAAACATAATCGGAACTGTCTTACTAATTGATAACGTTCTTGAGGATTTTTTTCTATAAACTGTGGACATTTGCTAACTACGTGGGATGATTTACATAAACAACAATCTAGGCTGTGAGCAGGCTTCGAGGCCGTAGCACAGAAGGCAGACCTATGCTGTGGCTTACTAGAGTGTGGTGATCTACTAATATCTATCTTTTTATTTTTTAATCTAGAGGAAGATTGATCCATTTGTTCTAATGTGACACAATGGTTTTCTAAGAACTTTACTAATTTCGCATAAGTGGGTATAGTGGTCGTACTACCATGGTGCAATTCAAACCGCGTAAGTATCGCACCATCAAGACGTTTCATGAGCATGTGGCTAAGAATAAAATCCCAGTGGTCAACTGGAAATTCTAAATTACGAAGAGCTGCTAAGTTTTCTTGATAACTATCTAAAAGTTTACGAAGTTCGACTACACTATCTGACGAAATTTTTGGAGCATTTTCTAACTCAGAAAAATAAGCATTAGCTAATAAACGCTTATTTGAATATCTTTTCACCAGGTTATCATATACAACCTTATAATTGCCCGCTAACATCGGCAAGTATTGAGCCATACTAAGAGGCGGCCCTTTTAACGAAGACAGTAAATAGTTAAACTTTTCAATGTCTGACAAACTCTCATTTGTGTGAATTAAGGCATCATAAAGCTGAATAAAAGAGGGAAAAGCTTTAATGTCTCCAGAAAATTTCGCCAACTCTATTTTCGGAAGGTTAATGTGACTAGGCACAACCGAAGTAGTATTATGCAACAGCGACATCCTCCTATTATCATCCTTTTCAAAAAGATCTGTATGTGCCGTCTGTATAGCATAATATTGTTTTTCAAAACTACGTAATATTGCATATTCAGCATCTAAATCTGCATCTTTATCAAGCGCTAATAGGTTTAAAATACCCGAATAATTTCTATCAAATTCCCCTTTAATCGCTTCCAATTGTGCAAATCTCGACTTAAAGGCAGTATGATATTTTTTATCCGCTAAAGCCCTTTCGCAAATCTCATGAATTTCTTGCAATCTATTTATTTCAGATGTCTGAAACGCCCTGTATTTTTTCAATTTGTCTGCGGCTGACATTTTCTACAATGAAATTGAACTATAATTTCGTAACTATTTTCTATGATTGACTAAACTGTGTTTTACTACCACTATAACACAACCCTCTAAGCGATTCCCAAAGTATCTACACTAATCTCTAAACTTGAGTTACGAAAAGAACTAAAAAAGGTAATCTAAAAGTCTAAAAGTGCTCCCATATGAGAGAACACCTCAAAGGCAACCCTTGACGCTACAAACTACACTATGTATGAACAAAAGGAAAATGATCTCTATCCACGGTTACGAGGTTATAAATCACTGAAATATTTCAGAATAAATTTATACTACAAAAACCGTACCTCTGACTAGCTATAAATGACTAATTTAACCCCTCAACAGTGGGATATTAACATTGCATTCCACGACTATTAGCTGAAATAACAATATCTAAAACAGTTCAGTTTACCACTGGATTCACCATCTAAACAAGTAAATGATGGGGAAATTTTAACTTCGCGGAATCTACTAACTGCTAATGTAAACAAACAAACAGAATGGATTAAAAATCGCACTATAACACTATAACTATATTTGCTTGAATGTTAACCAGCAGTATTATAAGTTAAAATTATCTACTTCTGAATTATTTAACCCAATGCTAAATAATCAGTTTTCAAACTATATTTTAAATTGTGGTAAACAGAACGAAATTAATGCAATGTCTTCTCCTTGCGTGTAAATCTAAATCAGCTGTTACTTCGAACGGCGTGGCAAGCGTACGTTGCGTCTGCGCCGTACAACGAAAAGTAGTTCCTATTTAGAGAGCTCTGGCAGCTACTCTGTCATTGGCTAACAGTTTGAATGCTAACCGACCATCTAACAAAAAACGTGAAATGGAGAACGCTAATCTAAAATTTCACACTAATATATTCACCTATTAATTATCAATCAGGGTCGAAGGCACCAAAAAATGGTCGTTATTAATATAACAAAAAGCTCATTAGAGCTAAGCAGACTGTATTTTTCCTTTATGTAGTTGATTTGGGATTAATAGGTAAATAAAGTAACTATAAAATGAACGTTAGGTCAGTTAAGCGAGCTTACCACGTGTACTGTTTCTGTATCCTCCTGCTCCGGGGTTGTGATGAATGTCTTGTTCAGAGGCCTCTGTGCTGTTCCAGTGGAGCAATCTTCCTGGGGTTTTCTAACTTCTAAATGTTACATATGATCACGCACACACAACGGTTTAAAATATTGACTTCCACAACGAGTCTTCTATTTCTAATTGACTGCTAGAACGCGAGTCGTCTATTTTGATTGACTGCTAGAACGCGCGTCGATTGACTTCTAGAACGCGCGTCGTCTGTTCTCGATGACTGCTAGCACGCGAGTGTTTCTATATTCTTCTATCTAAGTATCTAGTGGTGGGGGCAATCTTAACTGACACAAAATGATAGGCAACTAATAATACGCAATAAAATTTCGTCGAACCTACGATTGATAATTACTAGGCGCAAATTCTTCGATAATTACATTTAATTCTCAACATATATATATTGGTAAAATGTAAAAACAAAAAAAAATATAGAGAATAACATTTCGAAAGATTTCTATTTAAGTACAAATGATAGAAATTTTGAAAAAAAAAATTTTTTTATTTAAATGATTAATAATTTTTTTACTTATTGATTGATTTTTTTCGCTAACGCTAACTTACTTTCCAAATTTCAATACAATCGCACTTTTCTTTCTTAAGTTATCGTGCTTACAAGAAACGTGACGGACGGACAGACAGACGGACGTTTTGAAAGTTGTTCAGAATTCGTTCACTAACACAATGATATATGTTATGTTAACTGCCAAATTTGAAACTCATATTTTCCTGTCAATTACTAAATGAAACAGATCAAAAACAATATATATCTATTTTTTTATACATTTACAGAATATTTTTAAAATTAATAAGCTCTTCCATCTATCTTTGGAAATTTGACAAAAATTATGGCAGCTGCCAAATTTAGAAATACATATTTTCCTGTCAACTTCGGAACCAGGTACATTGAAAACACTATATATATTTTTCTGAACACCAACCTGTTATTGTATGAATTATTTATCTAAAAATCGTATTTTTTATATTTGACAGTAATTTTGACAGTTGTCAACAACTAAATCAAAAATTCATCTAGACAGATCAATAGCTGATTAAAAGACGAAGATTAAAAAAAAATTGTTACGAAAACTAAAATTTACAGCCCGTTAGAATAAATTTAATAGAAAAAATAGTATCTTTTTGTAAAAATATGATCTTTTAGTAAAAATTTAAAAAAATGAAAAACGAAATTTCAAAATCCGGCTAGAGGGATCGATAGGCAAAATTTGTTCTACGACAGGTAAAGTCCAAGGGAGAAATATAATTTTTCGTTTAATTTCGGTGGCTCATACTGTTCAATAAATTATAGATTTTTTCTGAATTCATTGATATCCATTTCAAATGCTATTTGTTTTTCTATTTTATTGAATTTATTTAAAAATAAAAAATCACTTTCAATATAATTTTTATTGATCCTTATATTTTGCACTAGTACAGAAACAAAAGAAAGAATCAAAAGGATATTATTCACATTTCATTATTAGACATGATTTTTGTTAAAGTTTAAGAAAAATTATATTGAAAGTGATTTTTTATTTTTAAATAAATTCAATAAAATAGAAAAACAAATAGCGTAGATTTGAAATGGGTATCAATGAATTCATCTATATCTATATTTTATTGAACACCAGGAGCCACTCCATTTGACAAAAAAAAATTTGGATAAAAAAATGATTTGTTCAATTTTGGAGGCTTCGTAAATAGTTATTAATGAAATTAAACGAAAAATTATATTTTTCTCTTGGACTATATACCTGCCGTAGAACAAATTTTGGGTATTCCAAAGCCCTCTAGACGAATGTCTTAAAATGCTTTAAAAAACCGAACGACTCAAAATTCGCGGAAATCTCATGATATACTCAGAATGTTGTCTTTAATCCAAATATGTAAACATATACAGGGTGTTCCGTTTAAAAATCGAAAGTTGCGGTCATTCCCGGGTAAAACGAAAATGGTCTCATACCGTTTTTAAGTAGAAAATTCCATTTTTACAGGTAGTTTATGCACCCCAAATTTCAAATGGATAAGTTAAAAAATAAAGGAAATATAGGGGGGAGCCACTAGCCTGTGGCGCCCGGTTTATCAACATAGATTTTGCTACTATTTACCACCAGCTGGACAGTTTAAATTTAAAAATATGAAATAATAATATTTCCCAGGGTAAGAAATTGAAGACTGCGTCGGGTGATAGATTGTATCGATTTTATTACAATTCGTTTCATTTTTATTATTTGTTTTGTTTATTTAACTACAGTCACTTTACTTTCATCTTCTAATGCACTATCACAAACAAAACACACCCGTAGAGACATTACTGTGGCGACGAAGTCTGATTTCGAACATTTGCACAATAATTAAACAGTAACAGTAAACAGCGTTGAGTGTACACTGACTGGCCGACCTGTGCTGTGGATCTACACCTTTTGTTGAACTGGTTTTAATAATCTATATTAAGAAAACATAAAACATATGAGTGAGTCTGAAAGCTGGTTCACTCCTGTTTTTTATTTTTTTACTTACTTATTAATCGATTTGCACAAACTACCAATAAGTAAACGATTTTATATTTTAATAGTTTTAATACTCATTGTAAATAGAATCGTGTGAATAACGGAATTGTATTCAGCCCGCATACAATTTGTTTTTAAAAACGCGATTTAAATTTGCCGCCAAAAGTACCAACAAAAAGATGGCGAAGATCGCTCAAATTGCTTAAAGAAAAATCAAAGGCGGTGCGGAGAGTGTCGCTTCTGGAATTTTCTTACTCTGTGACTGAACTCTCCGTCCCTCCATAATACTGCAATGTGTTTAAGTTACTAAGGGCCGGTTTCACAGGTTCAGATTAAACTATAGTTTAACTTGAAAATTCATCTATAGGTTTAAATTGTAGATTTTAGTGTTTTGTAAAATTCCGTTTTATAAGCGTTTGTCAGTATCGTCAGTGTTATTGTTATAAAACCTCCCAGAATGGACCTAAGTCGAAAAATAAATAAAAATTTCGACTTATCAAAAGACAATTAATTTAGAGCATAACATATTTAAGGCATCAGCGCCGTAGACTGGCATACACGCTCACAGAAAAGTAAGGCACAACAAGGCGCGCAATTCAAAAGTATGCCAAAAAGGTGAAACTTCTAGTTAAACTTTAGTTTAATCTGAACCTATAAAACTGGCTCTTATTCCGACATACCCTCGTATATGGATTAGGGAATCCAACGACCTGTCAAAGTTTTTGGGAATATGGCGTTGAGAGTAAACACGAGTTTATTTTAATTAAATTCCAGAAACCTAACCAACAGAAAAACACAAACGTTTAACGAATCAAAATGACACCATGTTGACAGTCACGTGACTTGGATTGCCTAATTTCCTATTTTTTTGCCTGATGCGTCACATTTGACATTTTATATAACTTAATGTTTAGCTCTTTTCTGTGTAAGTGAATATTTTAAACGTAAGGAACAAGGTCATATGAAAACTGTATCCTCTTTTGTTCCAGATAATGGCCAAGCCAGAATTCGACTTCAAAGATAAATTATCATTCTATGGCGAATGGTTCGACTTCGACTCATATTACCAAAAAAAGTTTGTGATAAACTACTACCCCAGTGACAACACGCTTGATATCTTCGACAGAGACCTCAATAGGATGTATCTGAAGCGCACAAAGATGGACGGAGTGGAGTTGAGGGACATGTTCGTTGGCAATACTGTTCGCATTTACGGTCGGCAAATAAAAATAACGGATTACGCTGACTGTCGCACACTGAGGTACATCGGAAAGAGCAAAGAACGCACCTTGGCTATCTTAAAACCAGGCGCTGTGCATAAATTGGGAGAAATTATCACTCACATACAAAAAAAACACTTTCAAATAACGAAGTTAAGCATGTGTTTACTAAACCGAAAAGAAGCACTGGATTTTTACGAAAGCAGCAAGGGTGATGCTAGCCTGCCTTTCATTTTGGAAAACATAGTATCTGGTCCAGTTGTAGCGATGGAGTTAGTAGGTGAAAACGCAGTAGAGAGATGGAAGGAGACTATGGGTCCCATGGATCCAGTGGAAGCCAGAAAAACAGCACCTGATACGTTAAGAGCTCTATATGGCTTGGAGAGTTCTGTGACAAACGGCTTTCATGGTTCCGAGACCCATCAAGACGTTGCTCGAGAGTCTGACTTCTTCTTTCCTTACGCCTCCACTAGGTTAGCACCCGAGAGCCCGGTGAAATTAGACAACACGACTTGCTGCATAATAAAGCCGCACGCCATCCGGGAAGGGAATCTTGGGCACGTAATTTCATTCATTACGGATTCTCATTTTAAAATCACAACTGCTAAGATGACTTATCTGAGCAATGCTAATGCTGATGAATTTTTGGAGGTTTACAAGGGCGTGGTAAGTGATTATAATGCTCTTCTGTTGAGTTTCCTCGATGGGCCTTGCGTTGCTATGGAAATTGCTGGGAAAAATGATGACATGAAGGTGCACGAGGAATTCAGAAAATTCGTGGGGCCATCGGATTCCGATATTGCAAGACAAATTAGACCGGATACTCTTAGAGCTAGATATGGCTGCGACAAGTATAGGAACGCCGTACACTGTACTGATTTACCGGAGGATACAGTTCTTGAGCTGGAATATATTTTCAAAGTCTTGAAGGATTAAAAATAATTTTCTGTGGCAATTGAAAGATAAGTTTTTTTATGTATTTGAAAGCTAAAAATAGGTAAATAGAAATACCGATTGTGCCTTTTGCAAATGATTCAGTCAACGAAAGTGTCGTAGAGGACATAGAGGAGGTGAGATTTTCCACTTCAGGAATGTGTTGGGGGTAGTTAGGAGGTAAACATACTAAAAGTCTCCGCTCTTAGCCCCACCGCTTCAGTGGGGGAGGAGAGTGGAAAGGTTCCTTTTTTCAATTCTTCGATTCCAACTCGGAAACGATGCGTCGTACGGAAAAAGGTAATCTATGCAAAATTGAACATACCTACCTAATTAAGTTTCCTACAAGGATGTCTATATTCATTTTCTTCCTAAGTGTTATAGTTTACGAGCTATTCGCCAGCCTAAATAGATAATTAATAAATTAATTAATTAGGTGCCTTGAATATTTCTATCAAAACGGTTTGCCGTGGTCTGCTAATAGATCGCAGTCACAATACAATCTTGATTTTACAACACTCGACGTACTTATTTACTAATGTAATATTTTGTCGAAATCTATAGATTTCCTTAAATATACAGTGACTCAGTTAAAATGAAGATACCCTTATAACTTTTTTATTTTTTTTCCGATTTGAATCAAATTTTACTCAAGTATAGAACAAATTAGGATCTACTTATGACCAGAAAAACATTTGCCTGCTACAAAGGCAAACCCACCTGCGGTCAGGGGCAGCTTAAGGACCGGGCAACCCGGCAACTGCCCGGGGCGCCATCTCAGAGGGGCGCCAAACTGAAGGCTAAAATTATTTAATTTTTTTTTGTTCTCTTTTTATTAGTTTTCTTTGGAAGATAATATCAAATAATATCAGTATCTATGTGAGTTAAAATGGTAATAATGCAGAACAGTCGAATAACATTAAAACCCCTAAATAATTCAAAAATGTAACGCAAAAATTTTTGTTTAGCTATAAGATAACTTACTACTCGTACCTCAAGCTTCCCGCCCTATTGTTGACTGACACGGAGTCGATCATAAAAGTTTTTGCATAAACAAAGGTCGGCAACATGCACTTTTATTCAGAAAATTGACATTAGCTGTTTGCATTTCATATCTTACGTAATTTACTGTTTATAAATAAATAAAATAAATAAATGGCAATTTGTTTTGTATGAAATATTAAAACAATAAATAGGAATCTTCCTCTAAGTAAATTTGTGTCGGTGGTCCTCTCATTATAATAGCCTTCAGGCAAAAAATTTTATATTACAAATTAATTAAACGGGTCTACAAAAAGTCTTATCCTCTTGTTCTCATCTAACTCTTCTGAAGTATTTTTAGGCGCTGAGGTCAATTTTGGATAGAAACATTTTTCTATTCTGTCAGTTTTCTTGTACCATCCTTTTCATCCCCTGAAAAGGGCAAAGGTCTCGTTTTAAGATTTTCATCCAAATTTTTCCAAGTGTTTTGACACGCTGAAGCCAATTTTTTACACCATCTTTTTCTTTTGTGTCAGTTTCCCTATACCACCACCCCTCTCGTATCTCCCAATTTGTTTTTGTATAAAATTGGTTTCAGCACATCAAAATACTTCAGAAAAGTTAGGATACAAGGCTCTCTTTTTGCTATTTTTTCAGTAGATAAAAAGGGTGGTAGAGGGAAACGGGCATGATAGAAAAAATGTTTGAGTCCAAAATTGCCTTCAGCATCTCAAAACACTTCAGAAAAGTTAAATCAGAACCTTACGACAAGACCTTTTTCGCCCCCCTTTTTAGGGAATAAAAGGGGTAATAGAAAAAAAATTGTATGCACTATCAGCCACATAAATATCGAAACAAAAGTAGTGTCGAGGAGTCCGAAGGGATATCCTTGAACTTTAGTACGTAGTACATCTGTGAAATTTCCGTGATTATCTCAGGGAAGGGCGCCAAAAATTGCTCCCGCCCGGGTGGAAAATTTACCTTGAGCCGCCCCTGCCTGCGGTATCAAAATATGCGGAAAAAACTTAAGAATCGTTTTAGTGGGTCTTGACGAATTTCACGTATCCATCACAAATTGCGGAAACCGAGGATCCCCTTTGCCAGATGAGTTTAAGTATGAGAAATTCCCCATCAATAACCAAATCAAATTTTGGTTTATGTACGTTTGTGGCGTCGATCCGATGCATTTTTTAAGAATGTTTAACATTCAAAATGTTTTTATTTTTTCCACATATTTTGGTACCGCAGATGGCTTTGCCTTTGTAGCAGGCGAATGTTTTTCTGGTCATAAGTAGATCCCAATTTGTTCTATACTAGTAAAATTTGATTCAAATCGAAAACAAAATAAAAAAGTTATAAGGGTGTCTTCATTTTAAGTGAATAACACTGTATATTTAGTGAAATGTATAGATTTCGACAAAATATTACGTTAGTAAATACGTCGAGTGTTGTAAAATAAAGTTTGTTTTGTGACTGTGATTTATTAGCAGACCACGGTAAAGCGCTTTGATAGAAATATTCAAGGTACCTAATTAATGTATTTATTAATTATCTATTTTGGCTGGCGAATATCTCGTAAACAATAACACTTGAAGAAAATGAATATAGATATTCTTGTAGGAAATTTAATTATGTTTAATTTTGCATGATTACCTTTTCCCGTACGACGCATCGTTTCCGAGTTATAAGCGAAGAATCGAAAAAAGGAACCCTTCCACCCCCCTCAACCGCTGAAGCGGCGAGGCTAGGGGCGGGGACTTTTAGTATGTTTACCTCCTACCTACCCCCAACATATTCCTGAAGAGCAAAATTCTCCCCCCCTCAATGTCCTCTACAATCCCCTTTTGGGCATTCATTGATTGGACTAAAAGAAAGAAGAAAGAAAGTTTGCCAAAGATCACTTCTAATTAACTTATTTCAAGCTTGATTTTTTGTTAGTACAGCATTATAAATTTTTTAAATTTTAAGTAGGTACTTTGACTTAAATAAACTAATGGGACTAATTTCGTATATTTATTAAATTTATCTTTTGTTTAAGTATTTTTATGTAGCTTATTTAATTAAAATTAGCTGAAAATGTTAAACTAAATTGTAAGAAATTAATGAAAATAAAATTTACATGCAAAAATCTCTATTTTCAATTATTTACTTATTTATTCATTTAGTACTACAATAGTACCCCAGAGCAGAGCTGGGTAGTATCCGAATATGCGAATATTTCTGTATCCGAATACAGTATCCGGATACTTTTTCGATATACGAAAGCCGTGTTCGAATACTTTTTTAAATATGCATTTGTTATCCATATCCGACACAAATTAATAAAGTATACGTAATCGAATAATTGGGCGAGTATTCGAATACCGATAAAAGCATCCGAATATACGAAAGTATCAAAAAATGTATTCGAATACATTTTGACAAACCACGCATCGTAGATTTGTTATTATTTTTATTTATTTATTTATTTATTTCTCTAACAATCGGCAAGCCTTACAAGAGGAAAACCCTAAATTTAACTAATTAACTTATAACTATCAAACATGTATGCTATAAATATATATAGACAGACGATCCAACTTGCTGAAGCCAACCTTGTCGGTACGCGAAGATTGGAATTTCAGCAGACCAGCTTACTTTTACGAATGAGTTCAAAACATGCCGACAATGTTGGCTCCAGCAAGTTGGATCGTCTGTAGATCCCTAAAGTAAACACAAACTCTAAACACACATAAACACTAAATTATATATTAAATAATCATAAAAACTTATGCCGACAGTGTTGGTTCCAGCAAGTTGGATCACCCAAGTAAACATAAAATCTAAACACACATAAACACTAAATTATAATTACTTATTAAATAACCATAAGAACAACTATGCAGGATTGAACAAATTACACATAAATATATACTGATCAAATTATATGAGACTGATTAGATTGAAGTAAGACAATATCAATATCTACGGTTGTCATAGCATCGTTAAAATATTTCAAAATATTTATTGGGTATTTTTGCTGAAAGTCGACTAAGGTATATAAAAGAGGGAGATGAGTCTGGTAGGTCTGCAGGCACTCTTAAATTAAATGAGAACACAATGTTAGCATCCGATATTATAGTTGTTCTGAATTTTAAATGCAAACATTATTAAATTGCAAATTATTATGTTTTAGTTTATTATATTCTTTCCTTGGATGTATTGTTCGTACAGTTTCATAACTCGGATATATGTGATGCTTTTTATAATGCAGATATCTTACAGATGTATTCTGAATTTTTTCAATAACAGTTTTGTGAGTACTTTCCTGTGGATGCTAAATATTAAATGCAAATTCTAGTTTAGGTCTCACGTATGTAAAATATAATATTTTTATGGCATTTATATTGGTACAATTTTTAGTTTGTCTTATAAGAAGGCCTAATGTATGAAGAGATTGTCGTTTTATATTTTCTATTGGCGAATTAAAATTAAATTTCTTATTATACTCCAATCCCAATTTCTTAATTTTATCTACTCGATTCAGCATTTCGTTGTTTATTTTAGTCATTGACATTATATTACATTTAAATTTGTTTAGAAATAATTTATTATTTATGCTCCATTTGTATATACTGTCTAGGTCTTTCTGGTATATCATTTACAAATATGACAAACAACAACGGGTCGAGGTTCGATCCTTGAGGCAGTAAATTCATTTCACACCGTTTACGTATTTAAAGTTCTTTGTTGAAGACATGAGACAAAAAAGTTTGATCATTGTGTGTGTGAATCCGAAGTTATGCAGTTTTTCCAATATGATGTCGTGACACACATTGTCAAAGGCGTTTGTAAAATCTGTATATATTACATCAGTTTGTGATTTTTTATCAAGGTTGGTGACAACATCATTTGAAAAATTTAGTAGATTCGTGCTGATAGATTTTTTTGGAACAAATCCATGTTGACTGAATTATGTAAGACTTTATGTGGTTAGAGATAATTGTATGTAGGATTTGTTCAGATAACTTAGCAATTGCAAGTATAACTGCGATGCGATAGGGCGATCATTTTGAATATCAGATTTGTCTCCAGATTTATGTATATGGGTGTTACAAGCACAGACTTCCACAGTTCCGAAATGTCTCAGTTCTCAGTGCTAGATTGTATATAAATAACAACCTAAAAACATTATACTCTTCACCAATTAACTTTTTATATAATCGTTACACATTCTATAGGATACTCTTCGCATTTTTTTGTAATTAATGTTGGTTTTAGACACTTAATTTTATAATACGAAGTCAGTTGGTGAAACACTTAGTATAAAATAAAGTAAAAAAAGAACTGTTTCGGACCCGGACCTTGGAAAGCTTAAGAACTGTACAACCACCTGCCACATAAAACAGTCTAAATTTTTACGTTATAAGCGACGAGTTGAAATCATATTTCCACGATTAGATATTATAATATGAAATGTACGTTACTAAAATATATAAATACATATTAAAAGGAAATATCATTTCACATCATGTTTATTCAATTACAAAATGATAAAAAAATCAAAAAACATTTATTTATTTTAAAATATTTAAAAAATCTCTACCAAAAATAAATTTCGCAGTGATGTACATACATTGAATATTAGATTTAAGTCCACCACAGCACCGCACTGAATTGTTCAAGAGATCATTTAGTTATCAAATTGGTAAAACTTATAATGATTTGAACAATCAGCTAGAAAAGAACAGCATAACTAGGTTTAAAAAGATATATAACCCACACTTTTTCGAACGTCAATGTACAGGATTGTTATAGCCCTTTGTATAGAGAATTAATAAAAGTTATGTATACCGGGTGTCAGCGAAATCATTAGACAAGTCAAATTTTCAAGGGTTTTCAAGATATAAGTCTTAAAGGCCATGGCAGGTTAAGATAAGTGTCCGTACCTTTGTAACTTTTTTGCGTGTGGTTCCTTCCAGTGATGTATCTTTGCGTAAAATACTACCACAAAAAGTTTTGACCTCGAAAACTTCATATCTGGGAACATTTTTTTTTTTAATCAAAAAGAAATTTTTTTTCTTAATCAAAAAATTTTCAATACGTATAATCCAAGCAGTTGTTGTTCATTTATATATTTATTAATATATCGAGTTTCTAACCAATTTATACTCTTTTTCGTTATTTGTTGTAATTAGTACGTAAGTAAATACATTACTGTTTAGTGTTACCCTGGTGTTATAATTTCCGAACCCAAGATACAGGGTGTTTACTAAGGGGGGTGTAAGCACGTAACATTATATTTGCCAATTTGACTACGTTACCCCTTCGATAGAGTTTTGTAAAATATATATGTTATAGCTTATTGTATGGTGTATAATTAGTAAAAAAAATAGAGGTGGTCGCTAACGTGTAAGTACGTATATACATTTTTCAAAAAATTCAAAGGTATCAATTTTTATTTTCTTCATTAAAAGATTTCATGAAAATATCAACAATAAATTGTCTTGAGTATATTTACAATATATGTGAAATACAAACAAATTGGTTCACTTGATTAAGAAAAAAAAAATCTTTTCGGATTTTCGAAGAAACAATTTTTCCCAGATATGAAGTTTTTGAGGTCAAAACTGTTTCTGGTAGTATCTTTCGCAAAGATACATCCCTGGAAGGAACCACGCGCAAAAAGGTTGCAAAGGCACGGACACTTATCTTAACCTGCCATGGCCTTTGGCAGGGGCCATATATATACCAAAAACATTCAAATTTTTTAGGAACACCCTGTATATTTTACATTCTTGGTGGATAATAATTAAAATATCGAGAAAATATGCTTATCAAGTAAGTATGCCGTGGAAATTGAATAAAACTAGATTCAAAACATTCATTTTGTCAACAAAACAATGCTGCAAATAAAACAAGTGTGCTGTGGAAACATAAAGAAGTTTGACAGATAATAATACTTGTGTCACAGAAAAGAGAACTACCAGAAACGACACTAGGGCTTCCCGCCAAAATTCCATTGCCGCCATTTTGTTGTTGGTACATCCGTCAATTCATTTATTGTTTTAGGTTAAAACAATAAAGTGCCGTAAATGACAGTCTGTGACATAATACCGAAATAAATTCTTAAAAGGTTTTAGTGATATTGTGCTGGGTTAATAGTAATTTTTAATAGCGATATGAGTAAACAAGGTGGAACCGTTTGCGCTGTTAAGGAATGTACAAGTAGTACGACAGGAAAAGACATTAGTTTATTTAGGTTTCCTAAGGATTCCCTCCCAAGGGTATTTTATTATTGATGTAAATTATAAGATATTTCCAAGTAATTGTGAACCTTTCTTCTTTTAAGGTCCGTATTGTGGTTGGAAGCATGCGATCGTGGGGATTTGGCAAGTAAAAGTTCAGTCGAACTTTATAACAATTTTAAGTTGTGCGCACGGCAAATATGTATCAAAATAGATTGCTACCAACAGCACTACCTATTTTTCCTCAATTTGGTAGTTTAAACAGAAAAAAAATTAATACTTCCCCAGAACAACCTCCCAGTAGGAAATTATAGATTTTCTCAGGCGAGTTATTGTATTGATTTTAATACATTTTGTAACTTTATATTAAGAATACAATTGTTCGTAGAGACAATTTTATCCAGTTTACTTTAATAGTTTTAATGCCCATTATAAATAGAATTCTTCGAATAACGTAATTGTATTCAGCCTGTGTAAAGTTTGTTTATAAACATTCTGTTTAAATTTACCGCACCAACAACAAAATGGCGAAGGTCACAAAAAAACATCAAAGGCGGTGCTGAGAGTGCCGCTTCTGGTAGTTTCTTATTCTGTGCTTGTGTATTGTTAACTTAATAAGCTTGCTCTTTAACGTTAAATTTGTTGTTTGTTAATTATTGCTATTATTGTTTAACATGTATACAAGGGATGAAAAAGTGGACATGTTATTAATTTTTGGAGAATGCCACAAAAATTCCAGAAACGCCGCAGATATGTATGCTCAAAGGTATCCGAACAGACATCATCCATGTTTTTTTAATATTTTACAATTGTGGAGAAATAAATCAGGCGAGGAACTAATAACAATGCTGCTTGTTGATGAAGAGACAGAAATTAACGTGTTGGCTTCTGTAGAAGTGAATCCTACTGCTTCTACTAGAGAAACTGGCCACGAGGTGCAAATTAGTCATGAATCAGCAAGAAAGATTCTCAAAAAATATGGTTACCGCTCGTTTAAATACCAAGTGCACCAGCATTTTTACGAAGATGATGCCAACCGAAGATTAGGTTATTGTGACTAGTTACTTCAGAACAATACCACTAACTCGAATTTTGCTTCTTTGATATTGTTTTTTGATGAGTGGAGATTCGCCAACAATGGAATGTTCAATAAAGAAAACAATATATATTGAGTGCCGAAAAATCAACATTTAATGAGGCATGGTAATTTTCAGGTAATATTTTGAGTAAATATGTGGGCCGGGGTGAATTATTGGACCTATTTTCTTTCAAGGACCTTTGACAGGGGAGAGGTATTTAGAATTTCTACAAAATGATATTGAAGAAATATTGATGGACTTGGAGTTTCTGAACAAATGTATTTCCAATAAGATGGGGCTCCGCCTCATAAAGCCGCTCAAGTTATGGCCCATTTAGTAGGGATTGAAATTTACCGGAAGTTTTAATAATCGGTAAATCGGTAAATAAAAATGTAAATAACCTGTTAACCGGTATTTACCGGCAATTGTTATAATGATTAGGGTGACGAAAATGGCAATTGTCTTTTTCCGTGTACAAAATTATCTAAATTTAACAAATAACATTTTTATATAAGTATAATTAATTAATTCAGGAACGGCGTCATTGAAAGGGGGTGATAGTTACATTAAACGAGGTAGTAGATTTTGTTTTTTTTATCTTGTATGTATTATAGAGAGTATGAAGAATCCAAGTTTTAGACCTCCAAATCTTTGGCAAATTTTTTGTGAGTACGAAAAAACTACGAATTTTTGGCACTTTTTTCAGTTTGTGGCCTATAACTTAAAAACAATGCATCCAATCGAAAAGTCATCTATTATCAAAATTAAAGAGAATTAAATTTTGCTTCGAATAACTACCTCAAATTTCATTAAGAGGTATGGGCGTAAGTGGAAGTCGAATAACAACAATTTTTACCAGCTTGTAAAAAATTCACACTGGGTAACTTTTTAAACGTCTTCGGCTCTGAAACGACGAATCTAAATGAAAAAATCCATAGAATGAAAGTTGTAGAGCGTGTAATTTCAAGTTTTCAATTACCTGGTTTTCCAATTTTAAGGAATTTTAAGAAAAGATCAATATTAAACAAAAAAAAAATTTGAGGTACTCATTCGAAGCGAAATTTAATGCTCTTTCATTTTTATTTTTCGATTGGATGCATTGTTTTTAAGTTATAGGCCACGAACTGAAAAAAGTGCCAAAAATTCGTGGTTTTTTCGTTCTCACAAAAATTTTCCAAGGGTTTGGAGGTCTAAAACTTGGATTCTACATACTCTCTACAATACATACAAGACAAAAAAAATCTATTAGCTCACTTAATGCTACTATAAAGTACCCCGTTATTGAATTAAATATAATGAACAAACAAAAGATTTTTTATCAAAAGGAAAAAATATAAATGAAATAAATTTAAATAAATAATTATTCTGTAAATAACAAAAATATCAACTTAACTAACAAAAATTACAAACATAAACTCAAATGGGGCATTTACTGAATACCTAATCTAATGATACAATATTTTTTTAAAATAAAAGCTGTATCTGTTAGTCGTCTGATATTTGTGCATAGAATACCACCAACTGAAGATGTCCTTCCTCAATCGATATTGGTGGGTCTATAAGTTAATAGAATTGGTAATAACATACTTCTAAATGTTTTCCACGGATATTTGCGGTAGTGAAATATTCAATTTCTTGTCGCAAGATATTGTCAATGTCTCTCTTACTTGTATAATAATATTATTTATTTATTGCTAAAAGTGCTCAGTGTTGGGACATTCACTCCGTATTTAGTGAATACTAGTCACTGACAAATAGAAACGTTGAATACATGATATATCGTGAGTTCAGAATTTACTGAAATAACCGGTAAAAAATTTAAATAACCAGTAATTATCGTCATGTGTTTTCTGTCCTGTTAACCGGTTAACCGACTAACCGGTATTGCAATCCCTACCATTTAGTGAACAGGTATAATGGGCGAGTAATTGCAACATATGGACCTGTACGTTGGCCTGTCCGCTCACCAGATCTAAGCATTTAAGATTTTTTTGTGTGGGGTTATGTGAAAGAACTAGTTTTTTATACACCCCCTCAAACACTTCAAATTTTACAAAATCGTATCCGCGAAGTTTTTGCAAGTATAACTCCTGCTATGTTGCGAAATGTTATGCAAAACGCCGTTGATCGAACCAGAAAATGTCAAGAAGAAGGAGGAAAGCACTTTGAACATTTGCTACCATTTTTAATTAATCTTTTGATGTTTTTTATTTTAAAATAAATCATTTCGGACAGCACACTTATTTTATTTGCAGCATTGTTTTATTGACAAAATGAATGTTTTGAATCTAGTTTTATTCAATTTCCAGGGCATACTTACTTGATAAGCGTACTTTCTCGATATTTTAATTAACCGATTTTCGATTTAATCGTTTTGTCGTGAAAACTAGTATTCAACTACGGGGTGTCTAAAAGATGTTGCCATTTGAAAAAGTTAACATTACTGTTTTCGGAAATTTTGGTTTGTCGTAGCTACCAAACCAATTCGAAAAATCTCATGTTTACATTTTTCGTTTATTGCTTTGGTCCATTTGATTGATTTAATTGCATTCACTGTACTCTAGATGCAAAAATAAAAAAATCAAGTACCTAGTCTCAAAATTTTTTTAAAACTTCGGAGTCGTACATATAATGAGTTTGGGGAAAAGTGTAAGAAAAGCGTCTTCGTCTTCGTCTTCGTCCTCGTCCTCGTCCTCGTCCTCGTCCTCGTCCTCGTCCTCGTCCTCGTCCTCGTCCTCGTCCTCGTCCTCGTCCTCGTCCTCGTCCTCGTCCTCGTCCTCGTCCTCGTCCTCGTCCTCGTCTTCGTCCTCGTCCTCGTCCTCGTCCTCGTCCTCGTCCTCGTCCTCCTCCTCGTCCTCGTCCTCGTCCTCGTCCTCGTCCTCGTCCTCGTCCTCCTCCTCGTCCTCGTCCTCGTCCTCCTCCTCGTCCTCGTCCTCGTCCTCCTCCTCGTCCTCGTCCTCGTCCTCCTCCTCGTCCTCGTCCTCGTCCTCGTTATCCTCCTCGTCCTCGTCCTCCTCCTCGTCCTCGTCCTCGTCCTCGTCCTCGTCCTCGTCCTCCTCCTCGTCATCGTCCTCCTCCTCGTCTTCGTCTTCGTTCTCATCTTCATTGTTTAATGTAGCGCTGTTAATTTTAAATTTTACCGATAATGCTGGGTGATGCAAGTCCTCAAAAACTATGGGTAATAGCGTCCTTGTAACACTAATATTACAAGCATTAGGAGTTCCTGTTAAAATTTGATCTAAAGTTTTATTATTGATATTTTTTATGGTGTTGCATAATGTTAAGTCATAAAAACGTATAAATCCTATAAACTGTCTTTCACGTAAATTAGTATATTCAACAGTGTTCACAATATTGAGATTGAAATCTCCCATAATAAAGACGTTTGGATAATTACTTTGAATAAAATGTCCGGCAAAGTTAAAAAAATCCCCGTAACAATTAATTGACATATTAGGAGGTATATAAACAACTATGAATGTGTATCTTATTTTGCATATTTTAACATTTACAACTAATGACTCATATTGCATATTACGTATTTCAGATGTTTGTATTTTGTGTTGCTTTTTGATACCTATCATAACTCCTCCCCCTTTTTTCTTACCTGTAGCCTTGTGTGACCGGTCGCATCTTATTACGTTGTATTTATTACTATCAACAATTTCATCGTCATCAATAGAATCTGTAAGCCATGTTTCTGTGCAGGAAATGACATCATAATGACCTTCCAATGAATATTCATAAAATTTTTGCAATTTCGATCTAATCCCCCTACAATTTTGGTAATATAATGATAAATCCATTACACCTAAATACTATTTATTCTATAGCCTTAGAATTGAAAAAAATGATATCAATTTAAAAAAATGGTATAAAATTAAATGAATAC
The DNA here is from genome assembly GCA_936432065.2 of Rutpela maculata. Classification (NCBI taxonomy): domain Eukaryota; kingdom Metazoa; phylum Arthropoda; class Insecta; order Coleoptera; family Cerambycidae; genus Rutpela; species Rutpela maculata. The sequence continues at coordinate 328,540,906 of OW386285.2, forward strand.
TTATTACTAGAAATTTGGATTGATTATTATCGATTAAACATTCCTATTTGTTTAGTTCTTTTCTGAATGTTGTTCTCTTAAATTTTGAATTGGGTTTGCCAGAGGTTTACTCCAATTCTTTCTTTTTATCAGCTGTTAATGCTCTGTTGGGCTGAATTTTCAATGTTTTGAATAGGAGTTGTCGGGGCACTGGAACTCAAATTTTGAGAAGTAGTTGGTTGTTCGGCTTGAATTTGTGGATGTGGTAGAGTGAAATTACTTAGAGAAGATAACATACTAAAACTACTAAGTTTACTATTTTCGTTTATTAATAACATTGGACAGTCGCAATTAAAATAGATTTCATTTCATTTGTTTTATTCATAGAAACAGTTGAATATTCACTATACATATATAATAAATACCGAACACGACCTAGACAATCAGCACGCGTTAGCGATATCGGTTTGTGCGGATGTTATCTTCTCTAAGTAATTTCACTCTATCTCGCTTTTTTCTTTATGCGGTTCAATGTTCTTAAGTCATCTATTTCCAAGAGATTATTTTTATGAGCTGCTCATATGAATATTTGTCACCATTAACTATTAATATATTATTGTTTATTTTTGCATCATCATTTTTTCCTTTTGCCAATTTGAGTTGCATATATAAACATTTTCGTTGTTAGTAGTCTTTTGTTGTATAGTCCTGGGAAAATTATATTCCTTTTTCTTTTAATATTTTGTATTCGCTTCTGGCATTTTTCAATATGTCTGTAAACTGTAATCGTTTTTATTAATACCGGAAGATTTTTTACTTCGTGTTTCTTGCCAATTCTTGTCATGTAACGTAATTTAAGTTCGTATTCTGCGGGCGTAACGCAATGTCTGGCGAACTCACTTCAGAGTACCGAACACTCACTGTCAACGGTAAATGTCGAGGGAACACAAAGGCAACCTACGAATCGCCCGCGAAAATAATTTCGTTGATCGCGATATTGAGAACATGACACAATTATTATTTGATTTTTTTTTTTTTTTTTTCAGAAGGAAAATCTTATAGATCGATAAGGTAATAAAGATAATAATTACATTATATATTTTTTATAATATCTTTTAAAATAAAAATTCAAGTTATTCTGATAGTAAATTTTAGACTGGGTGGGCCCTTTAAATAATAAGTCTGAAGTAAAAATTAAAGTTTAAAAAAAAAACTAAGAGTTTTAGGTTTCATGAGTAGCACACTAAACAGTTAAAAATAATTATTAATTAGGTAATTAAATTTAAAAACGTGGAGCGCACTTATATAGCGATCTAGGCATAATGAACAAAATATAATGTAGTCACCTACCTAAACTAATAATTATTTTAACTTTTTTGTGGGTTACTCATAAAAGCGCGTTTTTTAGCTTTTTTGAACTATAAATTACACAGGCTTGCAAATTTTTTTTATTATTATTTAAGGTGGTTTAACAGTTTTAAAAGGTGCTGAATTCGAAAATGACATGAGTTCTTCTCCATCACTCACCGAAATTCGACACAATATTTTGAACCTAATAGGTATGAATATGGCTATTTTGGAATGTAGAGATGTTTTAACAAAATTTAAAAAAGTTTTATTATTCCAAATTAAGTTTATTTCCAACGAAAGACACTGTTAATGTATTTTCAATTAATTTACCACATTGATGGCCCTGTACTTCCTTTCTCTCTTCATGGAAAAGCTCCGATTGTTCCTTTTCCTCTTATGAGTAACATCTGGATTCTCTCGATGACGTGACCAGCAGTAGTCTCACATCATACTGACGTTCCATCTACCCTGATATCTCTTCTCCATGACCTTTATTCACACCGACACCCAGAGAAAATGAAATTTGCAAAAAACTGAGGGTGATAGAATTTTCTCCTTATTTTTCCCGGATTCAGCACCCAAAATTCTATAAAGATCACCTATTAGTTTCAAGTAAGTTTTTTGGTCGTAGGCCTGTGTTATTTTTAACTTTTTAGTGCACTGATAAAAGAGTCTTTTTTAGTTTTTTTTTTTAACTATAATTTACTTTCTCTCTCTGTTGCGGAAAATTAGAGTTTATGGCGGAGTCGCCGGTGATACATCCATGAGGAGTCCCTATCACTATCTTCCACCTCCGTCATCATACAAGATGAATGGTACAATATTTTGTACTGTCACCAGAATTGCATAAGTTTGCAAAGTTTCAAATCGATACGGCAATTAGAAGTGGATGAAAAGTGAGCTGTAAGATTTGCTTATGATGTTACTGGTCAAGTTAATAAAAACGTGTTAAAAAATGGAACAGAAAAAACTCTTAGCGAGCCGGTTTTATATTGTTTGCACTTAATTATTTTCTTCAGTTTTGTTCTAAATGTCTAAACAATGTTTACTTTTTTAATTTAATTTTGTGTATATTTACTTATTTCTTGCGTTTTTGTTTTATAATAAATAATAAATTTATAAATCATAGTTTTTGTTTTGTGTTTATGTTTATTTTCGTTGATTTTCTAAAACAAAATTAAAGAAAATGTCTGAAAACCATTGAGTTTCTATGCTTTCTTAGTTTTATTCTCTTTATATTCTCACCTATTGTATTTTTGCTCTACATAATGTGATTAATAGCAAAATAGAAATCATCTTACCTGTATTGTTTAAATACATAAAAATGAAATTTTATCATATTGGGTATTCTAGACTATTACAATCATACTTAAATATTTTAGATATACTACACTACTCGTCAAAATAAATACATGTTTTTTTTTAATTAAAATCAATTTGATGTGGGTGGGCTTTGTTTTTGTCCCCAAAAAAAAACAAAGAAAAAATCTAAAGGCAGGTTTCGAAAAAAATTTTTTTTTCCAAAATTGGCTTCAATGGGTCAAAATATTTCAGAAAAGTTAGATTAGAGCCTTAGGACAAGATCTTTTTTTTGTAGGCCTGTGTTATTTGACTCAAACTGTTCAATCTGTTTTAGGAGGATTAGAATCTCAATTTGTTATAACAGAAAATGAAGTGCCACAAGGTTCCAATCTGGGCCATCTATCATTTTATACACATTTCAATTTTTCCAACGTCTCAAATATTCATACTCCTACTTTTACATTGACGACACACAAATATGTATGTACTTTGCCAAAAGTGATTTACAGAAGGCTTGTAGGGAATTATGACCCTAGTTCGTTAGTATCAGTTTACATACAATGTTGTCTTCAAATAAATCTCTGTAAAGTTATTTCTTACACAAAATGTGTTCAAACATAATTAAAAATAGTTGGGTTTAACCCCAGACAACCGCCTCAGGTTTTCACAAAATGTTACAATGATTACGAAGAGAGCATTTCGTAACCTAAATTTGATTTACAATAATGGGAGTATCCTTAATAGGCGTCTGAAAATAAGGAGTACGCCACCTGGTGGTCTATAGTCAAACTAATTATGGGCTTTCCTGTCATTGTCTCTTTAGTGTACGATGATATCAACAATAAGTAAATGATAAACTGAGATGCTGGGTTATTAAAAATATGATAGCGTTTAAAGGGGCTACAATTTGCTGGAGCCAACCTAGTCGGTATCCTTTGTAGATTGCAGGGACAACTCGTAAAACTTGAGTTGGCACGAAAATGTTCAAAGCATACCCTCTTTGATGCAGACACCTTTAACCAGGCAATGAGAGGGAAAAAGCTGGTGCAAATATCCGTGGCCCGGGTAGCAATAATAATGTCCTAGACAATCACACATTGTAAGTGAAATTTTTGAAATAAGTAAATATATGTAATTCCACTATATTTAAAAGTAATATATATTATTGCACCATGCACTATTATGTTTTAACCCCCGAATATTTCTATTTCACATTTTACAAAATACTGTTTCATTTATTTTACTCAAAGAATTAATAAATGTCTTTTCAGTTATATTCAATGTACCACTAATTTCATGGGTATTTGAATCTGAGACACTTGTTTGTAAACATAGAGCATATACATTTATTTAAGTTTTGTGTTGAATATGGGTTGTACCACACAAAATAATATGTCCTGCATTTAAATCATATTCCCCTTCATACATACACTTAGAATTTTTACATTTTTAGTGCTTTACAAATGTTCCATACATTGCAATATGCTTAACCTAAATGTCACTCATGTTTCCTGAAAAAAAAAAGTGATTTAAACTACAACTGTACATAAATTTAAAGAAATATTTAAGTTTATTAATATTTTAACTTGCTAGACACCGTTTATGTCGAAGAAACTGTACTTTTCAAGAGAAAAACTAGATAACCTAAAAAAAATATGAATTGTGCTGAATAATGCCATTAACGTCTTGAAAATCACTTACAACAAAATGTTGCAAACCTTTAGGTCATATATTATTAATGTTATTATTTTTAACGCCAAAAATAACAATAAACAGAAAAAAATCAATATAAGTATTCTCCATATAAACAAACAAAAAGCCTATAATTAGTTCACGAGTTCTCCACTTCGGCGCTGGCATCTTAAATTCAGACGCCTATAGAAATGTAAAATTCTCTTATGTGACTCATTAGTACTATCACATTTAAATTTTACTGATAGTGTATATGGTCTAGCTCTTACTAAAACTGACACTCACCGTCTTCAACTAATTCAAAATTCTTGAATTTAAGTAACCTGTCATATAAGGAGACAGGACCATAATATGGAAGGTATCGCGTAGCTAAATATAAAACAGAGAGTACTGCTCAGTTGGGTTCCGTTCCATAAAATTGTAATCCAGCAAAAACCTTTATCTCTAGAACAAAATCAAGTTTCGTGCAGACATTCATGACAAATATGTACATACACACTTATAGCTAGATTTGTACCGGGCAATTGCCAAACTGTGTAACCGCGATCTCGCATAGTCTACTCTTACTTTTTATTAAACGTTGACAAAAATCCAGAATTGCCACAGTATAGGTATAGTAAAAGGGATTTTGTCAAATCAATGTTTCACAATTTTGGCGGCGTCGCCTAATTAAAAGAGATAATAAAACCACATTAATAAAAATCATATAAAAGTCTCGCCGTACACTGTACAGACGATCCAACTTGGTGAAGCTAACCTTGTCGGTACGCTTTGAAGATTGCTGGTATTCCAGCAGACCAGCTCACCTTTACGAATTAATTCAAAGGATGCCGACAATGTTGGCTACAGCAAGCAGTTGTATCATCTTAATGTTGATATTCGGTCACGGTCGAATACCTTCAACACTGCAATTGTAAAAGGATCAAGTCTTCTAGGTCAGTTCACCAATGGGTCGCGTGCGCCGACGTCACAGATTTTGAGACCTTAGGAAAAACAAACAGCTGTCATTAAATTATCCGCATATTGAATGTTTTTCTTTATAGTGAATTTTACTGTGTTTGTGCCATTTAAAAGTTTAATGTTGGATTATTTAACATCTGCAGCTATTCTTATTACTTTTATATCCTCAATTTTGTTCGACAGGATGACGGTTAGTTCGTATTTTGCAGAATATTCTCATGATGTAGAGGTTAGGTATACTGCTGTCATGGAATTAAATCCTTATATTTTGAGAAAAAAATGCTTTAGTGTAAATATTGATATATTTTCAAATAGTACACAGAGGGATACTGCGAATTACTTGATTTTTGAGAGAAGTGCATAGAGAGAAGGATGAGTTCAAGGCATTCAAAAGTCTTAAAGCTGTTTATGGTTATGTGAAAGAAGTACTCTGCAATAAATTTACAGAATAAAACCTTGTTGCAAAGGTAAGAATTGTTATCAATGATTTACCATTCTTTTCATATACACTTGCCTAATTAAATGTTGCTTTAGAAATAATTGCTAACGTACAAATTTATTTTTCAGGTTAAGTCGTGGCATCATGAACAAAAGCCATTGACTCCAGATTCAGATGGTTTCTTAGTACTTACTGTGAATATGTTGCTAGTTTAGACAAAACATGTCCACTACTTAGTGAGAGGAAGTATTTCCTTTTAGTTTTTTAGCAGTAAACATGGCTACGATCAAGGTATTAACCGCCGTAAATTTTGTGAAAAAGACACCATATAAATTAACCAATGAGGACTGATGTGCTATAAACTATTTGAAGTATGTAGTAAGACGTGCATAATTGCTTCCAGTGGTTACCCCTCGTCTATACAATCCTATAGAATCCATTGTAATTTCTGTAAAAATTTTATTTTTCATATATTGTTATGTAATGTCTCATAATTTTGTGTAACTCGTTTGTTCATTATCATTTTATTAAATATCCCCCTTTTATTATGTTTTATTTATCACTCCTACTACAATATATTGTTAGCAGTGAATTGAAGTTGTCAGTTACGTCGAACTTATACATAGGTACATGCTTGTAACTGAAAGTAAAACAAAATATCTTTACTAAATAAGTTATTTATTGTCCAAGGTCCAGTAGTACTTCTAAGAAGAATCGACAAAAAAGTTATAAGAGAGGTTAATATTGTAACAAAAAATAAATGATTGTAATGTAACATAACATAATATATATACTTTATAGAAATTTCTATCTAAGCAATAAGTAACTTTTAACTCGAAGGGCTTTTTTAGCTATACAATTCAACACTAACAAAGCCAATTCAGACTTTGCTTATGTGTTCACTGACCGTAGACCACTTCAGAGTTTTAATTTTCAACTTTTTCAGTGTTCAATAGTCCAACACTGAGTTTTTAAACACCACACGATATACTTTGAAAGGGCACATTGCATGATGCACTTGTTGACGGCCGCAGGTACTTTGAATTTCCTTTCTTAATTTATGTGCCTACTTTATCAAATATCTTTATGAAGCCTGCACATTTTCTTCTTGGAGTGTACTTTATTTAAAACAATTTCTACCATTGCACTTTTCTCTCCTTTGGCACAGCTCCACACACCTTTCGCTCAACTAAAATTTAAACAAGAAATAATTATTAAAAATACTGACAAACCAATATAAAATGTTAATTTTCTTTACCATGAATTGTTTATTGCTTATGTGAGCAGCAGTTATTATTATTATAAGCACTTTCAGTTTCACTTATGGGTTTTAAATTGTATTCCTTTTTAAGAGAGGATGCCCAAACTGGATGTATCGTAATGGTCTTGTAATACGGCTGTTTTTCCTACAACATAAACCCACGTTAAAAATCAAATTCTTACATTAATATGCAACAAAGTACCACTAATAAAATGCTTGGAAGACTCTCGTAAAATCATTAATTTTAATTGTTTGAAATCAGTTGCAGTCTTTTAACCTGTAACTTCTTCTGGTTGTAAACTGAGGTTATTTTATCAAAACTGGCATTGTTTTGGATTGTCACACTTCCACAATTAATAATAAACCAAAAACTTGTCATTTTTTATGTATAATATACATAGAAACAATAATATTACGAAAAGTTCGATCAGTTGCCATTTGACAGATAAAGAATTTCTGTTTGTTTTTCCTAAGGTCTCAGATTGTGACGTCACGCGCACACGACCCATATAGTAGATTTCCGAAAAAAGTAGGTTACGTATTACTTCCACATCCAGTGGAAATACAGTAATGCCAAAAACATTTTTGAAAATTTTTATTCTTCAATTAGGCTTAGAATGAAACGTCGAGATTTTAAGTATGAGCTAAAAAAAAACATTCTGTCTGTCGGTCTGTCTGTAACTTTTTGTGCGCATGTTTACTCTTGAACCGTTTAAGATGTTGTCTTAAAATTTGGTACACGTATGTATTTTAACGAGATCTGGAACTAGATTATATTTTGATCTTATTCCGTTGAAAGGTTGGACGGTAAATTGTGGTAAATAGATAAATCAAGCAAATAAAATTGGTATTTATTATATGTAAGAGAAGCTAAGGTCTCAACATTTTTTTAGCATTAGCTATCCCCATTTACCACTCCTATCCCATTATTAAAGGGAGTGAAAAAAAAAAAATAAAATTGTGATTTTGTGTGTGTACAAGAACCAAAGGCTTCGAATTTTTTTTTACCTCATCCACCCCCACTACCGATGTGGCATATCGTTTTATGAGTTTTTGAGGTAGGCGATTTCAAATATTATTTTATTAAAGTTCTACAATTATTTCCACATAGTAGAGTGCAAATATCATATCAAAATTTTTTTTCATTTTGAGAGACTTGAATAGAAGATCGGGATGTGGAAGTAGTGATTCCTTGGGCAGCAGTTTTAACCTTTTAAAATTAAATAAAATTCACTTTATCACGTTGTGCACATTTGTGATGCACATGGTACGTGGCACTTGTATGCCATTAATCCTTAACTTTGTTTGTTATATATGATTTAGGTCCCGTTCGACTGTCGGGCGGACCACGGTCGGACTGCTAAAAAGCGTTCTAATCAGCGGTCTGAAGTTGGTCGACATGGTCACGTTTTATGATACGACTGTGAATGCGTTCGACCTCGTCCACTATGGGCGTGCCCACGGTGGTCCCAGTCGAATATAGCCTTAATATATAAAAATGGTTTATTTTACTGGGAAAAAAATGTTTTATGTTGCCAGCAGCTTATTGGGTTTTATATTTAATTATTATGAAAATAAACACAATAAACACGCCACACATATTAAACAGAACAAGAAGGTGTGTATTTGATTCAAAATTGTTTTTTTATTTGCTAGATATACTTTACATGTTTTTGTAAGAATCATTAAGGTTTTTAGGTTAAACTTGTCATCAAAAATACAAATACAATGATGAATATTTCACCATTTCGTCGTTTTTCTGAAAATTTCAGTAGGTATTTGCAGTATAATATTATATTATTCAACACTCTCCCAATGGAAATAAAGCACATATCAAACTGTAAACATTTTAAATTAGAAATTAAATTGTGGATAAAACGACAGACAAGGAAAGACATTAAAAGTATGATTGATATAAAAAACAGCTACATATAAAACTACTACATATTAGATTGCTATATAGATTAAAAATATTTCAATTCAAACTATCAAAAAATCAAAACTTAAATATGTTAATAAAATAAGCTAGTAAGTTAGTTCCTAAGATAATGTATTCGTTCACAGTTAATATCTTTACCTATTAAACATCTCGTAACAAAAAATTCTAACTATATACAAACTATATATAATTTAATTTACCACTTATTTATTCTTAAGGTATGAATTGTATAAAATTGTATTTCATTATAATTTTATTACATGTCTTAAAGTAAAGAGTTACCCACGCGCGGAATTTTCCTTGTGGGTTTTCCGAATATTTATTTATATGTATACTACTACTAAATTGTTAATGCCATTATATTAGTGTATCCTAATTGGTTATAAATAAATATTATTATTATTATTATTATTATTATTATTATTATTATTATTATTATTATTATTATTATTATTATTATTATTATTATTATTATTATTATTATTATTATTATTATTATTATTATTATTATTATTATTTTTTTTTTTTTTTTTTTTTTCTAGCGGCATCAACTACCCAGGTTATTAGCCGCTGTCACGTGATCGTTTTCTCAATCCAATCAAAGGTTCTTTAATAATCCCGTTTCATGTAGAAACTGTTTCAATTTTTCAACATTTTTGGCCTCATTGTTTAAGCATCTACTTAATTCGTTAGACATCTTGATCCGTCGCCTTGTCTCCGCATACTTGGTGCAAGAGATAAGTGCATGCCTCACAGTCAAGTAGGACTGACACACCTCACATCTGGGTTGTCTGGTACCAGTCAACATAAATGAATTTGTGAGTTGGGTATGTCCGATTCTTAGTCGAGTGATTGCTACAGTTTCTCTTCTGGTCAATTTTATTGGGAACTTCCAAAAACCTACAGAAGGTTTTGCCGTTTTGAGACGTGCATCATTTCGAGACCAGTCCTCCTGCCAGCTTTCAATGCTTTTGTTTTTGACATAATTTTTCATGTCAAGATGGTGAACTGGAATGTTTTCGGTATTTTCATTTTCAGTTGCATCCCGCGCTGCTTGGTCAGCAAGTTCATTACCACGAATTCCTATATGACTTGGAACCCATACTAAGGTTATGTTCTTGGAGTCGTTTTTGAGTTTGTTTATAAGGGTTAGAACTTTTTGCACAAGAGGGTCTAGACTGTAGGTATTTGAGAGGACTTGTAGAGAACTTAAGGAATCCGAACATATTAGTGTATTTCGCAGAGGGGCTTCGTCTATATATTGTAATGCTTGCCAAATAGCATATAGCTCAGCTGTAAAGATGCACGTATAATGTGGAAGTGACCATGAAAAGGTTCTATTCAGGATTGTGAACGCACTCCCTACCCCGTGATCTGTTTTTGATCCATCTGTGTATATAACTTGGCTTCCTGGGTATTTTTCTAATATCGACCAGAAGGTTGATAAAAGTAGGTATCTATTTGTTTCTGCCTTTTTGAATGCAGTACAATCGAGGATCATTTCCGGTTTTACAGTAATCCAAGGTGGAGCCTCACTTGGACCCCGACTGAACATTTCCGGTAAGTTTATTGATAGCGAGTTTAATGCCTCTTCGATTCTTACGCTAATCGGTTTGGTGATAGTATTGCGGCCTTCGTAAATAGCTCTATTGGATTCATTGAACAGTAGGTCATAGTTAATGTGTTCCGGTTGAGACCACACATTAATTGCGTAGTTTAGAAGAAGTTGTCGTCTTCTGTTGGTCAGCGGTGGAACGCTAGCTTCACAATTCAATGATTCAAGGGGGCTAGTGCGGAAAGCCCCTAGAGCGAGTCTTAGAGCAGTGCCCTGAATTTTGTCAAGTTTTCTCAATTTGGTTTTCCGAGCCGCACCATAAATAATACATCCGTAGTCAATTCTTGGCAACAAAAGGGTCTTATACAAATTAATCAGAGTGTCCCTATCACAGCCCCAGTTAAGACTGGATAGAGCTCTAAAGATATTGATAATGTTTTTGCATTTTGTTATGATGTTGTCAATCTGATGGTCCCAGTAAAGTTTTTTGTCTAAGATAACTCCCAGAAATTTGTATGAATTAACGAATTCAGTTGGTGTTCCCAAGATTTGTATTCGTGGTTCGCGGTGAGGTTTTCGCAGTCGGCAAAAATGTATCGCTTTAGTTTTTGTAGAGGAAAATTTGAAGCCGGATTTTTCTGCTTCCCTTAAGACTTTGTTGATATTATGTTCAAGTTTTTCCTCTATCTCCTCAATGGTGTTTGCGCTGTAGAATATAGCAAGGTCGTCTACGTACATACATTTTTGGACTGGAGTTTCAATACTCTCAACTATACTATTTACTGCTATATCGAATAGAATTACGCTCAGGGTGGATCCCTGAGGTATGCCATTTTCTAAGGAGCGATTTTCTGAAATATCGTTGCCAATTCTGACTCGGAAAGAACGGTCACACAGAAAACTTTCAATAAAGCGCGGCATATTTCCTCGTACATCCCATTTATGTAATTTCTCTAGAATTCCGAACCTCCATGTCATATCAAAGGCTTTCTCAAGATCAAAAAATATAGCCACGAGATGTTTTCTTTCGGCGAAACTCCTTTGTATGCTGTCTTCGAGATGAACCAGATTGTCTAAAGTGGACCGAGCTTTTCTATAGCCAGTTTGATGGGCAGAGAGAAGTTTCCTTGACTCTAATACCCAGGTGAGACGGAAACTAACCATTTTTTCCAGCAGCTTTCCCAGGCAACAGGTAAGAGATATTGGTCGGTGACTACTTGCAAGGATAGGGTCTCTGCCTTGTTTGGGTAGCGGAATAATAAAAGCTTCCTTCCATTGTGTTGGGTAGCTTCCCTCAGAATATATTTTATTATACAGGGCTAGAAGATTATTTTTCTGAATTTGTGGTAGTTGCCTAATTAGTTCATAAGGGATTTTATCCGGGCCTGGACTAGAGTTGCTGCACAAAGACAGAGCTTCTTCAAGTTCTTGCATGGAAAAAGGTTGGTTATACGGTAGATCCAACTGGGTATCGAAGTCTAATATCCTTTCAGAAGCTGTCTTAAACTGTATGAAGTTATTATCATAATTTTCAGAAGAGCTGACTGACAGAAAGTGATTTGCCAGTTCATTTACCACTTGTGATGAATCTGACACCTCCGTGTTGTTAATAAGGAGTACGGGAGAAGGAGTATGAAATTTTTTACCAATTATGCATCTGATCTTTCTCCATGCCTCGGTTATTGGAGTCTTGGGTGTGATAGATGATACAAAACCTTCCCACGAATTTCGCTTACTTTTTAGAACTGTTTTCCTGGCTTTAGCCCTTAGTCGCTTGAAGTTAATTAGATTCTCTTCGGAAGGATGCCTCTTGAAAACATTAAAAGCATGTTTTTTCTCGGCAATTGCCTCAGCTACTGAACTATTCCACCATGGAACTGTTCTCGGTCGGGGATTGTTTTTTGTCTGTGGAACAGTGTTTTCTGCTGCTATAATTATTGCGTTGGTAAGATTAGTCACCATATCATCAATATTGTTGGCTGTAAAGTTAAATCCTTTTATAATATCTTGGTAAAGTGTCCAATTGGCTCGTTCCAGTAGCCACCGTCGCGTTTGATTTTGATTGATTGCTTTGTCGGCAAATTCTATCATAATGGGTAAGTGGTCAGTATCATGATGGTTTTCCAGAACAGTCCAGCGAAGATTGGGTGCCACAGAAGGACTAGACATTGAAAAGTCAATGGCTGAGAAGGTCTGCGATCTGCTGTTAAGGTAGGTGCCCTTGCCTGTATTTAAGATAACCAGGTCTTGTTCCTCGATGAATTGCTCTAGGATTCTACCACGTGTATCTATATTACTTGAGCCCCAGAGAGTGTGGTGTGAGTTGAAGTCTCCAAGAAGTATAAATGGTGAGGGAATTTGAGAAATTAGTTCCCTCAGATTGTTGAGATTCCAGGAATTGTCCGGTAGGTAAATATTGCACAGGCTAATTTTCATGGGGAATGATATTCTCACTGCCACAGCTTGAAGATTAGTATGGAGATTTATACTAGTTGCGGGTATATTATCTTTTAAAAACAATGCTACACCGCCTCTAGCCCTCATGTTAGGTTCAACATCATACCTGAAAGAGTTGTATCCTCTAAGGGAGAAACTCTCCTCAGGCTTTAGATGAGTTTCTTGTAGACATATAATTGAAGGCAATTTTTCCACCATAATCGATTTAAGTTCACAGTAATGTGTTTTGCATCCATTGCAATTCCATTGAATTATGTTTTCTAACTTATACATAATGATTGATTTGAAGTTTTGTGAACAAACAAAGATGAATGGGTGGAATTAGAATGTGTAAGTAGACATACGGGCAGACATGTAAATAAATAAATAGATAAATAAGTGTGTAGATAAAACAAAATAAATTAATAAATAAACAAATAAATAAAATAAGACACATATAGACACATGTATACACATACATACATATATATATATATATATATATATATATATATATATATATATATATATATATATATATATATAAAATGGTTAAAATAGATAAAATGACTAGAATATGTAAAATAATTAAAACTGTATATACACATATACACATATATTGTTGTGACATTTGCAAAAATATATATTTTAGGGCAAAAGCCAGAGAAAATAAGCCATCGTAGCAACAGACAGAGGTACATAACTCATTGCACGATATTGTTACCTTCGTGTATGAGGAACTGCACTTACAACCCTTCGACGAAGCTAGGGGAGGTCAATGACCTCAAGTAAGACTTAAAATGTGATATGGCAACTTAAGTAAAACATCTCTATTTGAAAAAACTCACATGCATTATGTTTAGTATAATTTATGATAATTAGGTATAAAAGGATACACCCAGTAGGGTAAACCATATGTAAAAAGTAGACAAACCTTATAATATGTTAAAATAACTAATTAGAGAGACCACAGCAAGGGCTCAAACGTGTAGAATCAAGCTTTGTTCTTGTAGAAACCATAAACTCTCTGAACACTCCCGTAGTGGACTCGTCAAACTAAAAAAATAAAACATTTTATTAAAATAGTGCTACAAGTTAGAGTAAAGGAAAATAATAGTGGACAATGATGACGTATTAAGTACTAGAATACGTATATGAACGCTAATAATGAGCAAAATTAACATAAAATCTAGTTATAAGAAAATTTAAAAAAATATCTCTCGGCAAACATACATATATGAAGGTTTTACAAAAAGGACACATCGTAATGAGATAAAACTCACAGGAAACAAAGACTAGTACCTGTTAGTGAAGTGCAGCGTAAAATCTCTGAACTGTGACACGTTGGGAGGTATTTCTTAATAAATCTTTGTGTATTCTAGATACCTTCACATAAAATGAACTGCAACTTTTCTTAAAACCCATGTAGATATAATATTTCTTATCCTGGTGTGAAATCAGGACACCAGTGTTGTTTTGTGTAACTTTTGATAGGACACTATGTATTAGTTTAGGCACTGCTCACCGATGAACTTGGAGGTGGGTACCTAAAATATTTGTTCACATATAATTATGTTTTAAACCTATCTAGGTAATAAATGTTTGTAGATAATTAATAATTAGTGTATTAAGCAAGATCTGGGTGAATTTTAAGTAGTTTTATGTAGTAATAAGGTCAGAAAATAGCAATATAGAATATTTATCAAAGTGTCTTAAAAATCATTATGGGGGTACAAATGGGGTACCAGAATGATTGGGAGTGCATAGTAAAGCTCATTCCAATGTTAAAATGTGCATATAATAAGTAAAAGGCATAAAAAAGTACATGTTTATAAAAATCAAAATTCTTTATTAAAATCATACTATCTGATTTTTGTATTCCTGTCAATCTCAGCGAATAAAAACGCGAGAAGTGGCAAAAACAGTCTAGTAAACGCGGTCGTAGAGGCAACATGTTATAAATTTTACTCCTGAAAACTCCTAACCTAAAATTTATTTAATGAAAATTTACCCTATTGTTTGAAACCGTGTGTTTACGGAAGTAATCATATATGAAATTTTGAAAGGAGTTAGGAATGATAATTTTAATAAGTATTCTATGCTTAAAATATAAATGTTATGAAAATGTTGTAAACTAGACTCAAAGTTTCCAAAGCCGACTCGCATATTTATCCATTTTAAATATCTAAGGTACTTACCTTAAAGTAAAATTTAATTCTATTATAAAAACCCGTGCTTCGAAAGTGATTTCCTTAAAATAAAGTGTCCCGAAGGAAGAAAATAAGGGAAAATAAATAAACCAGCTTTATTCAATCATCTGAACTTCTAGTAATCTTCAAGCACCTGCGGTTGGTAACATCAGTAACCAGCTTTGAACGAGAATCCAGGGGCGTACTCACGGCAGTTGTGCGCGATTGAGCTCAGCGGCGTTACGAAAGCGGTAAAGTATAAAGGTACCTTATCGGTTATTATTTTCACTGATCAGTTGATAAAATTTTAAATATATTTGCAAAGGCCAATAAATAAAACGCATAATTATCCATTCATCTTAAATTTCATTTATGTAAACTGTGTATTTGTTAAATTCGTAAAGTTACCTCGTCCAGATCATTAAAATTTGTTAATCTTTGTTTAAAATATTGGTGCATTATTTCAGTTGCTAGAGATTACATTGCATTTCAGGAACCGGCTATCTGAGAGGGAGTTGTACTGCACAGTCGCGGTACACTCATGCTCTGAGGTGTGGCAGTATCGAGTTCTCTCTCGACTGTCGCATCCGATGGTTTAGGCCATCTGGCGCTCAACAATAATTTTTTTTTAAATCTTCATAAATTTATTATTTCCGTTTTCACAACAATATATATATATATATATATATATATATATATATATATATATATATATATATATATATATCACAGAAACTTTATCACAGCTCATGTAGCTTTTTCTTCGGGAGGGTCCGAGAGTCTTGAGGAGCCAGAGAGGCCGTAAGGCTTTCTTGCCTTACCTTTTGGCCATCCTTTTCTCTTTTTTCCCTTTTTTGACGCGTCG